>JAIGNY010004239.1:280000-477500 GCA_020152595.1 Chiridota heheva
GAGCAAGAATTTTCCCCTAAATTGTCCAATTTCTTGTTATTACATAAATTAGCCTAATTTTCATCATGTTTTGGTGCAAAAATTGGCACCTATTATGATCCTGGTAATTGAAATCTTTATATTTTGCAGTACGGTCTGTTACACACATTTAAAATGGCTGGAGAATGGCCCTACTAGCCGACCTGGCCCCTTAGTTCTCCCAAGGATCTTCTAAGACCATTCCAAATTCCAAAACTATGAAAAGAAGAGCAGTATAACACACACAGTTTAAGTAAGAACTTTGAGAGATGATTAACTAATGAGATCACGTTTGTCAAACTTTTCTTGAATAACTAGACATTATAAAGAATACAAATCCCCTCACTGCTGATTGCGCAACTTCCACCCTTTGTCTCTCATGGCATCCCAACCTGTCCTACATGGCATCCCGACCTGTCCTACATGGCATCCCGACCTGTCCTACATGCCGTCCCGACCTGTCCTACATGCCGTTCCGACCTGTCCTACATGCCGTCCCGACCTGTCCTACATGCCGTCCCGACCTGTCCTACATGCCGTCCGACCTGTCCTACATGCCGTCCCGACCTGTCCTACATGCCGTCCCGACCTGTCCTACATGCCGTCCCGACCTGTCCTACATGCCGTCCCGACCTGTCCTACATGCCGTCCCGACCTGTCCTACATGCCGTCCCGAACGTCCTACATGCCGTCCCGACCTGTCCTACATGCCATCCCAACCTGTCCTACATGCCATCCCAACCTGTCCTATATGCCATCCCAACCTGTCCTACATGCCATCCCAACCTGTCCTACATGCCCTCCCAGCCTGTCCTACATGCCATCCCAACTTGTCCTACATGCCATCCCAACCTGTCCTACATGCCATCCCAACCTGTCCTACATGCCATTCCAACCTGTCCTACATGCCCTCCCAGCCTGTCCTACATGCCATCCCAACTTGTCCTATATGCCATCCCAACCTGTCCTACATGCCATCCCAACCTGTCCTACATGCCATTCCAACCTGTCCTACATGCCATTCCAACCTGTCCCACATGCCATCACACCTACTACATGCCATTTCACACCCTATGTACTTCATGCAATCACACCCGAGACCACCTTATGCCATCAAAACTGAAATTCAGATTACACCCATCACAGTCAAAAATCTAATGGGCTGAAGAATGGCCAACAAAGAATTGTATTGCTGTTCATAGAAGTGTTATTATAGCCTATAAAGCTTCTTACATGCACAAATTCTTCTTCACAGCAACAACTCAAAACACCGCCTAGAAGAAGATCAGCTGATCCATTGTTCAGCTCGAGGAAGAACCCATCCAGGAGAGCACACTCGCTGGCATTCAATGAAACACCCTCACCAAGAAGGAGGAGCAAGCGTCTTTGTGTCAGACGGAGAGAGCAAATCAAAGAAGTCTTCCCAGCCTTGAACCCAGGAGAGGTAATACTTTTGCTTTGGTAAAATCCCCAGTATAGTGGTAAGATTTTGGCAAAATGAATATCTTGTAATGCAACTTTATTCCCATTATTAATAAATCTGACTATATAGTAATGCTGTCCATAAGAAGTGTTATTATAGCTTTTAAAACTTCTTTCGTTCAAATTTTTGTAACTAAAATTTTTTGTTTTTTTGTTCAATTTTTTTGTTAAAATTTATTTCAGGCAAAGGATAAAAAGAAATTAAATTAATCAACTTTGAAACAAGAATTTAGTAAACTAAAACTGAAATTTTTCAGTTTTTGATGATTTTAAGAATTTGTTCAAATAAATAAATATTCTTGTAAATTTTTATGTTAAAGATGAAATTTCAGTCCAAGAACAAAAAAATAAATCAAAATGAAAACATTTTAAAGAAATTTACACAGCAAACTAGCTTCATTAAACGCCATGTAGCAATTTACAGGTATATTAAAATTTTCTCAACGCTTGTGTGATTGTTGGCTCAGTTGTAGAGTGTCCACTTTTCAGCCAGGAGACACAAATTCAATCTGGGATCGGTCAGGGATTAAGAAATTGACCGAGATCAACTTCCCCACTGGGCATAGTTTAATTTTTTCAAACTATTACATGAGAAATGTTGTTTTCGATCATGAAAACGTGAAGAAAAATATCACGTGGCTCTATTTTTACTTATGAACACAGAATGTATCGCGATACTTTTAAAAAAACTGACTAGCGACACAAATTGATACTTTTAATATCACAAATTGTTGATATTACTCGTTATATGATCATGGAGTCACAATTTACTCCATGATATGATGAATGCAAGAAAAAATGATTTGCAGATTTAGCAGACAACATGATTGCGTGACTATTACGTTCATCATGCATCATGCACAATGTTTAGTAATTCAGCCAACGTGACCATATGAATCATCGAAGTGAGAAGCTGAGTGGCACATTCTGGACCAATTTATCGTTCTTTTTGCCAACTTGCATCAGCGCATGCCAGTGTGTAGTGATGGAGCACGATTTTCAATTAGTTGTTTTTATGTTTCACTATTATTTTGCACATTTTAGTGGCCTAAACTTGACTTTTTGATTTAGTACCGTAACGTTAGAATTGTAACGTATGAAGTAGCCTAGCTTAGTTGCACAAAAATTTCTTAGTTGAGTATTAGTTTTTGGTGTCAAGATATGTAGCGAGAGGCATATTTCATGTCGTGGGGAAAGAGATATGCGATAATCGATATGTCATGACAGCACTACTTCCACCTGATTAGAATTTGATAACAATTTGTGACAAAGCTTAAAAACTTAATCTCCTTGACAGATTAAGATTATTTTAGTATTTCTTTCACTATCAATTTGTTATTTTTGTTGGGGAAAGGAGGGAGGGTAATTATGATTTTAAAGGATTTATTAATAATTAATTCAATCTTTAAATCTGGATGAAGAATGAAAGATACTAGAATATCCGTAAAATTAAAGACAATGGGGTGGACAAATTAGCAGACTCTTGTACCAATGGTCCCATAATTTTGTAAGGCTCCAGAAAGAAAAAAGAAAAGCAAAGGGAAAACAAAAAGGAAAGGGAAGAAAAGGTGTGAAATAAAATTTCCTTCAGTTTTGTTATTGTTTTTATAGACTTTTATGCTCCCAGAAAATAAAATATTTGTTCACCCCTCCCTATATAGCCAGCAACAGTTTGAAATATTGATTGTTTTCTAAAATTGCTTTTTTTTCTTCACATTACTGGTACATATCTACGTCCAAATAATTGCTTCTGACGTACAGAATAAATGTCAGTTACATGAACTTAAGTCCAAAAATTCTGTATAAAATTTACCAAAATGATAAATATACAGTAATTGTTAATCAAATCATTATAAACTAACAGTTTTATATTACAATTATAAAGGAAATATGAGGCCATGGCAGTCATGATATAATGTCCAGCACTGGATGCTTTCAGGATGTTAAACCTTGCTATACTATGCTATGATCAATTATCTAAATGTTTTAGGAAGCATATCCAATTCTTTTCTTAGGATCCTGACAGGAAAGAAAATTCTATTGTGATTCATTTCAAGCATGAAGGCTCAGAGCACATATAGACTTAATGTGCACCTCCTGAATTGCATGGTTCAGATGTTACGCTTCGTGCACACACACAATAGAGGGCTTAAAAGTGTCCCTCTCAGGAAGAATGGGATATTCTTCCTCACCGTTTATTCCATTTTGTTGTTGTTTCCTATGCATCGTATGTATCATGTTTATAGCTAGCTACTGTAGCTGCTAGTATACAGTGCGGCCCTGTACTCAGGCACAACGTTGTTATGCAATGCCTGTTGTTTATACTGTACATGCACTGCAGGTACTGTTATGTCATGTGTGTTTGGTGTATTAGCGGCAGACATGACAGTGGTTTTTTAGAAAACAGAATAAAATGGATATTATTTTTAATTTACTTGATTATGTTTACTGACATTGGTATTCTTAAAACATGTTATGTGATAAGGATAGTTTTTTGGGACATTTCAATACTACTCTTGGCCTAGGAAACTTCGACTCTGCTAGGCCAAGAGTAATGTTACTGTTGATTTCCTGTGATTGTTAGTCAGTAGGAATACATGTACTAATATAAGGCCTAGTACAGTAATACTAGACCTCTATTTACTTCTAAAATTTTGAAACTTACGACCAAAAATGGAAGCCTGCTGTAAAAACAAATTAAAAATACCGTAATGAAAGTAGTGCTGGTGCTGTCATGACATCAATTATAGTGATATCTCTTTTTCCTCGACATGAAATATGCCTTTTACGACTTATCGCGATATAAAAACAAATACTTAACTAACAAAATTTCACGCAACTAGGCTAGGCTACTTCGTACGTAACAATTCTAACATTACGGTACTAAATCTAAAAGTCAAGTTTAAGCCATTAGAAATGTGCAAAATAATCATGAAACTTAAAAACAACTAATTAAAGATCATGCTCCGTCACCACACACTGGCACGCATCGATGTAAGTTCGCAAAAAGAAAGAAAAATTGGTCCAGAATGTGCCACTCAGGCACCTACTTAGATGATTCATGGTCACGTTGGCTGAATTACCAAACACGTGTGTGATGCGTGATGAACGTAATAGTCACCAATCACGCCGTCTGCTAGATCTGCAAATCATTTTTTCTTGCGTTTATCATATCATGGAGTGAATTGTAACTCCATGATCATATAACGTTAGTGATATTAACAATTTGTGTCGTGAGTCAAGTTTTTTTTAAGTGTAACGCGATATATGATTATCGCGCTATTTTTCTCCACGATAATTGATACATAATAGAGTCATGTCGTGACAGCACTAAAGGGAAGTTACGACCATTTTTTTTTTTGAAATGCAAAATTTGTTCCTAACAAGTCATTGTGTATGTTACATTCTATATAGAAACTGATCGTGAAGATTGGTCCTCCCAGTCGCAAGAGGAAAAGAAGTGGCTCGGATGGAGACAGTGATTCAGACAGCTGGCAAGAGGATGATGAGTTGGAGATTTATGAGGTGCACATAACATCTTTGTTCATTTACTTACAAGTCTTGATCAATTTTATGCTTATATATACATTAGTCATATATATGCTTATAGTTGCTTATATCAATCGATACATTTGGCACATGAGACTTGAACTGTACGTGGCATTAAACACAAACAAACAAGATTAGTTGTAGTTACAATCCATTACTGGACATTTGCTTTAAAGGATTAGTTCAAGGGTTAAGCATGTTTATCTTGTATATAAGAGGACTTCAAAAGAAACAAAATGGTGAAGCTGTTAAGGAGATATTTAGGGATTAGTTCAGTGGTCAAGCATGTTTATCTTATATGAAAGAGGACTTTAAAAGAAACAAAATGGTGAAGAAAACAGTGCAAAATCTTATTCCGTTAAGGAGATATTAAAGGATTAGTTCAGTGGTCAAGCATGTCCATCTTATATGAAAGAGGACGTCAAAAGAAACAAAATGGTAAAGAAAACATTCAAAAAATTTTCTCAAGAGAAAATCCTATGAATAATTGTGACCAGGAAAATTGGCTAGATTATGAAAAATACATTCCTACCACAACTGGACAAAAAGGCGCCATTAAACAGACATGACTTGTTCTTTTCCTTAAAAATTTCTTCCAGTAAATTATGACCACAAACTTACTGTAGCAAACAATGAGACCACTTATCTAACTTAGAATAACTGCTCAACCAGGAGAACGAATACAATGGGGCCATTGATAAGGGAATTTGATTCTAATTACTTGTGGTTTTCAGAATAAAGAAAATAAAGAGGAAAAGTCTGACCGGACCTGCTTATTTATCAGGTCGGGTCTGACTGTTTGAAATTTTAAGGAGCACAATAACTAATAATATTTAGATTTTATTTCCTATTTATTCAGAAATTAAATAATACCAAACGAACGATAAACAAATAGATGTTGGCATTTTGTATTCATATCGAATGCACCAAAACATTTTAGACCAAGCACCTAAATATTGAACTACAAAGCCTCAATTTTTTGAATTTACAATTAAAAAAATCTTTAAGTTTCAGCAAAATTCTACAATTTGAGACCACAACAAACCTTCAATTTTGTGCAACGTTAGGGACGTGAATGTCCTAATTAGATGTGTTTTTAGGGGTTTAGGCCCCCAAAAAACAAAAAGCTATACATATCTCTGCCATAATGATTGAGATTTTTCAAAACTGATGCAGATTTTCTTAAAATTTCAGAATGAAGTGGAAGAAGATGAATTTGACAAGAGTGACGAGGAGTTAACAGAAGAAGAGCTGGAGGAAATCCCATCCCCAGTCAAGAGAAAACGCTTCCATAGAGCGCCTCTGAACTCAGAGCCAAGACCTCCGTCTGATATTTCACAAGAGGAAGTTGATCTTGTTGCAGAGCATGTCAGGGAGAAGGTTTATAACCAGGAATTCGTAAGTTTCTATTACCTCAAAATCATGTGTTATGGAAGCGTTCTGTAATAGTTTCTATTTTCTCAAAATTATGTGAACATTGTTGGAAATAAGGGGGAAAAATTGAAAGGGAGAGGAAATATTTCTCAGAAAATTAAGCACTGATATTAAAGGGAGATAAGCAACCTCTCCTAGAAAAAATGGAATGACCTTTGTATGACAGATTCATGCTCAAAACGTCTGTTTGTTACAGGATATAATAAACAATGCAAATTAGAGGTGTGCCTCCCTCAAATTAGAAGTGTGTCCCCCTCTCGTCACATTCTCTCTTCATGAAAGAAAATTTTAAAACAAAACAAAAGCATGCAACAAAACTGAAATACGGATAACTTGATCCATTGCTTTACCTTTCTCACAAATCAACATGGATGTATCTAAAATAGATTTTCAAATGAAGCTATTTGACCAGCTTCTCATCTTTATTCTTTCAGGGAAGCAGCTGCCATCAATGTCGCCAAAAGACGATTGACGCAAAGACCATTTGCCGATCAACATATTGTGTCGGGGTCAGAGGTCAATTCTGCGGGCCATGTTTGAGGAACAGATATGGAGAGAACGCCAAGGAAGCGCTGTTAGATCCTGTAAGCCTTTCAATATTTTTTGTTTTACGATTTTTCTTGATTTTTGCCCCAAAGTCTAATAAAGTAGTTCCTTGGGATTACAAAATGTTTTAGTAGTTTTAGAGATAAAGCTATTTATTAAAAGCTTTTTCATATTATGGTAAAAGTGTGACAAAGCAAGGACTCTTACCAGACTGGAGGTGTGTAATTCTCTTAAAACACAAACAGTACTTCACTAAATGTACTTCAAAACTGCCTAAGAAATGAATTAATGCTTGGCTCTTCAAATCTGTTGTTTGTGCAATGTCTACAGCATTATATCTTATTTTGACTTGTTACAGTTCAGTCATTAGTCATTTGGGCTTGCACCATTTTCATATATAAAAGTCATAATTTTGTATTCTATATATATATATACATATATGTATATATATATATATATATATATATATATATATATATATATATATATATATATATATATATATATATATATATATATATATATATATATATATATATATATATATATATATATATATATAATATATATATATATATATATATATATATAATATATATATATATATATATAATCACAAAGGTAAGGGCAGTGGCTCATTCATAGATGGTCAAACGTATATCCCAAAGCTACTGAGTTCTTCGATTCCTAGCAACAATCGTCCATTTTGTTCCTGAGTAACACACTGTAGTCACCAATACTGAACAAATGGAGTTCATTTGTGCCAATTCTGATTCACACAGGACTGGATGTGCCCACCGTGCCGAAATGTCTGTAACTGCAGCTTCTGCCGCAAGAAGCAGGGCCGCCATGCCACCGGCATCTTGATTTATCTTGCAAAGGAACGAGGTTCAACAATGTCAAGGAGTACCTAGAAAGGTGGGTTCCAAAAGCTGTTATAAGTAATTTTTTTTTCATTGTAGAATGTTTTTGTTCTAATTGAGAGGTTTTTTTAGGAAATTGAATCCCAATTAGGGGTGTATCACTCCACTGGTGCAAACATTTGGTCCCAAATTACTGAAAATCTGGACCCAAATTTTTCAAAGTCAAATCCAAAACTTGATGAAATGTTTGTCTGGGATTGGTTCAAATTGAATAATCAAGCCCCAAGATTTTTGAGAATCAAAAAGAGAAACTAATCTGACATATGTAGCACAGGTTTTAAACATTTGGATGAAGATGATGGAACAAAGAAATTAATTAATTTTGAAGTTATAATATGCAAATTACAATATGCAAATATAATAGTATGCAAATTTGATTATTAGGCAGATCTTTCTTTTATAAACCTGTTTGAATAATTTGCCAAAAATTTTTGAAAAATGAGTGAATTCTCACAAAAGATTTTGATCTGTATAAAGCCCCAGATCATAAGATCAACCTCAAACTGACAAATACTTTCTTATCATTTCCTGTGATGGATATTCAGCAAAGAAGATTGAAGAATTTAATCAAGATTTTGAGCAATAATTACATTTATACTTGTACAATAGAAATTTTGTATTTGATCATCCACAAATTGAAACTAACCGTTTTTCGTATTTTAAAGGATTAGTTCATTGGTCAAGCATGTCCATCATATATGAAAGATTTCTTCAAAAGAAACAAATTGGTGAAGAAAGCATTCAAAAATCTTATTTCTTTAAGGGAATATTCAAGTTTAAAGTCCTCTTCTCAACTTTGTAGAAATGACTACTATGTAGTAAGTCTACTATGGAGGTAGGCGCCCTTATCTTCACATTCTCAACAATTGTTGATGTATTTTAAAGAAAATTGATTTAACATTTTTCTTATTTGAATTATTTTTCCTCAGGTGGTAAATTATCAGATTTTTGAATGCCTTATTCACCATTTCATTTCTTTTGAAGTCCCCTTTCATATAAGATGTGACTTGCTTTTCCCCTGCACTGATCCTTTAAAGTTTTCATTTCAAAATGATGTGACACAAAGAGTAGTATGGGGTGCGAGTTCGTTCATGGGGCGAGCTGGTCCCAACTCGCCCCATGAATGACCTCAAACCCCTAAACTTGGTCAGATAAAAACCTGCTTAGTGCTAATACTGCTACAGTAAGTAACAGATAATAATTCAGTTGTGTCCCCCCAATGTTGAATCAAAGTATCTGCCCAACCATGCGGGTGGTACCTCGCTTGTATAGAGTTTAAACCGAAAGTTGAAACTCTAAATTGCACGAAATTGTACATCATGAAATTGTCACCCTAACTTTCAAATTTGGTGAGAGTTTGTAACAAAGTTTGTCTCAATCCGGCCCTTACGCTGGATTGGAAAAAATACTTTCAAATTTGCAGAATCTGTTTTAACTTTTTACAAGTACCCAAAATAAAAGTAAAATCTTGCAATACAGCAGATGTGGCAAGATGCCATTAATCGAAAGAACGCTGTTATAATTTTTCCAAGAACGAAAGTTATAGAGTATGTAAGCGAAACTTTTGGTTTAATGGAAAAGATAACGCAAAGCTTGTGAAATAATTTTTATTGTAAAAGAAAAACCGATTGATGGATATCCAGTGACGAAGAAAAAAGATTGATAGTTAAGCAGCAATTGTAATAAAAGGCGAAAACGATTATGAAAGATTCACATTTGAAAAATGCTGCTAACAGAGTCTAAGCTATTTCAAGATTATATTTTGTGGCTTGGAATTTTGTCATATAGGAACGTTCTTTCTTACATTGAATCTCTGCACAAAGGCAGGTTCACGGTTGTCAGCAAATTTCATCTTTTACAGTGCGGTGAGCTTTGTGGTTTTTGTATCGTAGATTCTGCTGACAATAGTAATCCAGTTTTCAATTTTTTGTGTAAAAAAGTCATTGATGATTGTAGAGTATTTTGGAATAATTAACCTTTTAGGTTAGAAGCATACTGCCTTCGTGAATTAATAGAATCTAAAAAAATTATTTGTGCACACTATGTGTGTAATTTTGTTGTATAATGGCTTGGTTAATGTTACTCAGAACCAAGATAATATGAATTTACCCATCGATACACAAGTTATGAATACAAAATTAGAATATTTTTTGTGTCTAAGACCATATAACAATCTCGTTTTATACTGTGAATCTTTAATTGGTGAAACATTTGAGGTAGCAGCTGATTGCCATATTACTAACCAGGAAGATTTTTGTCATGCTATAGAACATAAGGTAAATCATTATGATTATGACAATTCTTATTCACATCACTAAGATGGGATATTTCTGTTTCTTTGGCAGAACTATCTTCTTGTTATAGATGTCAACCTAGGAACAAGACCACAGAGTGAAAACAAAAAGACTTTGCTATCATTTGTTTGTGAATTTTTTTTTTGGACATAGCGAAAATGTCATTTAACGAAGCAAAAGCAGTTTTAGAAAAACAACTTCTGACGGAATTTTATAAAATTCCGACACCGTCTCAGCTATTTCTTATTATGCCAATGTACTGTTTGACCGTGATATGCCAGATGAGTAGTCTCTTGAAGTTGGCATGTACTTGCACGAAATGAAAGAAGGCGACCAATGCCACCTTTATTTATATGAACAAGTATTTCCAAGTGTGTTAATTCATGATATTTGCAGACATTTGAAAGAAATGTTAACAGATTATTGGCAGCAGTACGAAAAAAAGTTACATATGCTTCTGCGCAGAAATCACAAACTGTGCGCACATTTTAACATCACATACTGTATACTCTTAAATAAGAAACAATTAATATGGATTACTTTAGTAATTCAAATATTGAATGTCAAATCAGGTTTTTTCTGCTCAAGAAATTTCATACAAGGACTTGATAAATTATTGTGATAAAACTATTGATGGCGAAATGCATATAAGATGCAGTTTACACCTTCACAAAAATGACAGTACTTGTCTGAAAATTACGCAACATTGGGTTCTGAACATGATAATAACTCATTGGTGAAGTACTTAAAAAAAAAGTAATGGTTGATTTAAAGAACTCTTTTCTTCAACTACATGTTTGCCTTGCCAGAAGGTGTGTATTTTATTTTGTTGTTGAAGACATGGGAAGTCTGTCCTTACTACAATGTGTATTTTCAGAAAATCCCGGTAGTAACGATGGTCGATTTATTCGACCCACTACCCCTCCCGGAGATTGTTGTTACTTATGGGGATTTTGCTTAAATTACAAAATGTAAATAAAACAATACAAAATTAAAAATGATATAAAAATTCAAAAAATCCTAAATTGAAAAAACAAAAAAAGTTGGTGTATTTACGCATAAACGTTTTTTTTCGGTGTTTTCTACATTTGGGATTTAAAATGCAGAAACATTTTTTTTCGAAGTATGTTATTTGGTTTTTTTCATTGTTTGGGATATTTTGGTGTATATACGCAGAAACAGTTTTCTTTGTTGTATGTTATTTGGTGTTTTTTATATTTGGGATTCAAAACTCTTCGATGTATGTTATTTGGTGTTTTCTACATTTGGGATAGTTTGGTGTGATGTTTACTGCTGGATTTCAAACGTGTTTTTTACAGCTTAAAATAATGGCTGTTATTTTTTAAGGTGTGTCAAATTGTTATAATGAAAATCCCACCTAAAACAGTGGCTGGGTTATCTCAGCTTTTAATCTCCTGCCTGAAATAATGGCGTGGGTTATCTCAGCTCTTAATCTCCCGCCTGAAATAATGGTGTGGGTTATCTACAGTAGTTTCGGCATCGGTTGTTCAATTTCCCAATCTTGTTATTTTCGTGTCATCTCTAAACTGCTGCCTAAAATAATGGTGTGGGTTTATGTTGCAAGGTCAAATATATGGCATCATTTCTGAACTCCCACCTAAAATAATGGCATGGGTTCATGATTGTAGGTCAATTGAGTCAAGTTTCTTTTATGTTTGAACTCCCGCCTAAAATAATGGCATGGATTCATGTTACAAGGTCAAATGTATTGCATCATCTCTGAACTCAAGCCTAAAATAACGGGGTGGGTTCTTGCATTTTTTAAATGTTGGGGGAGTATATATTCTGTTGTTGCTTTAAGAAGTCAATCACATTCACCATGGCGGGGCGACAAGTTGAGTTGGCCAAACAGGGCTGGCAGTTGGCCAACGAAACTTGGTGCAACATTTCAAAACCTGGTGAAAAACTTCAACCTGAAAAGTTATGGTCAGTGTTTTCCTTAGACGGAGAGAAAAAATTTGTTAACGAAGAGCCGTCAAATAGATATCAGTTAGTTAATTATTCTCGGTCTATTTCTGAGCCTGAAATAAAATGAGTCAAGTATAGTGATTCTGAAGTTAGTGGTACAACCCCCGTAAATACATTAGTGAATTATAGTGATACCGAGCACAGTGAGAATTTAATTCCAGTTATTTCAGAACTTAAATTCAGATTTAAAGTCAGAATCGGATTCGGACATTTCAGTTGTCAGAGGAGTTTACGGTGGTGGTGGTCTAAACGGTGGAAATTCTGACATGTTTGAAATAGATGATGAACCTATAGTAATTGTTAAATATACACAGAGAACTTGTCTACTTTATTAAAAAGAAGCACAGTTTGTGATTTTTGCGCAGAAGCATATGAAACTTCTTTTCGTATTGCTGCCAATAATCTGTTAACATTTCTTTCAATTGTCTGCAAATATCATAAATTAACACACTTGGAAATACTTGTTCATATAAATGAAGGTGGCATTGGCGCCTTCTTTCATTTCGTGCAAGTACATGCCAACTTCAAGAGATTGCTTATCTGGCTTATCACGGTCAAACAGTACATTGGCTTAATAAGAAATAGCTGAGATGGTGTTGGGATTTTTATAAAATTTCATCAGAAATTGTTTTTCTAAAACTGCATTTGCTTCGTTAAAAGACATTTTCGCTATGTCCAAAAATAAATTTCACAAAAAAATGATAGCAAAGTTTTTTTGTTTTCACTCTGTAGTCTTGTTTTTAGGTTGACATCTATAACATAAAGATTGTTCTGCCAAAGAAACAGAAATATCCTGTCTGAGTGATGTGATTAAGAATTGTACAAGGTGATTATCATAATGATTTACTTCATGTTCTATAGCAGGACAAAATCTTTCTGGTTAGTAATATGGTAATCAGGTGCTACCTCAAATGTTTCACCAATTAAAGATTCACAGTATAAAACGAGATTGTTATATAGTCTTAGACGCAAAAAATATTCCAATCTTGTATTCATAACTTGTGTATCGATGTGTAAATTCATATTATCTTGGTTCTGAGTAACATTAACACGAGCCATTATACAACGAAATTATACACATAGTGTGCACAAATAATTTTTTTAGATTCTATTAATTCCCAAAGGCAGTATGGTTCTGACTTAAAAGGATAATCATTCCAAAATACTTTAGATTCATCAATGACTTTTTTACAGAAATAATTGAAAACTGGATTACTATTATCAGCAGAATCTACGATACAAAAACCACAAAGCTCACCACACCGTTAAAGATGAAATTTGCTGACAGCTGTCAACTTGCCGTTGTGCAGAGATTCCATGTAAGAAAGAACGTTCCTATATGACAAACTTCCAAGCCACAAAATATAATCTTGAAATAGCTTAGACTCTGTCAGGAGCATTTTTCAAATGTGAATCTATCAAAAATTGTTTTCAGCTTTTATTACAATTGCTGCTTAACTAGTAATCTTTTTTTTTTCGTCACTGGATATCCATCAACTGGCTTTTCTTTTTTAATACAAATTATATGCCAAACTTTTCGTTATCTTTTCCATTAAAAACAAAAGTTTCGCTTACATACTTCGTTCTTGGAAAAATTATAACAGTCTTCTTTTGATTAATCGCATCTCGCCACATTTGCTGTATTGCAACATTTAAGTTTCATTTTGGGTACTTTCAAAGTTAACAGAATGTTTTGATATTCATGTGTACACAAAAATGTCCTTGACCTGTACAAAAGAATAAAAATGTCCTTGACCCTTACAAAAGAAACACAAAATATTCTTGACCCTTACAAAAGGAAAAACAAAATGTCTTTGACCCTTACAAAAGAAAACAAAATGTCCTTGACCCTTACGAAAGGAACAACAAAATGTCCTTGACCCTTACGAAAGGAACAACAAAATGTCTTTGACCCTTACAAAAGGAAAAACAAAATGTCTTTGACCCTTACAAAAGAAAACAAAATGTTCTTGACCCTCACAAAAGGAACAACAAAATGTCTTTGACTCTTACAAAAGAAAAATTAAATGTCCATGACCCTTACAAAAGGAAAAACAGAATGTCCTTGACCCTTTCAAAAGGAAAACAAAATTTCCTTGACCCTTACAAAAGGAAAATAAAAATGTCCTTGACCCTTACAAAAGAAAATCCAAATGTCCTTGACCCTTAAAAAAGAAAAACAAAATGTTCTTGACCCTTACAAAAGGATAACAAATTTGTCATAAGCTACAAAACTTGAGATAGATTTTGATAAAACACTAATAGATTTGAATAAAATACAAGGTATTCCAACATCCTACTGGGTTGATGACATCATTTTCTGCATGTTTTAAGATCAAAACGGCAGCTCCCACAAAAGTAACATTAGATATTTTAATAATTACAAAAAGAAAGTATTAGATGGCTTCAGGAGGTATGAAACTTGGTCAGAATAATCATTATTTTTGTTTCTATCATATGAAATAAGGATAAATGTCCGACTTTGTTTCCTTTATAATGTTTTTATATTTTTATATTTTGATCCTCCTCAGTCTCTCCGGTCGATGAAGAGGTTTGCATCCTAGTCATGCATTGCATCTAATGCTCTGCGGCTACTGCTGAACCGCTGAGAAAGTTGATGATTGTTCATCCTGAAATCAGTTCTTACTTTATCTAGTTTTGGGAATCTGTTTAGTTTTGGGAATTTGTTTGTTTGTTATTTCAAAGTAGTTGTAGATACAGAATTTATTCAAAGGGTTAAGTTTTGCAAGGAACATCTAATATTGTCGAGGAATTAGCTTCTGGGATGCAAACATAATTGCGAAGATGAAAATTAGATGAATGTTTTTTAGATCATTGAAAGTTCAAAGGTTATGTAAAAAAGGGTGTGTGCGTGTGTGTATGCATGTGTATGTTTGTACGTACGTATGTATGTCTGGGTGTGTGTATGTATGTATGTACATGTGTATATATATATGTATGTATGTATGGATGTATGTATATATGTGTGTATGTATATATGTATGTATATATGTATGTGAAAAAGATTTAAACGTTTCCACATTTTTTGTATCTTTTTAAAGTTTTTATCTTCATTTTAGAATTGTGAGAATATTCTAATGAATTTTCATGCAATGTACTTTGGATAGGATAAGTTGTATTTACCAAATAATTCAAAAGTTTGACAGATAGAGTAGGAAAACTAATTTGATATGTTATTCAAATGAAGTACCGTATTATGCATTAGAATACTGATTCTTGCACTTCAAATTATGCAACCATTTGAATTCAGATTTATTTTATTCTTTCATACCATAATTGCCTATGCATGAAATTTAAAGGAATGTTATATTTGCAAGTTATACTGCCATGTTTACATTTCTCTATATACATTTTAATAGATTGTTACTCAGATTTGTAAATAAAATAAAGTAAAATAAATGTAGTTTCTTTCTTTTGTTATGTTGCTTAAACTGAAGAACATACCCTAAAAACTCTTCCATACCCCCATAAATATCCCTCATGAAAACCTGGCTTCAAGTTAATAAATAATTTATATGACTTTTTTCAAATGCATTATGCCCGTTGTTATCCCCCAATGCATTATGTCCACTGTAATCCCCCATGCATTATGCCCATTGTAATCCCCCATGCATGCCCTTTGCAGTCCCCAATGCATTATGCCCATTGTAATCCCTTAATGCATGCTCATTGTAATCCCCCAATGTATTATGCCCATTGTAATCCCCCAATGTATTATGTCCATTGTAATCCCCCAATGCATTATGTCCACTGTAATCCCCTAATGCATTATGCCCATTGTAATTCCCCAATGCATTATGTCCATTGTAATCCCCTAATGCATACCCTTTGCAATCCCCCAAAGCATTATGCCCATTGTAATCCATCAATGCATTATGTCCATTTTAATACCCCAATCCGCTACGCCCATTGTAATCCCCCGATGCACTAGGCCCATTGTGATCCTCTAATGCATGCCCATTGTAATGCATTATGCCCATTGCAATTCCCCAATGTAATCCCCCAATGCATGCCCTTTGCAATTCCCCAATGCATTATGCCCATTGTAATCCCTTAATGCCTGCTCATTGTAATCCCCCAATGCATTATGCCCATTGTAATCCCCCAATGCACTATGCCCATTGTAATCCCCCAATGCACTATGCCCATTGTAATCCCCCAATGCACTATGCCCATTGTAATCCCCCAATGCATTATGTCCACTGTAATCCCCCAATGCATTATGCGTATTGTAATCCCCGAATGCATGCCCATTGTAATCCCCAATGCATTATGCCCATTGTAATCCCCTAATGCATTATGCCCATTGTAATCCCCTAATGCAATATGCCCATTGTAATGCCCATTGTAATCCCCCGATGCACTATGCCCATTGTATTTCCCAATGCACTATGCCCATTGTATTTCCCAATGCACTATGCCCATTGTAATCCCCCGATGCACTATGCCCATTGTAATACCCCAATGCATTATAGCCATTGTAACCCCCTTCCTTATCTGTAGGCAGGTAAGGAAAGGTGCCCACTTGCTAATACTACACTATGCCATAACCTCCAGTATTTCATCTTTAGAATACCTTTTGCTTTTAATGATTGTTCACGATTTGCACACACACACACACTCACACAGTGGCATCATAGCCAGAGGGGAGGGGGGATGCCCCCCTCCCCCAATATTTTAATCCGTTGATTCAGATTTTAATCCGTCGGTTCAGATTGGTGCCGTGGGTTCAACAAGCTTTGACATTCCAGGTGCTTATTTTGTTTTTAGATTTCAAAGGGGCACTATCAGAAAAAAGGTTCTTTAGTAATAATATATTAAACATTTGTGCGATTTTGTATTTAAATATATGAACTAAGACAGGGAGAAAAAGGAGAGGTGGGGGGGGGGCATGGGTGTCGGATTTTAATAGTTTGACAACATTTACACAAGTTTGTAGTAGATTATTGAAAACCTTTCTTTTAGACAACCCATATTTTTCAAAGAGTGACATCAACCTAATCATGTACAAACGTAAACAATCAAGCTCATTTCCTCATAAGTTTTCATGATTTTGTGTTTTGTGTATGGTGTATTATATAGCTCTCTTTGACATGAATTTTGACTTGTATAATACACCTTACTATGTGTTGTGATATACGTTTTTGCTCTTGAAATGTCAATTTTGCGAGAGCTCCTGGGGTTGGGCCCTTAAGCGGGCCCTCAATGGACCTGCCGTCATGGGGTGTGGGGAGGGTGGACGTATTTCCGAAATGTCATGTTTTAAATATTTTTTATATTTTGTCCAAAATGGCTATTTCTGTCCTTTTTTAATTGGTGTGTGTGGGGGTGGGGGGGGGAGGGGAATCTGTATCATTGCAAAATTATATGCTGCTTATATAAGATCGTCCGTATAATCATCCTAATTTAGTTTAAAAAACCGTGTACTGCACACATTCAGTCTTTTGGGGTAACTAAAACTTTGAAAATGCGAGGTTTCCCCGGGGCTTAGTCCCCAGAATCCCGACCAGGGCTTTGCCTCTAGACCCCACAAGGGCGCTATGGCAGGCCCCTTGATCCCATGGCGAGAAGGTTTGTGCAACCCAATTTCAAAGCCATTTTTATCTTTAGAATATCCCGCTGCTGATGCTTAATGAAAGATTTACCACCTGTAGGCCCGTAGGCAGGAATTTTCTCAAAGCGTGGCACAAACAAATCCAAATCGGGGATTTGGGACGATTCATATACCCTTTAAAAATATATATGTATATTTATCATATATAATTTTGTTTTGATTTTCCTAAAGGGATTGCAGAAACCTTTCTCAAGGGTGAGGGGGACCTATGGGGTGCACCTCGATTTTCTCCCTAATAATATTTGATGCCAGATCCTCAAGTATTTATCTTTAGAATTTTAAATAATTATATATATATATGCTATATGTATGATCGTTTACGAAGTTAGCTCCACCTAATCGTACCCCTGCTCACCCCCATACACAGCATCATAGGCCAGGGGCACAGGGGCACGTTCCCCAATGTTGCAGTGACCTACATGGCGCCCACTCAACTTAACCAATTTGTATCATTGAACTAGTGTTATACCATATCTTTGTGTGTAAGGGGAGCAGGGGAGGGGGAGGGGGGGTGAACTTTCATATTTCCATATGTGAGGTATATATACATATATATATATATATATATATATATATATATATATATATATATATATATAAATATATATATATATATATATATATATATATATATATATATATATATATATATATATATATATATATATATATATATATATATATATATATATATATATATATATATATATATATATATATATATATATATATATATATATATATATATATATATATATATATATATATATATATATATATACATATATATACTAGGAAACAGGAGTTTTCGAAATATTTGGTTTATAAGAATATCTGTTGGCTAGAGACATTGTCATTTTTTCCTATTTTGTTATATATATATTATATATATATATATATATATATATATATATATATATATATATATATATATATATATATATATATATATATATATATATATATATATATATATATATATATATATATATATATATATATATATATATATATATATATATATATATACATATATATATATATATATATATATATATATATATATATATATATATATATATAATATATATATATATATATATATATATATATATATATATATATATATATATATATATATATATATATTTAGTTTATAAGAATATCTGTTGGCTAGAGACATTGTCATTTTTCCTATTTTGTATATATATATATATATATATATATATATATATATATATATATATATATATATATATATATATATATATATATATATATATATATATATATATATATATATATATATATATATATATATATATATATATATATATATATATATATATATATATATATATATATATATATATATATATATATATATATATATATATATATATATATATATGCCTGCCTGAGCAGGTGCTTTTTGCACCATTTTTCGTAGTGCAGGTGTCTTTACTATGAAAGAATAATAACAATATGTTACTAAAAATATAATATATATTTTTTTGTATAGTACATTTTTTTTCTTTCTTTCAGCATTTTCGTACTGCAGGTCCCACAAATTAAGGTTATACTGTATCAATTTTTTTACTGCTGGTCCACTTTTACAATATTTTCGTTGAATACTTGTATTGCAGGTATCACTGAAGTTTCATACTGCGGGTATCAAAATTATATAATTTCACAATGCAGTTACCAAAAATCTGTCATACTGCGGGAATGTTTTTCGGTTGGTGTGCTGCACACCCCTACCACTTTTAGTATGGAGTTTCCCCTCCCTTCCCCCCGCGGGCTGTGTGACCCCAACGAAGAATATCTTCCTACGCCTATGCGTGACAGCGCACTTTCTTTCTTGTTATTTTCTGATGATTTCCATATGAAATGTTAGTTTAAAGGTGTTTGCATCCAGATGTATGGATGGAAAGAACTTACAGCACTCTTTTCCAAATTCAAAGTAAAGCTTCCTTATCTCTTGGGAAATTTTGCACGATTTCCATTATCTCGAATTTTGAAATATGAAACGAAATACTTCGCACCGGCGAATAGGAAGATATTTCATACAGGGGAGGAGGGGGCGATCAGATTTGATTGTTTGTCCAACAATTTGTTTTGATTTTGCTCAAGGGGTTGCAGAGACCCTTTTCAAGGGTGAAAAATTAAAATATATCTAGGAATACATCTTATATCCACTGTATTTGTATATATGGGGAGGAAACGAGATGTGGTAGGAAGAAAAATTCGTAAAAACTACTGCCATTTTGGGGAAAATATGGGCAACTTTTTCAAAACAAATTAAGAAATTTTTTCGAAAATTTTCCATTTGGAATAAAAGTAAAAAGAAAGAAAAATTGGGGCGGGAATTTGACTTTTCAAAATCAATTCGTCCTACCTTTAATATTTAAAGACCAAAATGGTACTTGGGTCCCCAATACAATTATTGGGGGCCTTGGCCCACAATACAATTATTCCCCCCCCCCCCTCCCTTCCCCTCCCGATTTGCAAAGGGAGGCGCCCTCGTTCCCATACTGGCTGGGCCTGCTGTGTTATGACTTTTAGGCCGAAGTTTTTTCTTCAAGTGACGAATGCAATTTTGCTGGGAGTACGTCTCTTAGATCCTGTTCAAGCGAAGAACAGTGTGCTACCTTGTTCACTGATTTTCTAAAGATTACGTAATTTACGCCGGTACATCACAGTCAGACATTAACGCTAGTATCACCTGTGGGTCCATCCACCAACCAGCGAACTGACCGATTCACTGTGATTTTTTTAATTCATATTTTCTGAAAGATGTCTGCAACGCAACCAGTCATTAAGGGTGTTATTCCAGGCGGTGGGCAGTATGCAGTTGGCTGCACTGATTTTATGTCAAGATCATCTGACATCCAACTAGGGTACAGTAATTGTTAAACGTTACACTTCACAACAATGTAGGCTCAGAACAAGTCTTATTATTTTACAATGACAGTCAATGACATTGAGTGACAATCAAAGGTGGCAAGCAATGAACCTGATAATGTGTTCCAATCTGTAATTGTTAACTATTAAGTTTTGTAATACTACATCACTGGTATACAGTAAATAGTATAGCAAATAGCGGTAAAATTCTATATAGGCCCCCCCTAAGGAGTTTTGCTTTTTGTTTTTTTCCCATTACATTGATGTATTTTAACTGTTTTCCTTATTAGAATTTGATCTTTTAAGTAGAAACTAACCAAAATTGTTAAAAAAAGAGGATAAAATCTTACATTTTGGCTTTCCAATCAAAACTTTTACTTGTCAGTGTAGGCTAGTAGCCTACTGTTGTACAGGCAAGTGGAGTCTGCAAGCTGTTTTGCCATTTAACTGAAATAAACAAAAATGTGTGCATAATTAATGTAATGTGATCCTCATTTTCAGGCTAGGTTTTAGGATTAGGTTTTAAGATTAGATTTTAGGATTAGGGTTAAAATATGATTAGGTTTTAGGATTAGGTTTTAGGATTAGGTTTCAGGATTAGGGTTAAGGATTAGGGTTTTAGGATTAGTTTTTTTTTGAGGATTTTGACATTGTTTAAAACTCCTTTGCTACGTTAGTTAGTTTGTTGCCAGGCCTTTAGTTTCATTCAAAATGGCTAACAAGAACTCAAAAGTTTGTGAGTTTGTGATTTTGTTATCCTTTTCAACAAAATTTGCATAAAAAGGTATAAATTTGAAATTATTTTGAAATAATGGTAAAAAAACAGTAAAATTGCTGAAATAAGGTAAGAAATTTTGTCAAAATGACTCAAAAGTATGGATTTTCTTGAAGCCTAAAATGTTTTCTCCAAATTTCATCGGATTGAAGTAAAAACCCATTTTTTCCCCAAAAAATTCCTAGATTGTTGACTAAAATTGATGTTTTAAGATTTTTCAATCTTAAAAAAAGTTTCAGAGAAATCGGTCTGCAATAACTATTAAAAATGTTGAAATTAATCTCTTTGTAGTGATTTACATGTACCAGTATACTAGGATTTTTCCAATATCATGCTGAATAAACTTGAGTTGAATTACATTTTTTTTATGGCTATTCTCATTTTACAATTACAGTATGCCAGTAACCTAACAGCCTAAGGACATTTTTGCAATATGCTGTGCATAAAACTGCAATGTAACATAGTTGTTTTGTTCTTTCCTTTGCATTTGTTTGCAACAAGCACCTATGATTATCTGTTAATTTATTTTCTTTACTTGTTCAAGTAGCATACATGTGAAGATTTTCTACATAAGTTAACTTAAAATGATTTTATGGGGGAAAGGGCAAATGACTCCCATTCCCCAGCACCACCACTGCATGACTGGCATTTCGAGTACCATTAAAGGTTGTTTCTTATTTTCATGGCTAACGCATTATAATATTATCAGTTTATTAACCCTCAGGAAGGACAGGAAGTTAAGTCTTAGTTATGCACTTGTCAGTTGTATGACTCGCCCCTACTATGCCTGGCAATGTCAGTCAAAGGTGAGTCATTGACATATGCAATAGTGACTCACATGTGCATCATTGTACCAAATTGTCAGTCACCAGAGTGACTCAGGGGTGGGTCAATTTACTTCACACCCATTGACTTTGTACAAAGGTGATTGATTTGGGGTAAGTCATTTCCCCCAAAAATGTCAGTCACCTAAGTGACTGAGGGTGCATCAATGTACATGTTTTTCCCACCCACTTTGGTGCAATAGACTGACCTTGTCCAGGGGTGTAGGGGTGAGCCACACAATTGACAAGTGCATTAGGCCTATTGGAAAATAGAAATAGAAATCTTTAAAAAAAATCAAGGTTATTAAAGAATCACTATTTATTTGTAAAACAGCACACCAAGAGGGAAAATTTTAAGTCTCAGATCTCTGACGTTTATTAAGAATAAGTCCAACAATAACTCCAACAGTGCATACAATCTTACTTTCCAATGCTTTCTTTCACAACTATGGGAGAGTAATTCTGTTATTGTTTACCCTATCAGACTTCTCGCAGCAGTCGGACCTAAAATGGAACTGATATACATGTAAGAACTGGCTGATTTCTCTTAGTGATGGGTTGTGCAAACTGGCAGCTAAGATCCCATTGCCATATCCAAGCTTAATCTGATAGGTTTAGGCTGCCTAGGCTTTGACTGGCAGAGGCGGTGGAAGATGTTTGAAAGTGGAGGAAGAAGAAGGGAGGGGGCACAGGATCTGAGTGGTACTTTTCATTGTATTTTCAAAACATGTCAGTAGCACAGCAATATACTTTATATGGTCAACCCTCCCTCCTCCTCCCTCCCGGAAAATTTATAAACTTGAATAGGTTCGAACATCACTGGTAGGGGTGAGCTAAGAAATTTTATTAGTGGGTGTGAAGGAATATTTCCCAACAAAATTCTTGATGCCATTAGCTAGCGCAAAGTGCTATCCCAAAGGGCATGGGGTCTAGGGGCCCACCTTAGGGCCCCTAGTGGGGTCCAGGGGCAAAGCCCTGGTAGTGGTCCAGAAGGCAAAGCCCCTGGAAGCTCTGCGATTTTAGGCATTTTATGGCTGATATTTTTATCTAAAATCAACACAGATTTACATGGTAATATCACCCTAAAACAGCAAGAAAATTAAACTATTTGGGCCCCTATACGTTCCATTTTACATGGGGACTTTGTTTGTGTTTGTTTTAAAACTGAAACACTGGCATTCATTTACAGTGTATAGGTACCATTTGTTATGAACTACAGAACAAGTAAAAATGCTAAATACATTTTGGAATTCTTTTTCTTATCATTATTGACCAACAAATATTTTGCTTTGTATTACCATGGGTCATCTCTACAAATACTCTTATTGATTTTATCTTGTACCTGTCGGCTTGTTCACAATTGATGATGGAAGACACTGGTGTACGAAAATCTTAATTAAATAATAGCAACATCTCATTCCCTGACATTTATAATAGACCACCATTTCGAGTTCAGTAACTTGCCTTTATTTTTGATAATTAAATATTCATGTCTGTACAATGTATGTGACTCTAGGCATCATTCAACTTGTTAGTAATTTGCACAAGCTATTTTTCCTAAAAACCTGGACACTCGGAGTCTGATTACTATGGAGTACTGCAGGGTGCAACTGCCACATGTCGCAAACATTCAACTTAAATTTCGAGTATATTTTTCAGAAATTATGCCAAAGAAATTGTAAATGTGTGGCCCTTGAAAAGTTAAAATTCAACCGTAAATTGATAAAAGCCCCAAACAAACACATCTCTTCAAATATGTAAGTACTATTTACAAAAATCAACAATCTTTAAAGTGGTCCTGCCATGCCTCCCAAAAAAGTTGAGATTTAACCTGATATATGTTTTTCATATCCCTAATTTCAATAATCTGTTAAGAAGTCCTGGAAATAAGTCCATTTTCATAATGAAAAAGGACTTAAAAATTGATCATTTATTGCTCGCTCTGAAAAAAAAAAAAAAACAAGGTGAAAGGGATTTGTGACATCATAACAGCTTGCTACATCATTTCAGGGACTGCTGATCATAAACAATGCATGACACACATGTACACTCCGACTTGCTGTCTATACTCCCATTGTAAGTTATTGCTCCTACCCCCTTCTGTTTCTACAAAGTCATATGGTCATCGTTCGTTTTAATCTTCAGCTGCTTTATTCTGGAACAATCTACCAACACATATCAAAGAGGCTCAAACTGTAACTAACTTTAAATCATTGTTAAAAAAACACATCTTTTCTCACTTCTATAAGTTGTTTTCCTATTTTTCCCCCTTTTATTTTATTTGGGTTTTATTTCAGCACAATGAAACTAGTGTGTTTTGCGCTTTATAAGAACTGTATATTATTATTATTATTACACATACTAACCTCGTACAAATAGCATCTGATTACGAAAGTTTTTCAGGCTGTTAAATCTTAATTTGTCATTTTCAAGTTCAAGCTATGATCAAAAATGATTTGGAAATAAATGAAGAACATTTTCATAATGAAGGGGATGCCGTTCCTTTTGAATTTGAACCGCTTGCAGACGTGAAAGAAGGATATCAGGCTTGCAACCTTTACACGGACCTACAGTACTAAGCCTGCATAGTCGGCATGGAATTCTTACTGTTTTGCAAGTAATATTTTGTAAAACAATCAAATTGAAGTGTCTGCTTTGTGATTTAGACTTATAGATCATGATTAGCCATTGTATGGTTCATGAATCGAAATACTTAATGTCTAATATAACATGAAAAGCAAAAGGGTCCTTATGGAGGCCATAATTGTTTTGCTGCTAAGAATAATTTTTAAACTATTTTTAGAATAAATTAGACCAGATGGCCCAAATTCACACCCAGTCTTCAGCGAATCAGTGGCAAGTTGCATGTTTTTTTTTTAGTATCCAAAATAAAGGCGAGCGAAATTTGGGGTATTTTGCTTGATGTTTGTGCTACTTTTTCAATCTGTCAATCAAGAGATCAATTATAATAAGGGGACTTAAATATATTTTAATATTTTTAAAAACCTTTTTTTTTTTTTTTTTTTTTTTTTTTTTGTATCTCTGTCAAGTCTGTAAAGGGGCACCTTTTAAATTTGACAAAGAAGATGGGGAGAGGCCCGAGAGGGCACATCAGTTTATGTCATTACAATGGCCCAGGTGCATGGCCCATTTCAAAGATGGCCCACTAATGAAATTTGGGGTTGCTCGCATACTCTAAAAAGGCCTAATTTAAAGAGTTGTACAAATTATAAGGTGGGAAAACTAAGGCAGGAACTTAAAGGCAAAAGTTTTTTTAAAGTATAAAGAAGTCCAATATTGTCCAATATGTATAGGGCTGTTGGGTCCCAACTTTGTTTTGGGAAAAATTCAGAATAGTGTATGCGTGCGAAGCATGGGAAATTCTACATTTTTAGTCTTTCCAGCTAGGGCAATATTTGTGTTACTTTATTTATTTAAAAATCATAAATATATGAAGAAAAAAAGGTTTTCAATGTTTGCAAGGGTATCTTCCTTCTCTAAAACAGCACTTGTCCTCTTTGAAAAAGCATCTTTTTTTCCTCTCTGAAAGGGCACTATTGAAACTGTTGAAAAAAGTGTGTGGGGACATTCCCCAGTCCCCCCCCCCCCCCATCCTTCTCTGGTTCCACCACCTATGCTGTCTGGTCACTGCAACTGTCAGCACACACTCCCCAAGCACTGAAAAGAGTTTGGTGTGAATTGGAATAATCTTACGAGCTTGTGCAGGCTGGCAGCAGTGAGATCCCATAGCCAAGCCCATGGCTTTGTTTCTGTTATGGTCAATACAACTGCCAGTCTGAACTCCTCAAGCACTGAAAACTAAACTGTTTAGCTTGCTTCTCAATTATAACTCACTGATTCCTAATGAACCACACCTTATTTCACATGATTAACAATTTGGAATTTGCACAAGTAGTGCCTACCATAGCGCTATACAGCTCCATGTGTCTACTAAACACATTACAAAATTAGATGCCTAACTGGTAATCTCATTAACATACTTAATCTTCAACAAAAACCCCAAAAGAAATGCAAAGGATTGTCTATTACTTCTCGTGCACCAGAGCAATAAATAAGAAACTTAAAATACTTGGTTACATAACACCATTACTGTCTTAAGTGATAAACAAGTATTCACTTCAAGTGACCTATGGAACCATGGGAGATCACTCTAGGCAAATCTTGGGTAGGAAGAAAACACAGGGTGTTACAATATTCTGTGTCCCAATTAAAGAAAAAAGAAGATGGGTCACTTGTTTTCTTAAAAACTTGACTTGTCAAAAATGACAAGTCAAGTATCTGTAGAACAGGAGTACCAAATTCAATGGAAAATATTTGAATCTCAAGAACTCATCAAATCTAAGTTTAGTACATATTTTTAAATGATTAGTTCAGAGCTTGACGACAACGAGTGAACACACAATTACAATGACGGGGTCGTTGCCTGCGTATTTGGTTATAATAGTAACAATGCTATCACGAAACGCTTAATACGACCCGGACGAGAACACAGGTACGACATACGGACAGACATAACATCGACAACCAAGTCAATGTCCACGGCCTTTGATAACCAGTTGTGGTGCACTGGCGTGTCTACCCAACCCAGGCTTGAACCCGTGCCGGGCCTCGTGGTCTGGAGACAGGTATTATAACCGCTACACCACAGTAGGTAGATTATTCAGAGCTCAAGATAGTCTGTCTTATATGAAAAATGACTTTACAAGAAACAAAATAGTGAAGAAAGTATTCAAAAATTGCATTCCTTTAAGGAGATATTTAATTGTTAGAAGCTCTGTATCCATGATTTGTGTAGGAACGACTGAAATCAGACTAATTGTGATGTCACAACCTCAGATTCTGCAAAGTCTTTATGTATTCTATTATATTTTGTTCTACGAATTTGTGGCTTATAAACAATTTGATATTTCAGGAAAGTAGTAAAATAGAATCTAATAAGGGTATTTATAATTTACCACCTGAACAAAGTTTGAGGAAAACTAATAGAAATAGTAAAATAATTGAACCAATTTTCTTTAAAATGCATTGACAATTGTTAAGAATGTGAGGATGAGGGCACTGACCTTTCATAGTAGACTTACCACCTGTCATTTTTACACATTAAATGAGCACTAGACTGCAGTTAAGGAGATTTAAACTGTGGTATTATTCGTGTAGAAATGATTAAAATCAGACTACTTGTGATGTCATAGCCTCAGATTCCTCAAAGTCTTTATGTATTCTATCATATTTTGTCCTGCGATTTTGTGGCATAAAAACCATGGAATATGTCAGAAAAATAGTAAAACTGAATCTAGGAAGGGTATTTATGGTGTACCACCTGAAGAAAGTTCGAGGAAAAATAATTTAACATGTGAAAAAATTAAATAAACTTTCTTTTAAATAAATTAACAATTGTTAAGAATGTAAGGATAAAGACACCAACTTCCAAAGTTACTACACCAGTTATTTCTACACAGATAAGGATTTAAAGTTAAATATCTCCTTAACAGAATAAGATATTTGAATGCTTTCTTTACTATTCTGTTTCTTTTTAATCCTCTTTCATATACAGTAAGATGGACTTGATTGACCACTGAACTATAAATCCTTCAAGTTTTTCTTAGGTTTACTCTTGTAAGGTGTAGTACCTCATTGGTCAAGGAGTCATGTCATGTGATAGGAACCGGGTTCGACTCGCATAACGAGCCCTGCATTGTGTCCTTGAACAAGACACTCTACTTGCTCCAGTCCACTTAGCTGTAAATGAGTACCAGCACTACTGGGGAGTTGGCCTGCGATATGGGCTGGCTTCCTATCCAGGGAGAGTTGTGTGCTCTCACCCGCTTATGACAAGGCAACCAGGAATGTGCAACGGTCCTCAGGGATGAGTTGGGCCTTCAAGGCCAAGTGTATGGATTTAAGTAACTTACAGGTTTAATCTTGAATTAAACAAAAAAAAAGAAAACTAACAACTTAACTTATTGACTTAAATGCTATGTACAATATTTTAGATTGCATGATTTCTGAATTTTTATGTTGTGTTCAGTAGTTGCAATCTGTCAAAATTTGGCATTTCAGAATGCAAATAATGTGAGTCACCTTATCTTGTTTCATTCAACAGATGCTTCTTCAGACTTTTCTACCCAACAGACAAGTCAAATGAAGATAAAACCAAATTTACATCATGGCTGCCATCACCAGATTATGCACGTGGATATGGTGATACGATGAGTTTCCCAGGATTTTCATTCGTCACAAAGATTTTTGCAGGTAACGTACTATTTTTATCACCAGTTTGAAAACAAACTTTTCCCACTAAGACATCTACACGGATGAGTGATTTCAAGCACAAAAGTGACCTGATTACTCAGCACTGGCTTCTGTAATCTTATACACACAAAAAAACACAAAAATGGGCTACTTGACTGTGGTGTGCATGGGAATATCAGACAAACAAACATTGTTTGGAGTGGAAACACAATACCCTGAACAGGAAGTCGGGTCAGCAATTGCCATACCTGAGTTTTCAGGATTAACTCAGGTGGCGGGTGTGGGTAGGCTTAAAGAGAAACTTTTCGGCATGCGCCTGTATAAATCTCCGCTTCACTTCATTCACATAATTTTGTCCTGTGTTTGACCCTTTTCTTACAAAAACAGGAAGTATGATCGACCTCTACACTTGAAAATAGGTAGACAAAATATTTCTTTACGTTAATTTTACACACAAAAAAATGGAGATATTTCTGTCCTTGGATCGCTGTCTGCTTCATTATCCAAATTACCAGACTGGCTACACCGCTTGTTTGATCATTTTTTGGGAATATGCAACTTTTGTGATTTACAAATTCAAACAAGAATATTACATCATATTTGTATCACTTCATGAGCTATGTTATTTTATTTTAAATGCATTCAAAACCATGTAAATACTAGATCAATTGATTAATTTTTAAAGTCAACTTATTTATTTATAATATGCAAATTTGTGTTATGTACAATATGGAATTTTTTTGATTTGTACTATATGCAAATTTCTTTCAATTTTATGCACATTTTGGATTTATTTGGACTACTTTAGCAATTATTCATAATGGTCTGCCTGAGTATCTGCTGGGAGGGTAGAGTTTGATAAATATCTGAAACTCAGACAGTTTAGATGAACCCGTGACAGATGGGAATTTTATAAGTCATATAATTACTGGATTTTTAAAACAAAATTACTGTACAGATGTGTAGAATTACAGTACTGTACAGTATTACTGTACAACATATATACAATTACTGTATAGAATTACTCTATAGAGCCATTCCGCAGTCTGTCACATAATTTACAGACTGTGGAATGGCCCTAGCAGATCCCTGGGAGACCCCAAGGGTCTGTTAGGGCCATTCTGCAGTCTGTCACATAATTCACAGACTGCGGAATCGCCCTATAAGGTTCCTGGGAGACCCCATGCAAGGATCTGTTAGGGCCATTCTGCAGTCTGTCACATAATTCACTGACTGCGGAATTGCCCTATAAGGTTCTGGGAGACCCCAAGGGTCTGCTAGGGCCATTCTGCAGTCTGTCACATAATTCACAGACTGTGGAATGGCCCTATAAGATCCCTGGGAGACCCCAATGGTCTGCTAGGGCCATTCTGCAGTCTGTCACATAATTCACAGACTGTGGAATGGCCCTAGCAGATTCATAGGCTTTTGTGATAATACATCACAAATTTAGTTAAAGAAAATCTTAGATCTTATATCACCTATACCTCTGAAATAAACTTAAACTTAACTAAATTAAACAAGTAAGCTTGCATTGCAGGTTTACCAGGGCACAAGGGGGAGGGGGGGGGGGGGAAGGGCATTTTCCCCCACTCCCTACTCATTCCCTAATTAGCATTTTTTTTAAACAGTAACAGTGACTTATTTTTACTTTTTAAATACTATTATTATTATTATTATTATATTATTATTATTATTTTAATTATTATTATTATTATTATTATTATTATTAATATTATTATTATTATTATTATTATTATTATTATTATTATTATTATTATTTTTCTTCACCCCAGGTTTCACCTTTTAATGCATTTCAATTGTTTGATAACTTTATTATTTCTCTTAGTGTTTTGTGTTTAAGATTGGTAGTTTTTACCGCTTTTTTATTAACTGTTTTATCTTATTCATGTATCTGAACTAAACCGTTAAAATTTAATTATTTCTTTTATTTGTATACTGCTGATATTTTAGCTTTTACCTATTATGGGGTTTTAGGTGTTGAATCATTTTTATTTTGTTTCTTTTATGTATTGATAAGTGATTAACTTCTTGTTTTTTTCATGCTCTTGTAAAGCACTTAGAGCTTTCTTTTAGAATAAGTGCTATATAAACATAACTGAATAATGATAATAATTCACATCTTTTAAATGGTGATTTTTTATATCTTTGCATGATTTGACTTACAAAACACTTGTTTCCTATCCTATATCAACCTAGCTTTAGTTGTGTATTCTTTTCAGGATCCAAGAAAGTTCCAGCCATGTGGAATGCCCCCTTGATATCCTCAGGCGGCAAACTCCCAGTCATTGTCTTTTCTCACGGTTTGTCTGCATGCAGGACGACCTATAGCACCATTTGTCTGGATCTTGCATCACGTGGTTTTGTTGTAGCTGCAGTGGAGCACAGGTAAAGTGGTTGATTTCAAACATCTTGGACAGGGTTGTGTCTGGGGTTGGTCAATGCTGGTCGGTCCTCACCATATCTATGCACTTGCTCACTACCACTATAATTTGCATCTTTTACTTCGTATCGAAAAACACATTTGTTTAGTATTGGCGTCAATTACTGTACATGTAGTGTATAAGAGTGCTGCATTGTGTCCTTGAGTAAGACAACTTGTTCCAGTCTACCCGGACGTAAAATGAGTATTACCACTCTGTTAATCTGCGATGGACTGGCATCCCATCCAGGATGAGTCATGTGCTCTTACCTGCTTATGCCAAAGAAACCGAGAATAAGCATCGGTCCTATGGTCCTTATGGCTCGGATGATATTAGCTAGTATACAGTAGTATCATACAGTTAACACATTGAGTTCCAGCATCGTGTATACTCGTCCATATTTTTTCCTTTCATGTTTCAAATTGGTGGGGTACTTCCTTTTTTTGTTTTGTAAAAATAACGTAAAGAAATATTTTGTCATACTTCCTGTTTTGTAAGAAAAGGGTCAAACACAGGACAAAATTTTGTGAACGAAGCGAAGATTTATAAAGGCATGCCGAAAAGTTTCTCTTTAAGCCTACCCACACCCGACACCTGAGTTAATCCTGAAAACTCAGGTATGGCAATTACAGACCCAACTTCCTGTTCAGTGTATTGTTTTCCACTCCAAACAATGTTTGTTTGTCTGCCATTCCTATGCACACCACAGTATAGTAACCCATTTTTGTGTTTTTTTGTGTGTATAAGATTACAGAAGCCAGTGCTGAGTAATCAGGCCATTTTTGTGATTGAAATCACTCATCTGTGTTAAGTGTCTTAGTGGGAGAAAATTGTTTGCAAACTGGTGATAAATTAGTTGTGTATTATATGCCTGAGGTGACATGTGCAATAAGTGTGAATGATTGACAGACCATTTCTCCTAAGGAAAGATATTGCTTCATGGCAATTTACACACAAAATGGCGTTACCAGTTGGCCGTCCTCTGCCTTTAGATAGTGACAATGAGTCTGATTTGGAGCCAGATTTCGTAGATTTTGATACAAACAGTGATAGCGAGAGTGATTTTAACAGTGATGAAGAGGAATCGACTATAAATAATAGTGAATTTTGGATCAACTTCGACATCGATAATGCAGATAAAAAATCTAAGTGGAGGAATGATAAATTTGGAAAAACCTTTTGGGCCCCAAGGAAATTACACACTAAAACCTAGTGGGCCTTAATGTGTTAAAAAGGCTAGAGTAATACAAAATTATGATTGAAAACAACCTTGAAAGTTTGATTCATTACAAGTATACATGTGTAGACTGCATTGCTCCTGTGCACACTTTTTAAGGGGTGTTGCACTTAGTACCTATCCATAACAACCTTTTCCACCACATATAATCTCCTCCCCTCTTCCTCTTCTACACCTATGCCTTACACACCCCTTTCTTTTCACCTAACTTTTTCTCCCACATTCAGCTTTCCCCCTTTATCTCCCTTACAAACCTACCATCTCCTCACTATCCTTAATCTTACACCATAATGTGTTAACACCCTCTTGGCACATTTGACTCTAAATGTCGCGGTGCTGTTAAACATCAACAAACCAAACCAAACCATTACAAGATTGCTAGATTTAACATGCTATCAAAGTTCATTTGGTCTGTGGGGTTGCACATTCCTGATGACCACTTGTGTGTTCCTGCAGCCATGAATTAGTTCAAATAATGATATGATCTGTACCAAGCTAAAGATAATGAAACAAAATAATTGTAAAAAATAACATCTTATTAAGGTATGCCTATATTTATTTCCAGTTGAAAAATTGGTCATTACTTCTGTTTATCTCCCATATACTTTACATGCCGAAAAGTTTATCTTTAAGCCTATGCCCACACCCGACACCTGAGTTGATCCTGGAAACTGAGGTATGACAATTACCGACCCTACGTCCTGTTCAGTGTATTGTGTTTCCACTCAAAACAATGATTGTTTATCTTCCATTCCCATGCAAACCACAGACAAGTAACCCAAGATTATTTGTGTGTATAAGATTACAGAATCTAGTGCTGAGTATTCATGGCACTTTGGTGATTGAAATCGTTTATCCGTGTTAGGTGTCTTAGTGGGAAAAGTTTGTTTTCAAACTGGTGATAAAAATAGCTGCCTGAGGTAATAATGTGCATTAACTGTGAATGATTGACGGACCATATTTCCTGAGGAAAGCTATTGCTTGATGTACACATCCGCACAGAAAATAATGACCAAAAGTAGTGGGGGCAAATCCTCATTCCCCTCCATTATTGTTGTAAGTCACAACTTTTCTACTTAGAAAGGAGGCAGGGGTGGGGGTGGGGGTGGATGTTAGGATTAGCAAAATACCGCAGATATTATTTCAGTGATTTTGTTCCAACACTTTTGGCCATGATTTGAGCAAATTTGGTGTACAAAAGGGCAGACATTGCTATCTTTTATTGTCACTATCTTTTGAAGGATTGTAGCTTTACCCCAATCAAAACTCATTTGTAAAATACATTCTCATATTCAAAAGCAGAAATATGAGAATCAAGAGAAGATTTTGAACTGTCTTACCTTCCAAACGCTAATTTTACATATATGAAAAAAGAAGCCCTCAAGCAAGTACAGTAACCACCTCAATGAATTTTAAATGCTGTTTTTAATTGCAAGTAGACATTTAAGTTTGCCTAGAAATTGCATTCAACTGTATGTTTATGCACCTACAGTACAGTACAATAAAGGCACCTACAGTACAGTACAATAAAGCATCAAGCTATAACTTTGCATTACTGAATACATTTTTTTTCTTTCCAGAGATGAATCAGCTTGCATTAGTTTTTTCCTGAAAGAGAGTGAGACCGGAGATTCAGAAGAACCGAAGCTGGAATGGTTGAGGTTAAATAAAGGAAAAACAGATGACTTTGAACTCAGAAATAAACAAGTAAGTACTTAAACAATTACATGTGATTTAGTGGTCAGGAATTCAGTGGTCAGAAATTCAGTGGTCAGGAATTCAGTGGTCAGGAATTTAGTGGTCAGGAATTTGTGGTCAGGAATTAAGTGGTCAGGAATTCAGTAATCAGGAATTAAGTGGTCAGGAATTCAGTGGTTAGGAATTAATTGGTCAGGAATTAAGTGGTCAGGAATTCAATGGGGAAGTGGTCAAGAATTCAGTGGGTCAGTGGTCAGGAGTTGGTCAGGTGGTCAGAATTCAGTGGTCAGAATTCAGTGGTCAGGAATTCAGTGGTCAGGAATTCAGTGGTCAGGAATTTAGTGGTCAGGATTTCAGTGGTCAGGAATTCAGTGGTCAGGAGTTCAGTGGTCAGGAATTCAGTGGTCAGGAATTCAGTGGTCAAGAATTCAGTGGTCAGGAATTCAGTGGTCAGGAATTCAGGGGTCAGGAATTTAGTGGTCAGGAATTCAGTGGTCAGGATTTCAGTGGTCAGGAATTCAGTGGTCAGGAATTTAGTGGTCAGGATTTTAGTGGTCAAGAATTCAGTGGTCAGGAATTCAGTGGTCAGGAATTCAGTAGTCAGGAATTCAGTGGTCAGGAATTCAGTGGTCAAGAATTCAGTGGTCAGGAATTCAGTGGTCAGGAATTCAGTGGTCAGGAATTCAGTGGTCAGGAATTCAGTGGTCAGGAATTCTGTGGTCAGGAATTCAGTGGTCAAGCAACTGGATGTATTTGACCAATTTACTTTCATTATTGTTTGCCTTTTCTTGGAATTCAGTTTGTATTGGAGAGTAAATGACTATTAATTGTGTACTTTTTTTACAAAACTTGTGACAAAAATTAGCTCTTTTAAGTTACCTGTTTTTCTTGTTGACAAAATTATTAACTTGTTAGCAGATTCATATTTTCTTATTAATGGTACCATATGTTAACCCTTCTTGGACTGAAATTAAGTGAGGCACTGGTCCCCTTTTCCGAGCGTGGTCAGACAAGGGCTACTATGAACCTTGTCGGACTAAAATTGAGTGAGGCGCAGGTCCCCATTCCAGGCGTGGTCAGACAAGGGCTACTATAAACCATTGTCAATTGAAATTGATTGAAGTGCAGCTAGGATCCCTTTCCAAGCAGGGTCTGACAAGGGTTATTATTTTACCATTGTTGGACTGAAATTGACTGAAGCGCAGGTCTTTTTTCCGGGCATGGTCAGACAAGTGTTACTATGAATCCTTGTCAAACTGAAATTGGGTGAAACTCAGGTACCCTTTCGGACGTGGTGCGATAAGGGTTAAGAGGAAAATAAATGAGGTTAACTCTCTGATATGAGTAATGTCTAGAAAACATGAAATTATATAGGCCTAACAGCCAACAACAGTCAACAACCTAACATCACTGTTAGGTTGTTTGCCAAACTTGCCACAGTCAGTTTGTAGAATTGCCTTTCCATACAAAATGAGTGAAGCTTCTACAACCTTCCCAGAGCTTATCTCTCTGACATCAAACCGCTTATCGCTTCCCTTGTTCGGGACCGCTGGCAAACCTCATGGAAGTCCCAAATTGATAACAAACTCCATGTCATCCAGCCCACAATTCCGATCAAAGCCACCATCAACAACCTCTCTCGTATTGACAACGTTCATATTACCCGTCTTAGAATTGGTCACACTCATCTCACCACTCCCACCTCCTTATTGGCTCCCCCAACCCTCTGCAACAATTGCCATTGCACCCTCACAATCCATCACGTTCTCCTTGCTTGCCCCTGTACAACCTTCCCAGAGCTTCCCTCTCCCTACAACTCAATTGCTGAGTTTTTCCAGAAAAATCCTCCGGATAAAATTATCTCCTTCCTTCATCATGCCTCCTCTACGACCATATTTAATCCTCCTCTTCCACCCTCTCTACTTTGTTTTTACCCACCATGCACCTCCCCTCACGATCACAGCTTTCTGACCTTTTGTCCTTAATTTTCTCTCATTCTTCCCCTGTTTCCTTTACTTCCTACCTCTAGAATGATCTGACCTCTCAGGCACAATTTGACCTTAGTTGTTGTGGTGCCGTTAAGCCGTCATCAAATCAAATCAAATCCTACAAGTCAATAGTCGAGCTCTTCCAAAAAAAAACCTCCAGATAAAATTATCTCCTTCCTTCATCATGCTTCCCTCTACAACCATATTTAGTCCTCCATCCCCACCCCCTCTCTCTCTACATTATTTTTTCCACCCCATACACCTCTCTCGATCCCGGCTTTCTGGCTTTCAGTTCTCGTGTTTCTCTCAATCTCCCCCTGTTTACTCTCCTTCCTACCTCTGGAATGATCTAACCTCTCTGGCACAATTTGACCCTTGCTGTTGTGGTGCCGTTAAACTTTTATCAAACAAACAACACCCGTTTCTAAAAATAGAATCTACTAGAAGTCTATATAAACAGCAGTTTTTAAGACAAACATCAAGGTATCATCAATTTACAATTGTGTTTGTGCTTTTACACTTTAGAATTGAAAATATAATACTCAGATGTCTCTTTTGCCTTAGAATTAAACTGTCTGCCAAAATTATATCATTTAAATCATGAAGTGGATCTATTAGGGTGTTTCAGCTGACATCACGATGTCATGTGGCTTTGTTTACATCGCTATTTTGTCGGTCAAAACCACTGTTGTCTGCTGTACACTGAATTAGACTTACATACATTTGCATCTTGTTATATCAGATTATTTTTGTAAGATAATCATACTGGAATCTTGCTGTGCCGATGGTTGTACTAATAGATGTGTGCGGGGAAATACAAATATATTTTCTTAAATTCCATCTGATCCTGATGGACGTTGGAAGTACGACGCAATGGCTTTCAACCTATGGTAGGCCTTAAACACTAGGATCTGCAGCGAGCACTTTATTTCATGTATGTAGGCGTTGTCTGAGTATATCAAACAATAAAATGTCGTTAACGTTAAAGTAACTCTTTGTATACCTGGTGAAAATATAACTTACTTAACGAAAATATGTTGAAAAATCTGAAGCGAGCTAAAAAACTGCATTTGGTAAAATTCGCTGAACTGGTAGGTTAGCATGTAGTATGTTTGTTGTACGTGTGGTGTGACTGAGCTGTGTGAAGATGCATGAAATGCAACAACTCCGCTGCCCTACAAAATGGAGTCCAGTTGAGTTACAGTCACATGATGAAATCCCTCTATACAGCTGAAATAAAATGTCTTCCAAGGACCTCATAACTCCTATGGACTTTAAATTTTGAGAGAAATCATTGCATCAGTATTGTTGCAGGATTCTTTACGGGATTGGGTCATTATCTTGGAATACTTAAATGATTTGACCTACATAACAACCATAGCCCAAAGAGAGACTAGACTGATAGCTCTCCACCATCATATTAGGTTAGGATATGTAAGTAGGGTATATTAATATTATTGCTGTATTGTAAACATTGTGAGAAGAAACTTTGAAATTTTGAATACACTAGATTCAATTTCAAACTAGCTACTGATCTTGATCTCATCATTTGGCATTCTTCTGTTCCTTTTTTATTTTTGTAGCAATAGCTACAAGTCCTTTTTTAGGAAGTCATTTTCTGTACACTCCACTGTTTTCAGAATTTCAATTCATAAAGCTGCATTTATTATCTACCTGTATTCTTATAAAAAAAAAAAATATAAAGAAATAAATATGGCAATTTTGTAAAAATTCCTTTTTGTGAGAATAGGAAGGAGAGAAGCAGGTTGTTAGAAAATTAATTCTTGCGTGGATTTTTTTTATTACATGTGGAAGCAACGATTACTGCTGTCCTTTCTTTACATTTAAATTTTTACTTCTTGACAGGTGCGACACAGAGCAGATGAATGTATAGGAACTTTAAATATTCTCATAGAAATACATAGTGGGACAGAAGTGACCAACCTCATGCCAGATAAATATGATTTCTCACAGTTAAAGGTATGTGATTTTTTTTCATATTATGCTACTTACTTTATTTTCATTTTTGGTTCGCATGCGTAGCATTATGCCAACCTATGTAATGGCGATTACGTCCGTCCGGCCGTCCGGCTGCTGTTCCTGAGATTTCCTCAGAAATGTTAAAGTTTTTTGAGAATTCCTTAGAAAATGTTAAAGTTTCTTCAGAGTTCCTCAGAAAAGATAAAGTTTCTTCAGATATCCTTATGGAAGCTTAGAATTTCCTTATAAAATGTTAAAGTTTATCAGAGATACTTAAGATAGGATTGAAGACTAGTTTCCTTAAAAAGTCTACAACACATTTGATATTTTCTTAGAAGATAACTGTAAAATGATATAATTTTTCTATTTTCTTCAGAAATCTTCAAGTCTCTCTTGTAGTATTTGAGATTTAAAATCCTTACAATTCTTCAAAATATTTGGGCACCAACAGTTGTATCAGGCATCATTTTTTAAACTCCACCTTTATTATTGTGCCCATTTGCTTAGAGTTTCTACAGTATTATGACCTGACCAGACTTTTTTATTTAGCATGCTTAGTCAGGGAGTGTGACAGGATGTGATTGCATATACACATAGGGAGGGATGCCATGTGGGACATGAATGGGGGCCATGAAGGACATATGATTTAACATTTACCATGTTGTACACACCAAGGGCTATATCAGGCATAATTATTTGACTCCACCTTTTTTCTTATTCAACAAGTCATTTGCATATAAGTTGTAATATGAAGTGACACTTTAATACATAGTATGCTCAATCAGGGACTGTGATAGCTAGGATGATACTTCTTATGGAGTTTATGGGATGTCATGTCAGACATAGGGTGGGATGCCATGTGGGATGCCATGTGGGACATGGGGTGGGATGCCATGTGGAAGTTATGGTGGAATGCCATGTGGGACATGGGATGCCATGTGGGATGCCATGTGGGACATGTGGTGAGATACCATTTGGTACATGGGATGCCATATGGGACTTAGTGTAAGATGCCATTTTTATAATTGGCCGGGTCATATAATATGGGTGTCAATTTGCATGGGCATGCGAACCATGATGGTATTTACCGTTCTAGTTCTTGGATATTTTTACGGTACAAATGTTTTCATTTGCTTAACTTCAAATTAAATACCTCATCTTTAAAGTACTATAGAGACATGAAAATATATTTACTTTTGTTTTCAATTTAGAAAAAATGAGTCATACTGAGTCATACATGAGTCATATCGAGTGATACATTTGCTAAAGTAGTCTGTAGCAAATAATGACAGGTAGAACATATTTGACTTTAAAATACATACTTTTGCTTGACAGAGAAAAACCAAGATAATTAAGTCATTTTCTTATCTTATTGTGTTTTATTGGTCATGCTGATTGTCCGTCCTCCAGTCCTTGCAAGTCATGGAAAGTAATGGACTATGACTATTTTAGTTTACAAGCAAGGAAAGTCATGGAAATGAAGGGTTTAATATGATGGCCCTGGAAAGAGTCATGGTATTCTAAGAAAGCATTAAATTGTAGTACTGTAGCTAGTAAAACATTCTTGAGTGATCCATCCCATCAAAAGTAAATAAGACCCTTATTTAAATAACCATGAAATTTTGAAATGGGAGTTAAATGGGAATATTCTGGAAATTGGTTGGTTTGTAAGTGTGGAAACCCTTAAAGAAGCATCCCTTTTGCCTTAAATCTTTTTCCTTAAATTTTGTCCCCTTTCCCTGACGCATGCATGCTACTTGTAAAACACTGTATCGCTTGTCTGATTCAAACACATTTATTGTAAATTTAGATTTATTGTAAAAGTTAATAAATATTGGGGTGTTCGGAATTCACAGGGAGGTGGGGTGGGGTGACGACTTGTCCCTGTGGCAAGTTGCTTATGCTGTTAATTTTAGCAACCACTATCACAATGCTCTTGTATGGCATGTAAGTCTTTAGTGAGGTGGTGTAGTTGTAGGATTTATGCTAACTTGAATAACAATGTACTTCCTTTCCTCTTTGATACTTATAACATTGTACCTCCTTACCTCTTTGATACTTATAACAATGTACTTCCTTTCCTCTTTGATACTTATAACAATGTACTTACTTTCCTCTTTGATGCTTATTAAAATTCCACATATTGGCATGAAATGTTCTTTTCTAAAGACAGACTTTGATAGACAAACTTTGATCTCCAGGACTTTATTTAAATATTACATATGAGGGGAGGGTGGAGGGGAGGGGGAGGGGTGTTGCTGACACTATATGGAGGGGGAACGGGGAGGAGTGGAGGTTGTGTTGCTCACACCATATGGCTGCTGCATTACATATGTTATTTAAGCAAAATTTAAGAAGACATTCTTCAAATGTGGTGTGGTCTGCATGGAGCCCCCTCTGCATGGAAGTCCTGCAAATTTGAGCATTTTGTAGGTCCAGACCCCTTTCCCTATCCTCCCAATCATGGCTAGGGTCATCTTAGGCCATCATTGGAGACCATGGAGCAAAGCCTGTGGAAGCCCTGCAAATGTTAGCATTTTGTACGACGACGAGTGAACACACAATTACAATGACGGGGTCGTCTCCTGCGTGTTCGGTTATGATAGTAACAATGCTATCACGAAACGCTTAATACGACCCGGACGAGAACAGAGGTATGACGTACGGCCAGACATAACATTGACAACCATGTCAATGTGTACAGCCTTTGATAACCACTTGTGGTGCACTTGCGTGTCTACCCAACCTAGGCTTGAACCCAGGGCCTCGTGGTCTGTAGACATGTATGATAATCGCTACACCACAGTTGGTAGACAGCATTTTGTAGAAACAAATTTATCATTTTATAATTTTTCATTTGCTGCAGCAAAAATTTCTCCACTGTCCTTAAAATGTCCTGGAATTTGAGAGTGTAGGAACCCTGAAAGATGCACCCCACTCCCATTTGCTTTTTTTACCCAATCTTTTCATAGTTTATCCCTGTATTTGCAGGGTAGGTTAGACCTGGACAGGATAGCAGTGTGTGGCCATTCCTTTGGAGGAGGAACTTCAATTCTTTCATTGGCGAGGGATTCCAGGTTTAAGTGAGTTTATTTTTTTTCTGTTTTTCCTGGCACATAACCAACATATGGGAATGTTTGTTTCATACACTTGTGGTAATCTCCTTAACTTGCAAAACACTCTGAAAAATCGCACATATTTTGCACTTCCAACGTTGTAACTAAAGAGTCTCTGAATATTTTGTTCCATTTTACACGGTATAAATAACTTGAGTTCATTAAATATAGTTTGAGACTATTTTCAATTTTCATTTAATTATTATTTAAAAAGTACCGTACTTTGTAAACTATAAAATGTGTTTTTTCTTATTTCCAATGAGAGCTCAGGCAAAATCACAAGGTTATCACCGCTTTGACCGTTGTAGCTTATGAATAAGAGTATCAATCAATCAATCAATCCATTTCACACGGCCTGACAATAAACATATATCTATTTACCATATATATAAAATCCAACGCGATTGGTGCAAAAAAGGGCCTGCACTTTCCAACAAATAGAAGGCGATGAGAGAAAGCATTTTGCGTCTGCATATGTATCCCTTTATTTTAATTCTGTCATAATCCTAGCACGTCAAAGCTGTGTGGACTGTACTATTATGTGCAGAGGGATTCCTGTTGTTTGTGTATTGTAAACATGATGTGAAGAAGCGAATGAAGTGTTTTTCAATGTCGCATTTTGGCTGATTTTCTTCTATTATAACAGTTTTTTTGTATATTTTGTTACACTGAGATATATTTCTTATTATATGACTGTATTCATCAGAAATTAAAACATTATTTGGCTGAAATATTATCGACAACAATCAGGAACGAAGAAGTTTAAGAGCGAGGTATTACAACATAGTAAGGTTGCATGAATATGATACCAAAATGCAGAAATATGCTATTTAGTAAACTTTTTGTATGAATTAATATCTGTTCATTATATCCTTGAATATACTTTTAAGATTGTTCATATAACCATAATAATGGTACAATCCAATTCCTCCCCAAGTTTATTTTTATTTTTCTGTAAGACATCACAGCTTGTTCCGCATTTTTTTTCTTATGCACGTTTTAGGTAAAACATTCCATATGGATTTTCTATGGGGAAGGGGAGGGAATGAGGTGTATTATTTCAGTAAAATTTCCCACTTTTACATGAATTTTATGGAGGTATATAAGATTCTTGTACCTTGGTGGTCAGTGGGAGAAAAGGAGGGGGGAGGGGGAGGGGGAGACACCTACTGCACCCTCTTTATATGTCTTTATAATATTTTGCATCTTTGTGCTTCAGAGGTGCAGCTTACTTGCATTGTTATTAGGAAAATCAACTTTTGATATCATAGAAAAAATGGTTAAGTACATTATTAAAAGATAATGTACCTTGATATATCATTATCATGTTTAAAGATAATGTACCTTGATATATCATTATCATGTTTAAAGAGGACAAAACGTAAAGAAATTCAATCATACACAAGATTTGGGCAAGATTAGTGCATTTCATTAATGAAGAAAAATTATATGTGTTTATAGACACAGCAATTGTTTGAGTTAAGATGCATGCGACTCAATCACTTGAAAAGACTGCCATTATGTCAGATTTGGATAGTGTTTGGCATTTGAAAGATAATAGGAATTAATAACATAGACTTCCTTCTTCTATTTGACCTTTGACCCCAGGTGTTCGGTAGCATTAGATGCTTGGTTGTTCCCTCTTTCCGAGGATGTGTATGACAAGGTCACCCAGCCAATCCTCTTCATCAACACGGAGACGTTTCAATGGAAGGATAACATGAAGCGGTTATTCAAACTGATGCCTGCTACAGAGCAAACAGACAGCAGAAGAATGTTTACTATAAAGTGAGTATTTGATATGGAACAAATGATGTGGGTTGTTCTAAGCCAAGTCTGGGTGGCTGTTTCCCCAAGCTGGCATGCCGAAGAGTTTCTCTTTACCCGCACCCGACACCTGAATTTGTGCTGAAAACTCAGGTATGGCAATTACCAACATGATTTCCTGTTCAGCATATTGTGTTTCCACTCAAAAGATTGATTGTTTATTTGCCATTCCCATGTACACCACAGCCAAGTAGCCCAAGGGTATTTTGTGTGTATAAGATTACAGAAAGCCAGTGCTGAATAATCAGGGCACGTTTGTGATTGAAATAACTCATACAAATACAATGCAATCACAGAAAGCAAGATCTAGTATTCTTGTGAAGGTCACTTAAACCACAACATTGCAGAATTTAGAGGAACTCTAGACCAAAAAGTGAGGGCGTATTTTTGGGAAGTCTCCTCTAAAATCAAATGCTTATCTAACACTCAACGGTATAGCGATTTTCTGGTCGATATGAATATTCTAGTAACATTTGCCCTCACATAAATCTTGGGCTATGTAGGCATGAAGTTTGTCGATCTGTTGTGGATGATATATCTGTGAATTTCGCAAAAAATACGAGCGCTCTTACTTTTCGGTCTGGTCCTCTTTAATGGAAATGGTGTTAGGTGTCTTAGTGGGAGAAGTTTGTTTTCAAACTGGTGATAGAAATAGCTTTGTGTCATATGCCTGAAGTAATTATGTGCATTAACTGTGAATGATTGATGGACCATTTTTACCTAAGGAAAGATATTGCTTCATAAAACCTATATTGGGGAAAAGCTTTTTGTCTGTCTATGAAACAAGCAGCAGAGTAAGGCTTTATGTAATTTTATTGTGAGATGGGTCCAGGCTTGGGATCTAAGGATGTTAAAATCTATGAAAGATTATCATAAGTTTTATTACGAAAAATCAAAAATAAAAAGCTTGAATTCCCATTTATTGTGAGGATTGATTGCCTCACAATTTTCTTAACAAAAATGGAATGCTGGTTGGGGTTGTGTGACTGGGATTTTTCATGCCGTATGAGTTAAGAGTTAATTTCTTGTTCTTTTGTGATATATTCCTTGTAGTGTTTTCTTTGTTTTATATGATTACACTATCCTCACTATTTGGGTGAGTGAAAGTGCAATTATTTCCAAATTTCTTGGAAGTGCTTGAAGTGCTTGCATGCATTATACTCTTGTGCAATGCTTGAAAACTATACCCAGGTATTGTTATAATTTAATATTGAATAGCTAAGAATGAATATTAAATATTTGACGTAATAAGCGCCCATGCTCTAATTTGCATCCACCCAGCATTTTTGGACTGATGACATCTCATAATAATGAATGCTGTTTGTATGTATTCATGTTCCATATTTTTTTTGTACACTACAAAATTCTTACTTTTGACAATGATTTCAGCCTAGTATCTAAATTGGAGCCTTGAAATAATAACGTTTTGTTCTCTTCTTATTTTACATCTGACCCTCACAATGTTTTTGTGACACTAGTATAGAACAAGTTCATGCATAGGCCTATCACTACAGTTTAAATAACACACTGTATGCAACCCCAAGCATGGAAACTTATTAGGAGAAACTTTGGTCCAAAAAGTGGCCCAATTCTTCTTACGTAAGTGCCCTGGGCATTTATCATTAAGAACTTTTATCCCTTGGGCCCTCCAACCCGATACCCTCGGTTTTTTTCTTCTTTCAAAATCAGGAGTAATCCACACCTAACCTGAGAGCTTTTTTTCAAGCTCAATTGCTATCAATCAGCTATTGTTACACCATACACAACACAGGGGTAATCCACACCTTTCAACCTGACAGCCTCTTCACGCTTCACTTGCTAGGAACCAGCTACTGTAACACTACACCATAGGTCATTGATCTGGGGCTAAACCCACATGCCTGTTTTGCAGTGAATTGGAACAGAATAGTCCTTGCCTGACCCTAAAAATAAATTATGCATTACATGCATGGAGGAATTTGTGCAAAGCCCATGAATGATTGATGGACCATTCCTCCTCCCAAAGAGGGTTATTTCATCCATGCTGAAAATTAAAGTTCAACTGGGTTGAACTGTTTTTTTTTAATTAAGTTAATATGGAAATTGGAACAACTGGGTTGACCTGGGTAGAACTGGGTTGAACTAGGTCATCTACTATGCCCTATTTGAACCCAGTTCAAACCCAGTTTAACTTAATTCAGCCTAGTTCAACCCAGTTCAACCTTGTTGTAAACTTCAAATGGGTTGAAATGGAATTTACAGCAGGGATAATGTTATGTCGAATACGGTACTGTATGTCTTTTAAATCTGACTTCACTTAAAGTTTCTAGTGTGTTGCTCAGCTTATCATATCTATATCTCTTCAAGTTTGTGGGAAAGCCTAATTACGAATATTCTCAAAATAACATACAAAATCATACAAAATCATATAAAAAATTGAAAATCGATTATCTTAAAAGATCAGCTCATTCTTTGAAACACACCTGTTTTAGCAGAACTGATATTATTCAGAGTCTTAGAATGTTTTTCTATTTGGTTTTGGAGCTTTACAAATGCCAATATTTGATTGATTGATTGTGAATTTAGTAATATACCCTGTGGATTACAAACCACAATTCTATCATCTGTATGCACCATACTGAGGAACTGGGCATGTTAATCAGTGTGATGCACACAAGGTTATTTCTCAAAAACTCTCTAAAACTTATCTAACCATTCAGAGCCTCTGAAAACAGTTTCTGTTATGTTTTGCCGCTCTACAAATATCAATAATTGATTGATTGATTGCTAATTTAATAATGTACCATAAAGATTAATATAGACAGGTTAAAAAAACTTAGGCATAATGGGAAGAAAATTTGCTATTAACCATGAAAATAGCAAGAAGTTTGATCAAAATTGATTAAAACGTTACTATTTTACAGCATTTTCATTTTCATGCCTTGTTTGAATAATTTGTGCAATTGTTATTGAAATAGGTTGAAACAACTCGGGTATAATGGGAAGAAAACATGCTATAAACAGTGGAAATAGCATTTAGTTTGATCAAAATTGATTAAAAATTAAGTATTTTTCATTTTTCATGCCTTCTTTGAATAAATTATGCAATGGCCAATGAAATAGGTTGAAACAACAAGAGTATAATGGGAAGAAATTATGCTATAAACCATGAAAATAGCAAATACTGTAGTTTGATCAAAATTGATTAAAAATTAAAAATTTTTTTTTTATTTTTCATGCCTTCTTTGAATAACTTATGCAAATGTTATTGACATAGATAGGTTGAAACAACAAGAGTATAATGGGAAGAAAATATGCTACAAACCATGAAAATAGCAAAAAAATTGATCAAAATCGATTAAGAATTAAGTATTTAACAGAATTTTAAATTTTCATGCCTTGTTTGAATAATTTGTGCAATTGTTATTGAAATTAACAACAAAGAAAACCTATGAAATTTATTATGTGAACTTATTGTTTTACAAACCTCCACCAATGTTAGTTGAATGGGGGCAGCTGAATATGGCCAAGAGGCTTTTAATTTATTAAAAATTTCTGGAGAAAACAGTCTAATATTTTCAGTGACTGAAATTTAGGACAGTAATTTTTAAAGATTTTCAGTTGTCATCTCTTATAATTGTCACAACTTTTTCATACATTAAATGATTAAGAATTCATCAAATTTTGATCAGCCATAACTTAGTAACTACAGTAACTACTGCGATAATTTGATCAGCCATAATTTAGTAACTACAGTAACTACTGCCATAATTGGATCAGCCATAACTTAGTACCTACAGTAACTACTGCCATAATTTGATCAGCCATAACTTAGTACCTACAGTAACTACTGCCATAATTTGATCAGCCATAATTTAGTAACTACAGTAACTACTGCCATAATTGGATCAGCCATAGCTTAGTACCTACAGTAACTACTGCCATAATTTGATTAGCCATAACTTAGTACCTACAGTAACTACTGTTATAATTTGATTAGCCATAACTTAGTAACTACAGTAACTACTGCCATAATTTGATCAGCCATAACTTAGTACCTACAGTAACTACTGCCATAATTTGATCAGCCATAACTTAGTACCTACAGTAACTACTGTTATAATTTGATCAGCCATAGCTTAGTACCTACAGTAACTACTGCCATAATTTGATCAGCCATAGCTCAGTACCTACAGTAACTACTGCCATAATCTGATCAGCCATAGCTTAGTACCTACAGTAACTACTGCCATAATTTGATTAGCCATAACTTAGTACCTACAGTAACTATACTGCCATAATTTGATCAGCCATAACTTAGTAACTACTGCCATAATTTGATCAGCCATAACTTAGTAACTACAGTAACTACTGCCATAATTCATGAAGCAATATCTTTCCTTAGGAGAAATGGTCTGTCAATAATTCAAAGTTAATGCACATTATTACCTCAGGCAATATGATACACAGCTATTTTTATCACCAGTTTGTAAACAAACTTCTCCCACAAAGAAACCTAACATGGATGAGTGATTTTAATCACAAAAGTGTCTTGATTATCCAGCTCTGGCTTTGTGAAATCTTGTACACACTAAAAGCCTTGGGCTACTTGGCTGTGGTTTGCATGGGAATGGAAGATAAACATTCATTGTTTGGAGTGGAAACACAATACACTGAACAGGAAGTCGGGTTGATAATTATCATACCTGAGTTTTCAGGATTAACTCAGGTGTCGGGTGCGGGTAGGCTTAAAGAGAAAGATTTGGGCATGTGAAAGACTATCCTGTTTAGAAATTAAAGCCTTTTTGTTGAAATTTGAAATATCTACCCTTCCATTGTACCTTTAAGATGTTATTATTTGTATTTACCCCACAGGGTACCTTTAAGATGTTATTATTTGTATTTACCCCACAGGGGAACAGCGCATATCAATCAGTGTGACATACCTATGCTGCTAGGGCTGACAATCAGCAAAATCTTGAAGTTTCGTGGACCCCTCAGACCAGACATTGCCTTTGAGGTCAACAACAGAGCCATGATTGCATTTCTATGGAAACATCTTAGTAAGTACCGTCAATCAAAAAACAGAAAATCTGAAAATACTGAATAATACAATTTGCTGAAATGTTTTTTTTCCCTTCAGAGTAATCTTCATAATCATTCATGTCAAGTTGTATACAACTAGTTAATTCTTAAGTCAGTGGGTTTTGTCAAAGTTTAAAGAGTTGTTTTACACTTTTGTGAAACTTGGACAAGTTTCTTATAAAGCGTTGTTTGACTTGGTTTTATAATATCCCGAAAGACCTCCAGTGGATTATTTACATCAAGACTCCCACAGTCATATTATCAACTACTTGTGGATGCTTTCTCCAGCTTGATGTTGGTTCAGGTATAAAATCCTCTTCATCAAAATTATCTTCATGTTTTCAAAGAGAAATATGGCAGATGGAGGGTTAAAACACAATGGATTTATATAAGGAACAGAGACTATATGTCCCATTCATACATCACAAGAGTAACACAAAAACCTTTTTTGTATACAAATGTAAAAAAGATGTAAAACGGCCAATTTTTAAATGATTTTGATGTTTTTTGCTTTTCTCATGTTTTTTATTTTAATTTGATTCATCCAATGTTGCCTAGCTCTACCTTCAAATTGACTTCTGGTGAAGTTGCATTATCAGCCAATCTGTCAGTCAATAATGTTTATCAAGAAAGCAAGCATGTGGGGTGTTGGCAGATTATGATCAAGTTAAATGTTACGAACATACTGTAGAGATGTTATATTTACCATAAACAGCTTTAAATTCTGAACAGAGGTTCTTTTCCTCCCTGGGCCATCCCCTCTCTTCCATCCACCTGGGCCTCTCCACTCATCACAAAACCCAAACCCAGCCCAATCTCTTCATCAACCTCCACAACTAAATCAAAGACTTAACTCTCCAACTACACCTTCAGTCTATACTGATGGCTCCAAGGAAGGGGACAAGACAGCTGCTGCTGTCGTCATCCAAGACATGACCCTCAATAGCAGGTTTTTCAACTACTCGTCCATCTTCTCGGCTGAGGCCAAGGCCATCGTGACTTGCCCTCAACTATATTGAGTACTCCCGCTCAGTCACTTGGCCATCTTCTCAGACTCCAAGTCTGTCTTTACTTGTTTACTCAACCAATAAGTGGGATGACCTCACATCCCACCTCCTCCTCCATAAACTCCTCTCGCCCTCCCCCACCCCCTTCTCAGCAGGAACAATATTCTTTTCTTCTGGATACCCAGCCATGTTGGCATCCCCAGCAACGTCAGAGCTGCTTCAGTCGCTAAGCTTGCCCTCAACCTCCCCCTACCTACTTTCCCAAAACCTTTTCTGAAATCAAACCTCTTATTGCTTCCCTTGTTCGTTACCGATGGCTAATCTCATGGGACGCCCAACTTAATTAACAACATCCAGCCCACCATTCCAACTAAACCAACCATCCACAATCTCTCCTGTATTGACAACGTCCACATCACCCACCTTAGAATAGGACACACCCACCTCACTCACTCCCACCTCCTTAATGGCTCCCCCATCCCTCTGCAACAATTGCCATTGCCCCCTCACCATCCACCACATCCTCCTTGCCTGCCCCCTGTACAACCTCCCCAGAGCTTCACTCACAACTTCATAGCCGAGCTCTTCCAGAAAAACGAGAAAAAAAAAGCGGATACAATTATCTCCTTCCTTCATCGTGCTTCCCTCTACAACCATATTAAGTCCTCCTCCCACCCCCTTTACCTACTTTTTGTTGCACCCCTGCACAGCTTCCTCCATTGTTATCAGCTTCTTGGCTCCTGTGCTTTTCTCAGACTCATATTTTCTTTTCTTCGTACCTCCGGAATAATCTAACCTTTCAGGCACAATTTGACCCTCGCTGTCGTGGTGCTGTTAAGCCCTCATCAAAAAACAGAGAAACACAAATAAACAAACTATAAGTTATGACTGCTATGAATGAATGCATCAAAGCTGCTATGAATGAATGCATCAAAGCTGCTATGAATGAATGCATCAAAGCTGCTATGAATGAATGCATCAAAGCTGCTATGAATGAATGCATCAAAGCTGCTATGAATGAATGCATCAAAGCTGCTATGAATGAATGCATCAAAGCTGCTATGAATGAATGCATCAAAGCTGCTATGAATGAATGCATCAAAGCTGCTATGAATGAATGCATCAAAGCTGCTATGAATGAATGCATCAAAGCTGCTATGAGTGAATGCATCAAAGCTGCTATGAATGAATGCATCAAAGCTGCTATGAATAAATGCATCAAAGCTGCTATGAATGAATGCATCAAAGCTGCTATGAATGAATGCATCAAAGCTGCTATGAATGAATGCATCAAAGCTGCTATAAATGAATGCATCAAAGCTGCTATGAATGAATGCATCAAAGCTGCTATGAATGAATGCATCAAAGCTGCTATGAGTGAATGCATCAAAGCTGCTATGAATGAATGCATCAAAGCTGCTATGAATGAATGCATCAAAGCTGCTATTAGTGAATGCATCAAAGCTGCTATGAATGAATGCATCAAAGCTGCTATGAATGAATGCATCAAAGCTGCTATGAATGAATGCATCAAAGCTGCTATGAATGAATGCATCAAAGCTGCTATGAATGAATGCATCAAAGCTGCTATGAATGAATGCATCAAAGCTGCTATGAATGAATGAGAGGACAGCTCAAACTCCTTCAGGTAATTCTATTTAAAAAATTTAGTTACTGAAAATCATAAAACTTTCTTCTGCAAAATAAATGTTGATACAGATTATGAAGAAAAACAAATTTTCTTGGTAAATAATCACCTGTAGAATTGAGAAACAATAGGTTTTGTGATGTCACAAAATTACACTAAATTTTGCATAATTTAATAAGGATCTAACATTCAAAATGCTGTAAATTAATCAATTTTTAACTGATTTTGCGCAGTTGTTCTGCTCCTTAAAGTTTCAACAGTCAGACCCGACCTGATATATAAGCCAGACTTTTCCCCTTTATTCTGAAAACCAGAAGTAATTAGGATTGAATTTCCTTATGGTTTCATTGTACTAGTTCTGTCCGCCCTTGGTTGTTGTGGAAGTTGGTGTTGAATATCAAATTAGCAATGAATGAAGTCCTTATTGCATGGTTGAGTGGTTATTTTATTTAAGATAAGTGGTCTCATTATTTGCTACATTTAGATTGTGGTTATGATTTGCTGGAACAAATTTTTAAGCAGAAGGACAAGCCATGTAGTCACTGAAAATCATGAGGCTTTCTTCTGCTAAATTTTGATACAGGGTATGATGAAAAACCAACATTTCTTGGTAATATTCACCAGTAGAATTAAATAACAATAGGTTTTGTGATGTCACAAAATTATACTGAAATTTGCATAATATATTGTAATAAGGATCTAAAATTCAAAATGCTGTAAATTAATAAATTTCAAACTGATTTTGATCAATGTTTTTGCTATTTTCATGGTTTAATTATGGCGTAGTTTCTTCCAGTTCAGGCTCAAGTTATTGTTACCTGTCATTATATCTTGAAGGTCATGGCAGGGAGCAACTTGACTTATGGTGGGGCAGAGGGTCATAATGGCATGGGTTAATATCAGGGTTGTTGAAATGGTGGGTGATAGAAAAAAGACTAACCGGTATAAGGTGTAACAAGAGGGTTTCATACATGACTAACAACATGTGCAAAACATCCAGGGTACTTTGCTGTCAATTATTTTATCAAAGAATTTTATCGCTCAATTCTCTTTGGGGTAGAACTTGACAATATTTTGTTCGTCATGATTATTTTTCTGTAAAATCTAACTGTGATAATAAACTGTTATGTTTCATCATATTATAAATGGAGAAAGTGCTTTAACCCTTAAAGACCCAGGAGTTCAAAATGTGACAAAAAATTATCAGAATTTCGTTTCCAAAATTAATTTTCACAACTTTCCTTTTGTTTTCTATCACTACAAGTTTAGTTTATATGAATGATAAGACAATCAACTTTTCAATAAAAAAGTCAAATTAAAGAAATTATCAACGAAAATATGCAAATTTGCACATTTTAGGTCAAATTAGGCCAATTGTTTTGAGCTTTTATTATTTCTTGTGGATAAAGAAAAATGAGGATTTTTTTTACATATTTAGATTGTTTGTGAGATTTCCTTTTCATTGACACCAGTCTAATTTTGTTTTTCCTAAAGCAAAACATGGAAAAACAATGAAAATAAACAAACAAAATTACCACTGTAATTACTAGCGGAAAAACTGGTTTTTTTTTACATATTTAGATTGTTTGTGAGATTTCCTTTTCATTGACACCAGTCTAATTTTGTTTTTCTTAAAGCAAAACATGGAAAAACAATGAAAATAAACAAACAAAATTACCACTGTAATTACTAGCGGAAAAACTAGTTTTTTTTTACATATTTAGATTGTTTGTGAGATTTCCTTTTCATTGACACCAGTCTAATTTTGTTTTTCTTAAAGCAAAACATGGAAAAACAATGAAAATAAACAAACAAAATCACCACTGTAATTACTAGCGGAAAAACTAAAGCTGCGTGTCTGCGTGCGGGGATCGAACTCGTTCTGTGTACAGAGATTTGCCATAAGACCAAAGTTACTAACTGTGAAAGAAAGTGATTAAAGAGGGGTACTTGCTCTTTTTGATATCAATCGAAAGTACGTGGCTGGGCCTTTCTTACAATACATTTTGCGTACGGTAGGTGTATTGCGATCGGAACTTACAATTTGTTTAAAATGTTAATTTCAAAAAGGCTAAAAAAATTCAAATTTTGGCACAAATTTTGCCCCAAAAAGAATATTGATGGTAGGGGCAGTCAAAATGCGACCGGAATTGGATACTTTGATGTCTTTGACAGTTCTTCATGGCTTTTCAAGCAAAAGCTAGGTCTGGAAGTATGGCAAGGCAGCTTTCGAAAAGAAAAAAAAGTTGTTTTGTTCAATTTTGTGCATTTTTTAAGATCTCTCTTTCTCAATCCATTTTTTCACAAAACTCTTCAGTTATATTTTCTGAAAGAACTATTAGAGCTCTTTCAAATGATACCAAGATCACTGCTGTGGGCCTATATGATCAAGAACAATATTTTTCGGAAAAGTATGTCCCCATCGAGCGTGACACGTTTGGTCTGGGTATTCAGGGTTCAAAGTATTTGTAAATCATGGAAAGTAAATAATCATTTCCTTCTTCTTCATTACAACAGATATAGATCATGAACCACAGTGGGATCACTACTATCTCCAAGAATCTGAACATGTCTTGTTAGGAACTAATGTCAACATGGAACCGACGAAACCTGCTGCCAAACATTGACTTCATCCAGCTGCCAATCTGCGGTACTGCTGCTCTTAAAGGCTACCGTACCATAAAGATTTAGATAGTTCTCGGTCGGAAAGTGAGAGCGTCTTTTCAAGTTTTGTTTCTTTCATAACAAAATCTCATGTTTAATACCGTATTTCACGTAATAAGCACCTGAGACACTTACGAAAATATAATGGCACCTCTTTATAGGCCTAAAGTTTCTTCCTAATAAGCGCCCATGCTCCAGGCCGCATATGGTGTGCTATTCGAACTGTATTATGTTAAATGGTTCTATATATACTAGCACCACTATAACCACAACACAAACATCATGAGCATGAGATGCAAGATAAGCAAATATTATAACAAAACTTATTTTAAGTCTTCAAATTAATCAAATAGATTATGTTAACAGTTAAAAAAATGTTGGGTGAGCGCTTATTAGAGCAAGGGCTCATACGTTGAATTGTGTCGTTCAAAAATGAATTAATTTGAAAAGATTATAGTTGATTTGAACCTTCCTGTCATATGTTATTGGTATCTGGAGTTGGGTTTAATTACACAATTTCCCATGGTTCTGAATAAAGGTATCAAAAATCTTCCCACCAAAAATCGCGACAGAAATAATGTAGTGAATACATCTTAAATACTTCTCTTTCACAATTAATGTACTTTTCATCACACAATTAAATGAGGGACATATTTAGAGCACATACTTACCACCTATACTGTTGTTTTGCTCAAGAAATCTTTGAAAAATATACTACTAATTTTTTTTCTTCAATGATTTTTCCTCTTCTTCCTGCAAATTCCATATTTTCCACTGGTTAAGACTGCCGAAAGTAGATTTTTTTCCAGCTCCCTTGGTATCATCTTGACTTATACCTAATTGTCACTCTCTGTCAGAGCATATGGGCCATAGACATGTAGTGCTGTCTTCAGTAAGTCTTGCCAGCTGATACCAGGGGTAACCTACCAATTAATCATTGGTATCATCACAACCAATATTAAAGGTGTATTCCAAATAAACCTGGGACCGTAAGAAATGCACCGTCACATTTCGGCCAAGAGCTTCTTTAACCCTTACTCTACCACGCGGCGATATTATCGCCGTTTTGGGTGCCCCGTCTTTGGCCCCGCCTCCCGAGCGCATTTTCAAAACAGTGCTGGTAGAGTAAGGGTTAAACAACCCCGACATATCGCCAACCGAAAATATAGGCAGCATGATCCCGGTGGGCGCCCAGCGGGTCCCGAAGCGGAAGGGGCCCGACTTCTCTGCCTGGAAGACAGAGGACCCTTCAATAATCACGCCTTGATTAACCCTTACTCTACCACGCGGCGATATTATCGCCGTTTTGGGTGCCCCGTCTTTGGCCCCGCCTCCCGAGCGCATTTTCAAAACAGTGCTGGTAGAGTAAGGGTTAAACAACCCGCGACATATGCGCCAACCCGAAAATATAGGCAGCATGATCCCGGTGGGCGGCCCAGCGGGTCCCGAAAGCGGAAGGGGCCCGACTTCTCTGCCTGGAAGACAGAGGACCCTTCAATAATCACGCCTTGATTAACCCTTACTCTACCACGCGGCGATATTATCGCCGTTTTGGGTGCCCCGTCTTTGGCCCCGCCTCCCGAGCGCATTTTCAAAACAGTGCTGGTAGAGTAAGGATTAAGTGGTCAAGCCTATACACGTATCGCTGACCATGGTGATAAACGGTGATAGTACTGTAGGTAAACATAGAGAATAGATTTTATATAGAGAATTTATTTATGAGAAAGTGGTTGCAATATTAATACAAATATTTTATAATTTTTTAAAAGTTTTTATTTAAAATATGGTTAATGATTGAATTAGCAATTTATTTACAGTAATATAGCACATTAGCATTTTTTGTAAAAAAGGGGGAAATTATCTAAAACTACAATCCTGGACAAAACTGTTGGAACAATTCAGCATTATGAGAACTACATTTGTTATAGTGTTGTTTCTTTAATATTTTCTTCAAGCATTGTTACTTTTACCCCTCCCCCCTTTAACTTAATTTCCAGAACAAAAATTAACAATGGCCAACATTGGATGGGGAGGGGGAGGGGAGGATGGTTAATATAGTGAGGTAGGGGAGGGGGACACTGGTGGCATCAATAAAATTATAACAATGTCAATAAAATTCTAAGATATTAATTACAAATGGAATAATAGGGATTAAAGAAGCAATAGAAAAATATTTCCACCACGTATGATTTATGAATGTGGAATAAATTACAATAGAAAAAGTAGATTCATGAAAAGCATCACATATTTTCACTAAGTGTTTCAACGATTTTTGTCCAAGATTGTTGGTAGAGAAGTGAATGAGATGAGATGAATTATAAATATCTGGGGGGAAGGAGAAGGATGGGGAGGATGGGGTCAGGAAGTTAAAAAAAGTGAAGTAAAGGATGAAAAGTTTTGGTATGATGGCATAAGAGTTTAAAGTGTCAGCTTGCAGAGGAATCATTATTATAATGGTTCAATTTGAGTTTTTATATACAGCCTTTATATGCAATCAAGGTGTGTATAAATATATTATATATATATATATATATATATTATATTTGACTGTTTTGTACCTTGTGTTAGACCTGGGCATTGCACTTCCAGACATAACATCAAAAAGTGCAGCTTTTCAAATCAGTGCAATGGATTTAAAAGTTATTGAAATGGATGCAAATTTTTATCTTGCAAATTGAAAATGTTTTTCAGTATTTTTTTAAACTAATAGCTCAAAAAGTAATAACTTCCTTACTTCAAAAATGAATGCTGCCAATTACTTCCGTGTTTGTAACTTTAACTGTATAGTATATTGTACCTTAGCCTCATTGCTATTTAGCTCATCCGAAATAGAAATTTTGAAGTGTAAATTGTACCCCAAATTGGTGCTGCTACACATATGGATAAATGAAGGTGAGATTACTTTGTGGGAGAATTATGGTACAAAAATATGATTGGGAAAAGAGAAATTTCCCATATCCATAATAGCCCAAAGTTTATATGACGGACATTTATGTAGCATGTGTGGATGTTGTAACAAATCCACTTATGTAGTGTTTGAAAGGCCAAAGTTTATATGAAGGACATTTATGTAGCATGGGTGGATGTTGTAACAAATCCACTTATGTAGTGTTTGAAAGGCCAAAGTTTATATGAAGGACATTTATGTAGCATGGGTGGATGTTGTAACAAATCCACTTATGTAGTGTTTGAAAGGCCAAAGTTTATATGAAGGACATTTATGTAGCATGGGTGGATGTTGTAACAAATCCACTTATGTAGTGTTTGAAAGGCCAAAGTTTATATGAAGGACATTTATGTAGCATGGGTGGATGTTGTAACAAATCCACTTATGTAGTGTTTGAAAGGCCAAAGTTTATATGAAGGACATTTATGTAGCATGGGTGGATGTTGTAACAAATCCACTTATGTAGTGTTTGAAAGGCCAAAGTTTATATGAAGGACATTTATGTAGCATGGGTGGATGTTGTAACAAATCCACTTATGTAGTGTTTGAAAGGCCAAAGTTTATATGAAGGACATTTATGTAGCATGGGTGGATGTTGTAACAAATACACTTATGTAGTGTTTGAAAGGCCAAAGTTTATATGAAGGACATTTATGTAGCATGGGTGGATGTTGTAACAAATCCACTTATGTAGTGTTTGAAAGGCCAAAGTTTATATGAAGGACATTTATGTAGCATGGGTGGATGTTGTAACAAATCCACTTATGTAGTGTTTGAAAGGCCAAAGTTTATATGAAGGACATTTATGTAGCATGGGTGGATGTTGTAACAAATCCACTTATGTAGTGTTTGAAAGGCCAAAGTTTATATGAAGGACATTTTATAGCATGGGTGGATGTTGTAACAAATCCACTTATGTAGTGTTTGAAAGGCCAAAGTTTATATGAAGGACATTTATGTAGCATGGGTGGATGTTGTAACAAATCCACTTATGTAGTGTTTGAAAGGCCAAAGTTTATATGAAGGACATTTATGTAGCATGGGTGGATGTTGTAACAAATACACTTATGTAGTGTTTGAAAGGCCAAAGTTTATATGAAGGACATTTATGTAGCATGGGTGGATGTTGTAACAAATACACTTATGTAGTGTTTGAAAGGCCAAAGTTTATATGAAGGACATTTATGTAGCATGGGTGGATGTTGTAACAAATACACTTAGGTAGTGTTTGAAAGGCCAAAGTTTATATGAAGGACATTTATGTAGCATGTGTGGATGTTGTAACAAATCCACTTTTGTAGTGTTTGAAAGGCCAAAGTTTATATGAAGGACATTTATGTAGCATGTGTGGATGTTGTAACAAATCCACTTTTGTAGTGTTTGAAAGGCCAAAGTTTATATGAAGGACATTTATGTAGCATGGGTGGATGTTGTAACAAATCCACTTTTGTAGTGTTTGAAAAGCCCTGCTACAATATTTTTTTTAAACAACTTTATTCAATTATTTTCTGAGGAAAATGATGGAGCTCATACAGTATGTTTGACAATAATATTTTGTGTTATGAAACATGACATATGGCAGTATGTCTGTTCTAAAACAGTAACCATGGATCACATTCAGGGTCGCCGAGAGGAATTACGGGGCCCAGGGGAAGCTAAGAATTTGGGCCCCCCTTTTAATTTGTATGGTCCCTTATGACCTGGACCCCGTAGGACACCAGTCCAGGGGGCAATGCCTCCCCTAAACCCCCTGTCAGTTGCTGAGAGGAATCATGGGGCTCAGGAGAAGCTGAGAATCCGGGCCCTCGTATAATTTGTACAGTCCCTTATGACCATGGCCCCCCTAGGACACAGGGCCCTGGTAAATTCCCCCTCCCTAAGCCCCCTGTCGGCGGCCTTGACCACAATCACATTCTCAATGTATGGCAAATGACTGACCTTGTTTGAGTGACAACCTCATTCTGTTTATGAAAAACTCTTGATCCTGGACCCAACAGCTTTGTATCCAGAAACCTTCTCCAGCTTGTCTTTGATTTGAATTATTTAAGTCCTTGTAAGCATGGAGGTAATAAAACATGTTTACTTCCATGTTGTAAGATACCAATAGGGAGTGCAGTAGCCCAGTGGTTAGGGGGTTGGTCTTGTACTCAAAAGGTAGCAGGATTGAATCTCAGCCAGGGCACTGTGCTGTTCTTGGATAAGACACTTTTATCTCATTTGCTCCAGTTCACTCAGATGTAAACAGTTTTGGTTGGGGAGTTGACCTGCGATGGACTGGCATCCGATCCAGGTGGAATCAAGTGCTCTTAATCCGCTTAGTGCCCTGGGAACCGGGTATAAGCACTGGTTCTTTAAGCCCTCCAGGCTTGATGGGATTTAGCATAGATACCTTTCACATCCCAGAGTATTAAATATTGATTGATTATCCAAATGCAAATATTCATTAAAAATGTGCATAATTTATGAATATTCATGAAAAAGTAGAAATACTGGCTCCTGATTGGTTACTACCCGTATAGGCTCCTTTTCATTTTTATAAGCCTGATCGGTTGTTACAATTAGTAGAGCATCCAGTCGGAAGGTCACGGAAGCTATACCCAGTCGGGTCATACCAAATACTTTCAAAAGGGGACCTGTCGCCCTCTTGATTGGGGCTCAGGATATGGGAACAGCAGGATAATAGTGGAGACTTGTGTGTGAAGTCTCAAAGTTGATATTGTATCTTCTATCAGCTGCCGAAAAGTGCTTTATAAGAACTAAGTATTAGTATAACTAAATGACTCCCTATTTAGAGGGATGAAATATTATAGAGATTTTAAAGGTTTGTTGGTATATTCATGTCTTTCTGCCAAATATTTCATCAAGCTGTCATCACAACATTTTCTTCTTAAAAATTAATTTATTCAGAATAGTGTACAAAAAAAATGTACAATGTTTTCCAGTCTTTTCTTGTAACTTATATTTGAATCATGAAAAATTAGTGATTAATTTTGAAATACATAAAGATAAAGATTAGTATAGGAAATGATGTGATGACATATAATGATGTATTAGACTCAGATAAAGATTAGTATAGGAAATGATGTGATGACATAATGATTTATTAGACTCGGATAAAAGATTAGTATAGGAAATGATGTGATGACATCATAATGATCATGACATAATGATGTATTAGACTCGGATAAAAAGATTAGTATAGGAAATGATTGATGACACATAATGATGTTTTAGACTCGGATAAAATTATACAGAAATGATGTGATGACATATATGATGTTTAGACTCAGATAAAGATTAGTACAGGAAATGATGAAAATTAGTGAAATGATGTGATGACATATAACGATGTATTAGACTCGGATAAAGATTAGTACAGGAAATGATGTGATGACATAATGATGTATTAGACTCAGATAAAGATTAGTACAGGAAATGATGTGATGACATAATGATGTATTAAATTGGATAAAGATTAGTACAAGAAATGATGTGATAACATCATAATGTATTAGACTCGGATAAAGATTAGTACAGAAAATGATGTGATGACATAATGATGTATTAGACTCGGATAAAGATTAGTACAGGAAAATGATGTGATGACATAATGATGTATTAGACTCGGATAAAGATTAGTACAGGAAATGATGTGATGACATATAATGATGTATTAGACTCGGATAAAGATTAGTACAGGAAATGATGTGATGACATAATGATGTATTAGACTCGGATAAAGATTAGTACAGGAAAGAAATGATGATAAAGATTAGTACAGAAAATGATGACATAATGATGTATTACACTCGGATAAAGATTAGTACAGGAAATGATGTGATGACATAATGATGTATTAGACTCAGATAAAGATTAGTACAGGAAATGATGTGATGACATAATGATGTATTAGACTCGGATAAAGATTAGTACAGGAAATGATGTGATGACATAATGATGTATTAGACTCAGATAAAGATTAGTACAGGAAAAATGATGTGATGACATAATGATGTATTAAACTCAGATAAAGATTAGTACAGGAAATGATGTGATGACATAATGATGTATTAGACTCTGATAAAGATTAGTACAGGAAATGATGTGATGACATAATGATGTATTAGACTCAGATAAAGATTAGTACAGGAAAATGATGTGATGACATAATGATGTATTAAACTTGGATAAAGATTAGTACAAGAAATGATGTGATGACATATGATGTATTAGACTCGGATAAAGATTAGTACAGAAAATGATGTGATGACATAATGATGTATTAGACTGGATAAAGATTAGTACAGGAAAATGATGTGATGACATAATGATGTATTAGACTCGGATAAAGATTAGTACAGGAAATGATGTGATGACATAATGATGTATTAAACTCAGATGGATAAAGATTAGTACAGGAAATGATGTGATGACATAATGATGTATTAGACTCGGATAAAGATTAGTACAGAAAATGATGTGATGACATAATGATGTATTAGACTCAGATAAAGATTAGTACAGGAAAATGATGTGATGACATAATGATGTATTAGATGATGTATTAGACTCGGATAAAAGATAAAGATTAGTACAGGAAATGATGTGATGACATAATGATGTATTAGATAATGATGGATTAGTACAAGAAATGATGTGAAAAACTCGGATAAAGATTATTAGTACAGATGTATTAGACTCGGATAAAGATTAGTGAAAATGTCGGATGATGACATCATAATGATGTATTAGACTCGGATAAAGATTAGTACAGGAAAATGATGTGATGACATAGACAATGATGTATTAGACTCGGATAAAGATTAGTACAGGATAAAAATGATGTGATGACATAATGATGTATTAGACTCGGATAAAGATTAGTACAGGAAATGATGATGATGACAGGAAAATAATGATGTATTAGACTCGGATAAAGATTAGTACAGGAAATGATGTGATGACATAATGATAACATCATAATGTATTAGACTCGGATAAAGATTAGTACAGAAAATGATGCGATGACATAATGATGTATTAGACTCGGATAAAGATTAGTACAGGAAATGATGTGATGACATATAATGATGTATTAGACTCAGATAAAGATTAGTACAGGAAATGATGTGATGACATAATGATGTATTAGACTCGGATAAAGATTAGTACAGGAAAATGATGTGATGACATAATGATGTATTAGACTCGGATAAAGATTAGTACAAGAAAATGATGTGATGACATAATGATGTATTAGACTCGGATAAAGATTAGTACAGGAAAATGATCGATGACATAACAATGTATTAGACTCGGATAAAGATTAGTACAGAAAATGATGTGATGACATAATGATGTATTAGACTCGGATAAAGATTAGTACAGGAAATGATGTGATGACATAATGATGTATTAGACTCAGATAAAGATTAGTACAGGAAATGATGTGATGACATAATGATGTATTAGACTCGGATAAAGATTAGTACAGGAAAATGATGCGATGACATAATGATGTATTACACTCGGATAAAGATTAGTACAGGAAATGATGTGATGACATAATAATGATGTATTAGACAGGAAAATGATCGGATAAAGATTAGTACAGGAAATGATGTGATGACATAATAATGATGTATTAGACTCAGATAAAGAATTAGTACAGGAAATGATGTGATGACATAATGATGTATTAAACTCAGATAAAGATTAGTACAGGAAATGATGTGATGACATCATAATGATGTATTAGACTCGGATAAAGATTAGTACAGGAAATGATGTGATGACATAATGATGTATTAGACTCGGATAAAGATTAGTACAGGAAATGATGTGATGACATAATGATGTATTAGACTCGGATAAAGATTAGTACAGGAAATGATGTGATGACATAATGATGTATTAGACTCGGATAAAGATTAGTACAGGAAATGATGTGATGACATAACAATGTATTAGACTCGGATAAAGATTAGTACAGAAAATGATGTGATGACATAATGATGTATTAACTCAGATAAAGATTAGTACAGGAAAATGATGTGATGACATATAATGATGTATTAGACTCTGATAAAAATTAGTACAGGAAATGATGTGATGACATAATGATGTATTAGACTCGGATAAAGATTAGTACAGGAAAATGATGTGATGACATAATGATGTATTAGACTCGGATAAAGATTAGTACAGGAAAATGATGTGATGACATAATAATGATGTATTAGACTCGGATAAAGATTAGTAATGATGTATTAGAAATGATGATGATGATGACATCATAATGATGTATTAGACTCAGATAAAGATTAGTACAGGAAAATGATGATGACATAACAATGTATGACAGTCAGAAAATGATGTGATGACATAATGATGTATTAGACTCGGATAAAGATTAGTACAGGAAAATGATGTGATGACATAATGATGTATTAGACTCGGATAAAGATTAGTACAGGAAAATGATGTGATGACATAATGATGTATTGACTCGGATAAAGATTAGTACAGTGATTGATGACATAATGATGTATAGACTCGGATAAAGATTAGTACAGGAAATGATGTGATGACATAATGATGTATTAGACTCGGATAAAGATTAGTACAGAAAATGATGTGATGACATAATGATGTATTAGACTCGGATAAAGATTAGTACAGGAAAATGATCGATGACATAACAATGTATTAGACTCAGATAAAGATTAGTACAGAAAATGATGTGATGACATAATGATGTATTAAACTGAGATAAAGATTAGTACAGGAAATGATGTGATGACATAATGATGTATTAGACTCGGATAAAGATTAGTACAGGAAATGATGTGATGACATAATGATGTATTAGACTCGGATAAAGATTAGTACAGGAAATGATGTGATGACATCATGATGATGTATTAGACTCGGATAAAGAATAGTACAGGAAATGATGTGATGACATAATGATGTATTAGACTCGGATAAAGATTAGTACAGGAAATGATGTGATGACATAACAATGTATTAGACTCGGATAAAGATTAGTACAGGAAAATGATGCGATGACATAACAATGTATTGAGACTCGGATAAAGATTAGTACATGAAATGATGTGATGACAGGAAAATAATGATGTATTAGACTCGGATAAAGATTAGTACAGGAAAATGATGTGATGACATATAATGATGTATTAGACTCCGATGACATAACAAAGATTCGGATAAAGATTAGTACAGAAAATGATGTGATGACATAATGATGTATTAGACTCGGATAAAGATTAGTACAGGAAATGATGTGATGACATCATAATGATGTATTAGACTCGGATAAAGATTAGTACAGGAAATGATGTGATGACATCATAATGATGTATTAGACTCGGATAAAAATTAGTACAGGAAATGATGTGATAACATAACAATGTATTAGACTCGAATAAAGATTAGTACAGAAAATGATGTGATGACATAATGATGTATTAGACTCGGATAAAGATTAGTACAGGAAAATGATCGATGACATAACAATGTATTAGACTCGGATAAAGATTTGTACAGGAAAATGATGTGATGACATAACAATGTATTAGACTCGGATAAAGATTAGTACAGGAAATGATGTGATAACATCATAACAATGTATTAGACTCAGTACAAAAGTAATTTTTATGCGGGCAAAAAAAATCTTTAAAGTTCAATAACTTCTTGTAGGGATGAGATATTAACATGGTTTTTACCAACCTGTTTCTTACAATTTGCTGTATCAGATACATAAACAGAGAGAGTTGAACACACAATTACAATGACGGGGTCGTCGCCTGCGTATTCGGTTATGATAGTACAAATGCTATCACGAAACGCTTAATACGACCTGGACGAGAACACAGGTACGACGTACGGACAGACATAACATTAACAACCAAGTCAATGTCCACGGCCTTTGATAACCAGTTGTGGTGCACTGGTGTGTCTACCCACCCCAGGATTGAACCCGGGGCCTCGTGGTTTGTAGACAGGTATGATAACCGCTACACCACAGTAGGTAGATAAAAGATACATAAACATGAAATTCCATTCCTTTAAATAATATCTGCTATATATGGCTCTCTTTGTTGAGATCGAGGTTGAGTAGAGGCTCATTCAATTTTGGTATTCTATTTGTTTATACATTTGAAAGTAGGTCATCAGTCTGAATAACTGAAATCAAATTTATGTGACATTTTAAAGTGAACATTATGCATATGACATCCACAATTGTATTGTTTCCCAATCCCACCACATTTATAAGCTTGATAATGTTTGAGCTAATTGACATTTTCTATTGTTATTTCAGATTATTTAAAACTGCTCTATATGTAACTTGAACCCTAAAATGATTGTGATTAATTTTACAAAAATCACAGGATAATAAATGAGGCATTTATGTAATTTTTCAATTATTTCTGATAAAATCCGCAACAAATTTAAGAATGTAACATAGTAAAAATATGAGGAATTTCTTTGTAGCCTTTTGGGGCAAAATACACGAAAGTTTTACATATAAAGTAGTGAGTCTAGAATAGGGGTGCAGGGGGAAAATAGGGGTGCAGGGGGAAAATAGGGGTGCAGGGGAAAATAGGGGTGCAGGGGGAAAATAGGGGTGCAGGGGGAAAATAGGGGTGCAGGGGGAAAATAGGGGTGCAGGGGGAAAATAGGGGTGCAGGGGAAAATAGACCCTCTCCCGCCGATTTGTGAAAATTTCTCAAATGTTTTTTATACTGATTCCTGATATACACAATGATGAAACTCATCCAAAAATATTCTGCAGCACAATGGTATCCAGCTGTCAAATTGAGGAGAAATATGGATGATTTTGAGTGAAAATAAGTTGGTGGTATTTTTTCTGTTTTTGAGAATTTGACGGTTCATTCACTTTTGGCAATTCAGCTTGTGCTCGTTAGTGCAACTACTTCTTGTACGTGAAAAAGAAAAAGGAAAGAAAAAAAACTACCCCTTCAACAAATTGTTCTTTTTAGGCTCAGTCCAAATCCCTACCCATAAATTCTAGATCCGCTAGAATAACCGCTAGAATAAATTCTAGATCCGCTAGAATAAATTCTAGATCCGCTAGAATAAATTCTAGATCCGCTAGAATAAATTCTAGATCCGCTAGAATAAATTCTAGGTCTGCTATAATCAATTCTAGATTCGCTAGAATAAATTCTAGATCCACTACAATAAATTCTAGATTATGCAAGAATAAATTCTAAATTATGCTAGAATAAATTCTAGATCCGCTAGAATAAATTCTAGATCCGCTAGAATAAATCCGAATCCGCTAGAATAAATTCTAGATCCGCTAGAATAGATTCTAGATCCGCTATACTAAATTCTAGATCCGCTAGAATAAATTCTAGATCCGCTAGAGTAAATTCTAGATCGGCTAGAATAAATTCTAGATCCACCACAATAAATTATAGATTACGCTAGAATAAATTATAAATCCACTTCTGTATTGAGTAGTACTGCCACAAAAATTGAATGGGTATTGTGTAAGTAATGATAAGACTATACTTATGTAACATTGTTGATTAAAAAGTTTTTCCTTTTAAGAAATTTGGTACTTCAAAATGCAATTAACATGAAATTGTACACTAAATATATATCAAGAATAACAATCAATGCACAAAATTTATCTGTGTCTGTTTGATTTATTTTTGGGTATATTTTCCATTACTTTTAATCACCCATCGCTCGTTGTTTTCCAAATTTAAAACAAGTGCCGGGATGCTCTCCCACATTCTGTCTGCTCTTGCTGAAATTTGCTACATGCCAAACTTCTTTAAGCCTACCTGCACCCGACACCTGAGTTAATCCTGAAAACTCAGGTATGATAATTACCAACCTGACTTCCTGTTCAGTGTTTCCACTCCAAACAATGATTGTTCATCTGCCATTCTCGTGCATGCCACAGCCAAATAGCCCAAGGCTATTTGTTTGTATAAGATTACACAAAGCCAGAGCTGAATAATCAAGGCATTTTTGTGATTGAAATCACTCATCCGTGTTAGGTGTCTGAGTGGGAGAAAATTTGTTTTCAAACTGGTGATAAAAAAGCTGCATGTCATATGCCTGAGGTGATGTGTGCATTAACTGTGAATGATTGATGGACCATTTCTCCTAAGGAAAGATATTATGTAGAATACAATACCACAGATACAATTTATCAAACAAACACACATCGCTGGTTTCTTTATTTTATTTTGGCTCATAATTGTACTCTCGCTCTTGTCATGATTTTCAGGCAAGATACATAATTACTTACACCATAAATAAGACATTTTCAATTTCCAGATTTTTTTTTTGAGCATGCAAAGTAACATGGTTGTGACATGAAGGCAGTGTCATGAAAAAAAGGGGGCGATTTCCCCCAAACAAGCATGGAATTTGTTGGCTAATCTGATCCATTGTCAAAATGTTGTCCGACTTACTGACCCTAAATTTCACCATTCTTCTGACACATATATTCCTAACTTTTTTACTTTTCTAACTCTTGATTCTAGATTTTTTTGAATGATGATCCTTTGTTTTCAATTTTTCTGTACTGTGATCGATTTTAAAATAAATTTTACATGATTTTTGTATCAAAATTATTTTATTTTATTTCAAAACTTCTAGGTGGTGGGGATTTGGGAAGGAAACTACTTAAACAGAGAAATCTAAAATGAACATTGGACTAAAACGTCCATTCACAGCTTTTTGTACTTTTAGTTCAACTTTGTAATTGCAGTTGTATTTGAATTTGAGAGTACTTGTATGTACTTACCTATGAACGTACTCGTATAAAAGTACTCCGCAACATAAACCGATGATACTAACCACCAGTCTTATCTACAATCACTTGAAGTGAAAATTCATTCAATTCATGCTTTCTCATATAATTTTTTTTTTTACGGATAACAACGGAAGTATTAATTGCAATCAAACATCTTTCATGAGTATTCAACACAAAAATATCACAACACAAGTGGTCTTTCCTTTTCATTAACAAAGATGCGAAATAGGGGTGGGTTCTGCATGCTGAACCAGTATTTTCACCTTACATGATTTCAAATAAATATTACAGTTCTGATTCTCTGAAATGTTCAAGATTCACATTCTTTTTTTTTTTACATTGGAATTTTTGTTCGCAAAATTTATTTCTGTTCAGTGATTCGTAGGTGATTCGTTCTAATCACACGATGGTCCTCTCAAATTTTTTCACCCGTATCATCATTTTATTCCCCTTTACTGGTACAAGTACTAAACAACTCCATCATTACATCCCACAAATCATAAAGGATATCATTCAAGGGTCAATTGCAAGTTTCCATAATATTGTTTTATTCACAGGGATCCCCTTGATCTTGAATTTGAATGCCCCCCCACCTCCCTGCGCACGGTAAAGGCATTACATCAGCAAATTTAAATTTGATAATCATGAAGCAAATGAATGGACGTTTGACACATGATGACTACATTGCAGGCATTTACATAATTTGGAGTTTGTATGCCTTATACTAGTTATTGTCACAACCCAATTACACAAAATTTATGACTAGGACATTTTTGTTGTGTAATTAGACCATGAATCAGTAAAAGACGGCAATCTGTAAACGTCACCCAATAAAAAAAAAAAACCCAGATTGGTGAAGAAGTAAAAGGCCTGGAATGGAGGTATATGACAATAACTAGCCTTGTACTAAAACGCTACCACCAGAAATGACATTGTGCCCCATCCCACTCTCTGTGTCCTCTCTTTTCATTAATATACCCAGTTCCTCATTCTACATAGTAACACCTTTGCATATTTTGTTTATTCGGAGAGATCATTTTAATGAATTGAGGACCTGACCTAAAAAGATAATAATTGAATTTTTGGAACCTCCCCCTTCCCCCTCCCCCACCCAATCAAGTATCGAAATGTAGCTTTGGAGTCTATAATCAAGCTGATGATCATATCATGTTGCCATCTTTACACCTTAAACTTTATATCATACAAATTACAGCATGGTGCTTTCTTGTGAGAAGAATCATTAAATACCCTGCTAGGTGTCAAATATTCACATGACAGTTGTGTTTATTTATATTCTTCTATCTTCTATAAATATTCAGTGAATTTGTGCATTGGGCATTAATATGCCACATATTCATATCACAATTATGTTATTCATACTCTTCTATCTTCAATAAATATTAAGTGATTTAATACAATCAGGTGCAGGCATGAATGTTTCAAACATTCATATAAGATACTCTTCTAATTTTATGAATATTCAATACTTTAATTACAATTACAAAATGACACTTATCTCTATGCGTACTCTCCTATCTTCTATGAATATTCAGTATTTTTATACAACTAGGTATTAACATGTCAATCATTAATATAACACTTATGTCTATTTATACACCGTGACTATGAATATTTAATGCATTAATATAATCATGCATTAACATGCACATACACTTATTTCTATTTATACTATTCTATGAATATTCAGTAATTTAATACAATCAGATATTAACATATGGACACATAAGTAGAAGTGAATGTTGTATACCCTGTGAGTGTAACAGTGCATATGATCACATAACATTGGTTCTGTACCTCAGTAGTAGGCAATACCCTAATCCCATTAATATGCATATTATTATATGAACCTTTTCTTTCATATCACAAAAACAAAAAGATAAGACATCTTCTTATATACACAACTAATTTCATACATTGGTGAAATATACCCCAAAAAAATCTTCTTCAAAAAATTGACAATTAATGTCAACTTCATGAATTAAAACTGATACTAAATACTATTTAATACATGTGCTGTAGTAAATATTGTGGCAATAACTATATGAATGTGGTGAAGTTATTCTAAAAATCTGAAATTTAAACTAAATTTTTAATAAATATAAATATTCATAGATATTCATAAATTTTATTAAAACATTTAATTTCAATTTTTTTAAGTTGCAAATACTGATTGATAAATTATGTTACAATTTCTTTAAACTTTCATTTTTTGGTCACATTTAGTTTGTGTTATCAGCACTCCACTTTGTAAATCCTTTCAATAATTTCTAAGGAAATGAAAATTGGTCAAAAATATTGACAATATTTGCAGTTCATTAAGAATTTTTGGCCCTTAGACCCCTCCAACCCCACACCCTCAATTTTCTCAAAATCAGGGGTATCCACACCATTCAACCCGAGAGACTCCACAATTCATTGACTAGTAAGCAGCTATTGTTACACCATACACAACACAGAGGTAGTCTATACCTTCTTAACTGACAGTATCTTCATAGTCTATTCACAGTTTACTTGTTAGCAACCAGCTACTGTTAGGCATACTGTACACAATAGGTCATTCATTTGGGACTCAAGCTATATAACTGCTGTTCAGTGATGCGAATCAGATTGGTCCTTGGCTGAGCCTAAGTATAAATATACATTATATGCTTGGAAGGTCTTTGTGCAAAACCCATGAATGATTGATGGACCATTCCTCGTAAGGATGGTTATTTCATTATGTGTATTTGACTCTCCATTTCATGATTTGCAATCACATTAAGGAGGTCCTTTTACCTTAAAACATAAATTCCACAAATTATACAAACAAGTTATACAAACAAAATGTCTAAACTCAATCTTACGTAACAATGTGATGAAAATGCAAATGTATGCTAATTTGCAAATAAAGTCTGTCATTTTGAATAATTAATCAGGTATTAATGGAAAAGCAAAAGAATCCATTTCAGAGCATTTATCATTGAGGATTATTCTCCCCAAATTAGCATAATTTTCAATAAATATGAAAAATCAATCAATCTAGTGATCTTTGTAACAATCTAATTATTGAATGTGCAAGAAATTGAAACCTATTCAGCGAGTTTCACTTTGAAGAGGAAACTTTTTTTTCTTCTAAAATGCTGCTATAAAATAGTGATCTAACAGAAAGTGTTAAGAAAGGGATAAGAGTGTAATACAAGTAAAATTTGAAGCAAACGAGTACGAACTCATATCCCATGAAATTTAATATTCAATAATATATTTAACTATAACTACAGAAACAATCACCTATACAGAAAGACACAAAAATGAAAAGCATTACTTACTTTTGGGGTCACACACTTCAAATAAAAAAATTAAAAAATTAAAAAAATAAAAATAAAAATAAATGAACATGAGGTTGCAGACTGCATGCCCAGACTGCATGCCTTTTCACTGCATGCCTGCATGAGGTCTGCAGACTGCATGCCTGCATGAGGTCTGCAGACTGCATGAGGTCTGCAGACTGCATGAGGTCTGCAGACTGCATGAGGTCTTTTTCTGCCCACAGGTCAGAAGGTCTGCAGAAATTTCCCCAAGTTTACAGTATGATTGCATGCCTGCATGAGGTCTGCAGACTGTATGCAATTTATAATATTGGTCAAATTGATAACTATTGCTAACAATTGCATTTCCTCTTACACAACACATGTAAATCTTTTGAAGGACACAATCTCCAAAGAAAAAAGAATGAGTACAAAAATAAAGAATTATCTGAAAGAGAATTACAAGTTTGTTTGTTTAATGAGGGCTTAATGGCACCACGACAACGAGGGTCAAATTGTGCCTGAGAGGTTAGATCATTCTGGAGGTAGGAAGGAAAGAAAACAAGGGGAGATTGAGAGAAATACAAGAACTAAAATTATTACAAGTGGTGTCAATTTCAGGTCATTTCCAAAATAAAGGGATGTGTAAAACCTTCACTTCATATTACAAATATTCCTTGCAATATGAAATGATTGAATCATTTGATCAGTTTACTGCAAGTTTGCTAGCTATGAATGTCATTATATGAAACAGAAAATCTTATCTCAAGAAAATTGCTTGACCGCAGTTCATGATTGGCTTGTCAGCATGCGTGGAAATATTTAAACCAATCAAAAGAGTTCAATTGCATTGTATAAATTTCTGCCCGTGTTAACCCAATAACCGGTTTTTAATGTATTTGTAGTGTTTCATACTTTGGAGATTGCCACATCCCTTCAAATCTCCAGGAATCCGCATAAATTAATCTTAACCTTTAACACTCCTTTCGAACACCACTCTTTTTTCCATTCATTATGCATCCAATCTCTACAATTAGTCTACCACATTATCATCAATTTCAAAAGTAACAATCTATCATTTCAAAATTATCTTTCAAAGGGGTTTTGAATTATGGTTCATGGTTCATGAATATTCATCATTAAATGTCTGGCTATGGACTTGAACAAGACTCTAAAATAAACTTGCTATGAAAATATTAAGAATAATACTGTCTGCTGTGTAAAAAGACAACTGGTGTTCAAAGAGTTCCAAAGAAGATCAATTGAACTCAATTTTTGCTTAAATTTGCACTGGAATATATTTCTGAATATTCCCAATTAATGTTTTTGCTCATAATTCTAATTAGAACAATACATATTTTGAACAAAATTCCAATACTTACAACAAAAAAATACAATAAGATACTTATTTCTCAACCAAGTTTAGAATGATAGCAAATTACACGCAAAATGAATTAAATCATCAATGGTCAATGCTACTAAGTCTAGCTGTATAAATGCAACTTGCAATTGAATATAGCCTATTCATTTCGCATCTTTTAAAAATTCTCAAAAGAACCAGAGTTAATCATTTAGCACAAGAAGTATAACTCTTAGACCTAAAGGTCAACACACACACACACACATTATATTCTACATGTATATACACTCTCTAATCCCAAAAAGTATCAAACAAACTAGGGACAAAAAAATCGCCTTAAACATCCACAGAGTTCAAACCCTGACTGCAATTTTTTGTAACTTTCTATTCAAGCTTAAGTTTCAAAAATTTCCTTTCGTTTTTTTGTCATTACAAGTTTTTTTTATATGAAAACTAAGACAATGAACTTTACAATAAAAGAGGTGAAATGACGAAAATATCGACATAAATATGATAATTTTGAAGAAAAAAATTGCAAAAATATGGCACTTTTCAACATTCTTTAGCTTGTATTTTTTGGCTTGTAATTAATAAAAATGGATTTTTTAAGATGTATAAGTAGTTTTTGACATTGTCTTTGCACTCTCAATTTTTTTTCCTTTTCCAACGCAAAATATGTGAAAATAAAACAAAAGAAATTACAGGCTCCGTAATTACGCACTAAAAAACAACCCCTATACAGTAGCCCAACACAGCATCGAACCTGTGACCTTCCACACAACATGCGTACACACTGACTGCTGAGCTGTGGAACAAAGTGAAATCAGTTTTTGTTTATATGCTTATGATTTCATGCATGGTTGTGACATGACGCTCAGATGGGATAGTAGCGTAATATGTATCATTCAAAAGATCATGGAGCTACCATTCTAGAGATGTTTTTAGCGAAAGCCGGTTGTATTCAGTTCAGAAGCTACAATTTTTTTTTTTTAATTTGGTCTAACAAAGGATGAAAATCATGGATTTTTGCAGAACTTTCGCACAAAAAAGAGATTGATGATTGGTACTGTCAAAATTTGACAAGATTTGCACTCGTTGATGTGTTCACTACTGGTACACATATTTTGGTGCAAAGGGAAGGTCCTAAAGTATAATTAGTAAGTGTTTAAAAAAGATGATTTTTGACGATTTTCTTCTCCAAAATGTTAGTTTTTAACCATTTTCCAAGAGCGTTTACTCAAAAAATCACCCTCATCAAAAATGTTGGTTAATTAATATAACTAGAATTGCTCTTTCAAATTACACCACGATCACTTCTGTAGGCCTATGGTAAGGTCCAGAAATCATTGTTTGAATATAGCAATTCCAAATTGACAATAATATTGTTGATCCAGCATTTAAGGGTTACGGCCATGAGAGTTCAAGCACTCCTAAAAATATGATTTATTACATGTATATTTCAGCCTCATTGCAGTTGTGTATTTTTGGTTCCGAATACATAAAAAAGTTCTAAAATTGAAGAAAGTTTAAAGAATAATAATATAGTGAAAATCTGTATATAAAGGTGTGCAAAGATTAAGCTATCTAAGACCCTTTTCTTTTGGTTTGGGACTGGACAATAATATTGTCGATCCGGCATTTAGGGGTTAAGGCCATGAGAATTCAAGCACTCTTAAAAATATTATTGATTGTATTTCAGCCTCATTGCAGTTGTGTATTTTTGGTTCAAAATTAAGGAATGCATAACCAAGTCCAATATATATATATATGATAAAAGATAATAATAGTATGGCAAAAAATGGATCCAAAAATTGATTCCAATACCCAAATTGAAGATGAAATTGAATTTTACCAAAAAGGTTGGGCCAAACAGGAATCCATCCAAACTAGGGGGATGATCATCAAGTGCCACTACAATGCTTACAGGATATACTTATCCTGTTGTAAATTCCAGTTCAACCCATTTGAAGTTTTCAACAAGGTTGAAGTGGGTTGAACTGGGTTTGAGCTGGGTTCAAATAGGGAAAAGTATCTCAACTAGTTGAACCCAGTTGTTCCAATTTCCATATTGACCTAGTTGAAAAAACCCAGTTCAACCCAGTTAAACTGGAATTTTCAGCAGGGTAGTGATCAGCCAAGTCCAGTATATATGATAAAAAATCACAATAGTATTGCAAAAACTTGATTCCAATACCCAAATATCAACCTTTCAAACATGCATTGGTCTTTAAGACTGGTATTTATCCAAATCAATTTACTTGACAGGAAGGGTATCGTGAACATTTTTTGAAATGTGAATACATCATGAGGAAGTAGAAACTGCATAGCTTGCGAACCACCACTGAATCTTGGTCCTTGTGATTCTCACACTATATGGAGCCCGTGATTCAACTCATGGCCTCTAGAGTAGGCCAAAAATGGGCTCTTTATTACCACACCATGCCTTAGTAGTGGCGTAGCGAGACATTTCCTAGAAGCCAATGAGTTTTCTGAATAACAGCAGATTGAGTCATGATGAAAAACTGTCTTGACTTTTCAAATTATGAACATCTTTTCTGAATCTTGATTTAAAACTGACTAATTTTCAAAGCTGAAGGAAGGAACAAAGTATATCACCAGCCATTTTTCATGACGAATATCTGTTGCAATAGCTATTCAGTCCAAAATCTTCATAGCCTACCAGGGTGAACAAAAACATCACTTAAAATCACTCATCAAAACGATATCAAGCAACACAAAATGTCATTTGTAAAAGTCAGAGGTCTCAAAAACTATCGCTATCCAATATGGTCCAATCAATTAATCAATCAGTTCAATCTAATCTAACAAATAATTGTAATCTACTAGTTTTGCAGCAAAACTATCGCTATCCAATATGGTCCAATCAATCAATCAATCAGTTCAATCTAATCTAACAAATAATTGTAATCTACTAGTTTTGCAGCAAAAACTATCGCTATCCAATATGGTCCAATCAATCAATCAATCAGTTCAATCTAATCTAACAAATAATTGTAATCTACTAGTATTGCAGCAAAAACTATCGCTATCCAATATGGTCCAATCAATCAATCAATCAGTTCAATCTAATCTAACAAATAATTGTAATCTACTAGTATTGCAGCAAAAACTATCGCTATCCAATATGGTCCAATCAATCAATCAATCAGTTCAATCTAATCTAACAAATAATTGTAATCTACTAGTTTTGCAGCAAAAACTATCGCTATCCAATATGGTCCAATCAATCAATCAGTCCAATCTAATCTAAGTAATAATTTTAATCTACTAGAATTGCAGCAAAAACTATCGCTATCCAATATGGTCCAATCAATCTAAAACTATTCTAGTCCAATCTAATCTAACTAATAATTGTAATCTACTAGTATTGCACCAAAAACTATCTACACAAAAATATCATACTATCAAAAATAACACATTTGCATAAATTAACATAAATCTACAATATTCTATGTAACAAATCATGATTTTCAGGACCTTAAGAAACTCTCCTTACTTAGATATTCACTTTTTGATAGCAGCAATTTTTGGCAAGAGGTACTTAATTTCAAATAATACTTGTGCAAGAGAGGAAATTTACTATCCATTACTAATTAGGAAAGTACTGACTGTTGTTGATGTTTGTTGATGTTAACGGCACTGTGACAGTCTGAGTCTGGCTGAGAGTTTTGGAACTCAGATCATACCTTTGCTGATAATATTCATGAAAAATCGTTTACAACAGTACTTAAAAACAATTTCTTCCTGTTTGCATGGGCACTAAAAGCTCTTTTACCAATACCCTATTAAAACAAATGTGTATAGGAAGGATATCATTTAGGAAATCATTTTGAGCAAAAATGGTGTCAAGGTATGTTTTTAATTCCTCTCTTTTTAACTTTCTTTATGTAAAACAAACCTCCATGAAGGCAACATTCTATAATTTTGTTGTCAATAAAGAGGAATAATGTACAATTATTAAACAGAAAAAAAATGTAGTATTGACAAGAGAAAATAAAAATACCTCAATCTTCACAAGAAGGAACAGGGCATGGTAAAGTAAGGTAGGTAATACTAAGAAGATTCTTATGACAGGGGCAAAAACAAGATGGTGGGTCGCTCCAGGGTGGGCTACCCCTCTGAGTTCTACGCAAGATCTAACCCCATAACAATATCACTATGATATGTCTTTATGGGGCCCTAAATGACAAATAATTCCCCAAAAGCTACAAAGACTAATAACTGTGCCAATGTCTTCTCCCAAAGGAATACTAAAATGATACTCTTGCCAGAGAATGAAATTTTACCCTGACCCCAGGGTTCTAGCTACGGTGGGCGGTGCCGGGCGGGACTCGCATTTCCCGCTCGGCACTCGGCTCTAAGATTCACTCTTCCGTCTGGCACTCAAAAGTTCAATTGGGTTAATTAATTAAGTGTTTAAACAGATCTCCTTTTAAATCTCGCTCTAATTATGTCATTCGCTGATTTACACACATAACATAACATACATTACGCACAATAAATTCCGATCAAAACAATTGAACTATATTTGACACTTAAATATCCATTGTAATTTTTAGTCTCATTATACATAAAATATTCGGTAAAATCTTCTAGCATTCCGATATAAAAAATAAAAAAATAAAACAAATACAAAAAACTTCTTCATTGACAATTTGTCAACCGAAGTGGACTAACTTTGAACAGTTCTTCATGGGAGGGGGTCTAGGAGGTCACCCTGGGCATGCCACTGATTGTCACTGGAGCCCGGCACTCAAACTTGTCTAGCTAGAACCCTGCTTGACCTACAACTGATGTTGTCATTACATTAACTTCTTACAAAGAAGTAGTTTGAATAAATATACATTTTTGTGCGCTGTAATATCTTAAATCAATCAATTTCAGCACTTTCTGAAATATTGCATTTTCCCCCCATTTTTCATAAGTGTTGAAATGGTAAGAACCATGTCACTGTCATAACTAAAGAGAGCTGAATTTTCTGCCAATCATGCTTCATATGAAAATACAATTGAACAATATGTTTTCCTGCCCTTTGTGAAAATACAATTGAACAATAATGTTGTAAATGTTTGACAATTACTACTTTATGTGGTGAAAACACTTAAAGGATTATCCCCCCCCCCTCCCCTCTCCCCTCTCCAAATCCAAAACTGCCATAATCCTTATTTCATATGATAGAATTAAAAATAACAAATCTTCCAAAAGTTCCATATCTCCCACAGCAATGTAACACATTTTGTTGAATTATCAAAAACTTTAATGCTGCTGCTAAATAGTTCTACACGAGCTGCCATTTTGACTTCAAAACATTCAGATTATGATGTCATCAGCCCAGCAGGATGTTGAAATGCTTTGTATTTCTTTATAATCTACCTCAAGTTTTCTAGCTCATGAAAAATCTTTTTCTTTTGAAAGAGTTTCAGAGATTTTTGTGTACACATGAAATTATCAGAACATGCTCTTAAAATTTTGTATCACTTCATTTTGGAATAAAAACTGTAATCACATTTATAAAGACTTACATTATAATCCTTATGTCCCTTTTGGAGAAATTATGTCATTATGCACAATAATTTAATGCAAAATTGAATGGCAGCCCCCATGTGTTGACTTCAAACATGAATAACTTGAGATAGGAATAAGATTTCGACTTGCTGTTTTTGGTAGTTGGTTCAGATTTTAATTCTCTATCATATGAAATAATGATTGTATCAGACTGTATGTCTACTTTAACATCAAAAGCTAAGAGGTACCACATTAGCTAATTTAGTGTATCAACCCTTTGAATATACCAATACAAGAATGAAAATAACTCACTCTTAAGCCCAGGGAGCAATTTGTTTGTAAAAATTTAATTAGCAATTTTGCTGCTTATTTTATGAAAATGATTAGCAATACATTAAAATTGATTAGCAATAATAATGCATGTTTAGGCCATATTGATTTTGTATTACTCTTTATTTTAATACGCTTCAAATGGTACTTTTTCATGCAGATTTCAGTTTTCCCGCTATTACCTAAACAAATCGCGCAACCAGTATAGCAAAAGTATTGACTCTATTGCCTAAATAGATGCTGAAATTTTGCTTTTCAAATCATAAACAGTTTATTTCTACAATATAAAGCATCATTTTTATGGAAAATGTGCATGGAAATTCAGTTTAGAAAGAACAGATAAATTCCTTTTAATGTCATTTAAACTTAATATCACGTAACTTATTTGCCATACTCGCTAGGGCTTTCATTGTGAAAATCTCGCTGTAAAACATTTCAAAACTACGCCACCATCCCGGAAGTGCTGATCATATCAGTCCTCTTGAAATGGCCGCCATCTTTTGCAAAGCACACAGAATTTCAGCTCTGTTAAAACCTATTTCTGTTTGTTTACTTTGCAATATTTTTTCTTTCTTGCAAAATTTATTTGACTCACCAGGTAATATCTACAAGTAAATGTAGCGATTGTGACGATTGAAGGATTTTGACCGTGTGATTTTTGGTCGATTCAACAGCTTGTAAAACAGGCCTTGATTGAGTGTGATTTAAAGCCTTACGTTATGGCCTATTGTTAGTGTTTGTTTCAACTTTCATTATTTACTGCAGCAGAATCATCGTGGATTTCACAAGTTACTCACATTTCGGCGAAATCAAAGTGCAAAATTTCCTCATTCATAGGTGATTACTGCGCATTTGTGGTTTTCGCATTCAAAATAATTTTTTTTTTTTTTTTTATCTGAAGGCTGAACACTTCAATCAGTTTGGAAAGTTATTGTAGCCTATCGCAATTTTGCAAAGCAAGGTAGGGAAATGAATCGCTAAAGACATTATGCACAATTTTTGGGTCGCAACTTGCAATGCGAACCCAAACAAATTGCTCCTTGAAGCCCTCATCTTACCATCTTAAAGCACCTTCAACTAGAAATGATACTGTATATGACCTTGGACCTCCTCAGGTGTACCATACCAATAGATCAATAGATTTCATAATATCTAGATGTGACTTTTGACCTTCCACCTCAGGAAGAAGTAACAAAGAATTCGTATAAATACAAAAAACCCAATGAGGATCGCAATGTCTATACCCAGCCTGTCTCCATCCATGTCCAAAGTTTCCAGAACGCTTTGACCATTCGGAAAACAAACCAAGTCTTCTTCCGGATCCTTAATACACTCGAGTTCGCCCCTGTCCAACCCATAGATGGCGATCATGACTCCTTCGAAACTATACCGTAAAAACGAGACGTAGGATATCCAGCGGAGGTACCAAGGCATTGTGGGTATGGAGACAAAGAAGCCGGAGAAGAGCAGGAGAGGCAGACTTGTGATTGGACCCAGAAATACAGCCACCTGCAAATAAACAATTACAATTAATTCATGAAAAACATCTTTTAATCATGATAATTTATTTTCTACGTTTCTGCATTCGGGATCAACAAAATAAACCAAAAATAAACTTCTCCGCCTGTAGGAGTAACTGATTTTGTGGTTCTCCTGTCTGAAAGTAAATAAGGTTGCCTAAGGACATATTTCTTTTTATATATGCAATGCAAATTATGCATTCCATTCAGGCAGGCCGAGTAAATATCAAGATTGCCCAGATATGGTTGTCCTGGGCAGCGGGATGTATAATTTGTCAAACGCCGTCTGCAATATGTTGAGAGATTTTTAACACTTCCTACAAAGGAAGCATTGTAAACTTTAATCCTTCGCACTTGAATGTCCAAACTAGCATTACCCAGAATGCTTCACACCTTTTTTGCCACCCATCCAGCACCCCACTCTGGAATTCCCCTACTAATCATCATTTCTGCCTCACATGGACTCGATCCATACCCATAGGTAACATGTCTTCCTCGGCCCCACAGGGAGTCCCGTTTAATCTACACATATCACCCAAATATGAAACCACACCAGCATCCAAAAGAAATAAACAAAGAACAAAATACATCACTGAAAATTCACGCTATTAATTTCCCAGCACTATAAATCACCTTTCCAAAATAATTCAGAATTTCCTACTTTTTGTCACTCACAGAGAATGGAATGATGATTGATGGCTTGTCACAAAATGTCACATCACAAAATTTCAAATTTGTCACATAAATGTCTCATAATTTTTGGCACCTTTTGCACAGAATGTCACATCAGGTTTTGCCTTTGTCATTTGATTGGCATAGATTCACACATCATGACCACTTGACCATGAATACTTATACTGTAGAAAGGATTATTTGGTTATGTCTGTTTCATGAATCAAGGTACTGAAAGCACTGGAGATAGCTTCGATTCATAGTTGTCATTTGTGTAATTTATATAATGTATAGTCTTCTTTAAGTTATACATCTTTTGATTTCGTAGGCCATTTTTTTTTTTTTTTGTTAACATGAATGAAGATTTAGCAATATAACTAAAAGTTTCTGGTCAAAATATTGACTGAAATCAGGAGACAAAGCCCAAATTTGTAATCTACTATTCAGTCTCATATTTTCTTTATTCCTGTTTTTTTTTTATATATTTTTTTTTTAACACAGATAATGAGTTTTAATTTTTGGTTTAACAATTTTGCCGTTAAGCGTCTCAAAGATCTGGCACCTGCAATATTTACGAATATGACTTGATTTGTAGCATTTTTTTTTTAGAGCTGTGAACGTTTACTGATTTTACTAAACGTGTACACGCAAATAATTGCAAGCGTTTAGCGTTTACACACATTTAGTACCATAATTATCGGATATTGTAAGTACACCAAAAATGCTCCAATTTACGATGCTAAGTAAAAAAATTGCGCAACCATTGCTTGAATTTTGCTTTCAAACCATAAGAAGTTTATTTCTACAATATAAATCATCATTTTTATGGAAAATATGCATGGAAATTTGGTTTGGAAAGAGCAGAGAATTCCTTTCAATGTCATTTAATCTTAACATCACGTATTTTTTTAGGCATACTCTCTGAGTCTAGAGGCTTTCAGTGAAAATCTTGCATACTGTGAATGATACCTCGCCATAAAAATTTTAAAACTACGCCCATACCCCGAAAGTATCAGTCCTCTGGGAAAATGGGCATTATGTTTGTGCAGCATGCAGAAATTCAGTTCTGTTGAAAAGTTTTTTTATTTTTTTTTATTTGCAATATTTTTTCTTTCTTGAAAAATTTATTTGACTCTCAGGTAATATCTACATGTGAATGCCTTTGACCGTGTATTTTTTAGGTCAATTTTACAGCTTGTAAAATGGGTCTTGGATCAAAGCCTAAGGTTATGTTATTGTTAGCTTCACTGTCAGACTGTTTACTGTTGCACATCGCAGTGCATATCACAATTATTTTTTATTTATTTTTTACTCTCCCAGCAGAATACTGAAAAAGAATGATTTGGTATTCTGTTCAAGTTTTTACTGTTTTCTGAATATTGTTAATTTCGAACCCTGCTCAAATCATAACAAGACAATTTGGTTGGGAATGCCAGACACCACTGGGACTAATACTATAATACTACTTCCCACTCGTTTGTGATTCCCAGGAGCAGTGCACCACAGAATGTCTCATCAAGATATACTCGTGACAATGGTCCACCCATTATCACACACACATCCTCTATGCACACACACACACTTGTAGTACTGTAGGTACTAACAGTTAGCGGTAGGCCTATTGGATTAACAATGGCTCATACAGTCATAAAGTGTATCTACATTTACCTGTGATTGTATAAATTACATCATTGGAATTTTCCTATCGTTATGCCACAAAGGCTTTTTCCAAAAAAATCCACCATAACACATCAAAAAACTGCCTCAGACCTTCTTAGTTTGGGCTGTTTTGAGGTAAGTAAGGATCATTTTGGAAATATTCTATGCAAAACGTTCCACGATAAGAGCTTCAAAAAAGTTTGCTCGCTGCAAGTTTGTGTAAAATTACCTTATATACAGTACCACGATGTTAATTTATTTCTTAGTTTTAGTCCATTTCAAGAACTTATTGGTATTTTTGGTATCATGCCTTGCAGGTCATAATTTAATATTAAAATATCACCAAACTCTCTTTTGCAATTAAAAATACATTACAATTTTAAGTTCTATGTTGTTCGTGTACACATTACAAAGTATATGATTTGTTAGAAGTTTTCCAAAAATGTCCCTTTATCTCCCACTTTACATAGGTTTCTTCTTTTTTAATAAAAGGAAAAAAAGGAAATACATCAAGAACTACAGAAAACTCTTCAAAAAGATTGAAATTGAAAGAAGGTATCGTAGACTACTTTGCTATTGTGAAACATGATTAACTGAGGGAATTAAAGTTTTGCAAAGTTTTTTAACTTCCGGTCGGTTCTGACAACAAAGAGTCTTGGAATCCACCACTAAAATGCAATATCAAAATACCAAAGAGTGTCAGTGAAGGAGTAAAACATGTCACAAAATGTCAGACAAATTTTAATACATCTGATTATATTCATTTTGTCACATTTTGTCACATTTTGTCACAAAATTGTCAAAATGTCACAGAATGTCACAGATTTTTGGACAATGAAATTTTGTAATAAAAGGTCACGGACGCTCCGTTCTCTGCACTCATATAGATACAGAACATTCTACCTCCCCTTGTTCCCCCTTCCAATCCATCTCCCGACGGGTCCTACTCCCCCAACGTATCCCTTTACAATAAGTTTACCTCCATTGATGCAACGGAACCAATCAGGACGCCTACTGACTGCGATATCATGGCGGTGATGATGGAGATACCAATGAATATCAAGAACCTCACTGTGTCCGTCGGCTGTCCCGTCATCCAATAGGTTATAGTGCAGTACGCAAGTGGAATAGCAACCTATTTAAATATCAGACAATGAGTAATGATTATCTTTTCTGACATCATGAAAGGTGTTAGCGAAAATAGCTTGTATATACTTACAAACCTTGTGTTTTATGCATGTCTTTTTCTATGTACGTACATATTGCATTACTTCTTTTGTCCCTTAAAAATTCTAAAGCAGCTATTGGTCAGAAAGTCTTGTTTGCTAATTCATGGAAATCTTTGAAATAATAGAGTATCTCAAATACAATACACGTCTTTAAAATAAGATTAAAGTATTTATTACAAATGACTACAGTTGATTTGAGCTTTCATATCAAAGGTTATCAGTGGCAAATGCGTTTGAATATTCTAGAGACTCCACAATAATACGCCCTCATATATAATCAACAAGTATAACATTTCCTCTTATTTTCTTTATTCTTAAAACCACCAGCGATTGTGGTCACATGTCTCTTGTCAATGACATCATAGTTCTCCTTGGCTGTTGTAGGAGCATGTTCTCACTTGAGTATAGCTTACGATCAAACCCACGGCAGGCAATCAGATCAGCCATTTTTTTTGACTGCGAGAACGCTCTCCAGATCTGATCGCAGTCACTTGATCTTGATCCTAGTGGAGGGTATGATCTTGATCCAGAGCAGGCTAGGGATCAGATCCACTAATATCACAGTCACTTGATCTTGATCCTAGTGGAGGGTATGATCTTGATCCAGAGCAGGCTAGGGATCAGATCAACCAATATCACAGTCACTTGATCTTGATCCTATTGGAGGGTATGATCCTGATCCAGAGCAGGCTAGGGATCAGATCCACTAATATCACAGTCACTTGATCTTGATCCTAGTGGAGGGCATGATCTTGATCCAGAGCAGGCTAGGGATCAGATCCACCAATATCACAGTCACTTGATCTTGATCCTGGAGTGGATCCAGAGCAGGCTAGGGGGCATGATCTTGATCCAGAGCAGGCTAGGGATCAGATCCACCAATATCACAGTCACTTGATCTTGATCCTAGTGGAGGGGCATGATCTTGATCCAGAGCAGGCTAGGGATCAGATCAACCAATATCACAGTCACTTGATCTTGATCCTGATTGGGCTAGGGTACAGTCATTTGATCCTGATCCAGAGCAGGCTAGGGATCAGATCCACTAATATCACAGTCACTTGATCTTGATCCTAGTGGAGGGGCATGATCTTGATCCAGAGCAGGCTAGGGATCAGATCAACCAATATCACAGTCACTTGATATTGATCCTAGTGGAGGGGCATGATCTTGATCCAGAGCAGGCTAGGGATCAGATCCACCAATATCACAGTCACTTGATCTTGATCCTATTGGAGGGTATGATCCTGATCGAGAGCAGGCTAGGGATCTTGATCTTAGTGGAGGGCATGATCTTGATCCAGAGCAGGCTAGGGATCAGATCCACTAATATCACAGTCACTTGATCCTAGTGGAGGGCATGATCTTGATCCAGAGCAGGCTAGGGATCAGATTCACCAATATCACAGTCATTTGATCTTGATCCTAGTGGAGGGTATGATCCTGATCCAGAGCAGGCTAGGGATCAGATCCACTAATATCACAGTCACTTGATCTTGATCCTAATGAAGGGCATGATCTTGATCCAGAGCAGGCTAGGGATCAGATCCACCAATATCACAGTCACTTGATCTTGATCCTAATGAAGGGCATGATCTTGATCCAGAGCAGGCTGGGGATCAGATCAACCAATATCACAGTCACTTGATCCTAATGAAGGGCATGATCTTGATCCAGAGCAGGCTAGGGATCAGATCCACCAATATCACAGTCACTTGATCTTGATCCTAATGAAGGGCATGATCTTGATCCAGAGCAGGCTGGGGATCAGATCCACCAATATCACAGTCACTTGATCCTATTGAAGGGCATGATCTTGATCCAGAGCAGGCTGGGGATCAGATCCACCAATATCACAGTCACTTGATCCTAATGAAGGGCATGATCTTGATCCAGAGCAGGCTGGGGATCAGATCTACTAAAATCACAGTCACTTGATCTTAGTGGTGGGTATGATCTAATGAAGGGCATGATCTTGATCCAGAGCAGGCTCCAGAGCAGGGGGATCAGATCTACTAAAATCAGTCACTTGAGTCTTAGTGGAGGGCATGATCTTGATCTTGATTCTAGCTGAGGGTAAGATCATGATCTAAAGCAGGTGATCAGATCCACCGATAAGATTCTCAAAAATATGTGTGTGAATGCAGATCATTGACCTGCAATCAAGTTGTTTACGCAATGTCCTGTTACGATTATTTCATGCGAACAACAGTTAACCTGCTCGGTTACAATTCACCGTTTTTTTTTCTTTCAATGACACACCTTTTTGTCTGAATGTTCACTTATGCTCCATGATCAGATCGTTTGCAGTAATTCTGATCGAGAGTTGAAACTCACGTCAGCATACATAACTTTGTTTGTTTGATGAAAGATTAATGGCACCAAGGCAGCAAGGGTCAAATTGTGCCTGAGAGGTTAGATTATTCCAAAGGTAAGAAGAAAAGAAAATAGGAGGAGTCTGAGAGAAATACAAGTACTAATAGCCAGGAAGCTGCAGGGACCGAGAGAGGAAGTGCAGGGGTGACATTTTGTTTTCTACAATCATCGGGAGATCATGATCCGGAATTATGTGAGAACACAACCTAGGTGTTGAGCACCAATGAACCTCTCAACGAATGGAAATAGGCCACGCCCACCACAGCAACACGGTAACTAGGTGGGGCAAACAAACCTCAAATCCGCACTCATGCATGACCAACGTATTGACATTTAGATGTTCATGTGGCCTTCTGCAAGTTTTGATTTATTTATAGCACTTCTCTGGATCTTTAGAGTTCTTAGCAAAAAGTATAAACAAAACTCTGTTTGTTAACCATTCTGGTAACAGGAATCGGATTTACATAGTAGCCCCAGAGGTGCAATCTTTGTCGTCACTCAGTCTGTGTGTGCAGAGGTTTGTTTTGTGCAGTATATTGCATATAATGCATGAGCGCCACGCGCCGCTAGCTAGCTGTACTGTACCAGTACCGTGTAGGATTTTTGCCCCCCACTTAGTTATGCAGATTTTGTTGCTCAGCAAATTCGTGCGGTGATTGGTTGAAAAAAATGAAAATCATCTAACTTAAGAGATGTTAATTTCATATTGAATCCTTGATTTGTATTTCTATCAATGGTCTAATTATTCACAAAGGATGTTTGTGTTTTTTTTTTTTTTTCCTTCTCAGTACAGAGGCAGGATAGCTCAGTTGGTAAAGAGATTCTAAAAGTCCTCGATTCGAGCCGACACTTAAATGAGACTTTTAAAACTTCCACTGTAAAGTAGGTACCAGGTACTACATGTAGCTGGGGGAAGGTCACAAGTGGCAAGGAAAGGAACTGCCCACCCTACCTTATCATGAAGTGTGGAACTTTACCAAAGCACATCCCAGGAGTTAAGTAATGAGCATGGGACTAGCTTAAATTCTTCAGTAAATTCGTTTAAATAAGTCATTTTTCTATATTTATGTAAAATCAGGTAAATTAAGGTTCAAGAACATGTATTACCTGGAATGGAAAATCAGACATTGTCTTCGCGACATAATACGCCTTGAGGCTGTACCAATAATTGATGTGCTCCCTTACTATCACGTTCATCTCCAAAGGAACTGAAAAAGAATGAGAATTATCGGTCAAAATGTTGTTTGTTTATTCATTAACATATGAATACCTGATCATGAGGACTATGGTGGCACGTTTACCTCTTTCTAATGAAATAATTTGGGCGGTTGTCAGGGGAGGGTGGGCGCCTCATTACAAAAGTATGTGCCCCCTTGCATAAACTAAAATAAAAAATATACAATGGTATATGAAGAATCTGTCCACGTGCCCCCTCTTGAAATGCTTTTTCCCAATTTCCTCTCCCCTTGCAAAGAATCCTAGCTGTGGGCCTGCATTGTAAAGGTATTGTACATCACAAAACATTAACCATCAATGTTTGTTTAATGAGGGCTTTTAACAGCACCAAGACAGCGAGGGTCAAATTGTGCCTGAGAGGTTAGATCATTCCAGTGGTAGGAAGGAAAGAAAACAGGGGGAGATTGAGAGAAACACGAGAACTAAAAGCCAGAAAGCTGGGATTGAGAGAGAAGGTGCATGGTTTTTTTTGTTTTTAATGATAGAAGGTTTAAAGGACCATCTTGCTCAATTATGGAGATAACACAAGTAATTCACCTCATGTAATGTAAACCACCTATGCTTACCATTTGCACCTCACTAATTAATATGCATTCTTATAAGACCGTGGTCTGATTAAAAAATATATTACAATTTTCAAAAGCATGAAGTCTAAACCTCGCAATACATTTTGTGTCTTAATCCCCGACAAAATCTAAAAACTGTCTGGGTCTATATTGCTCACAACAGAAACCACAATCCAGAACAAGCAATTAGCAATTACACCAGGGATTCCCACACACTTCACCTCACTTTCCATGGTCATAATCTGACATTGATAGTAAACAGATTTCACTGCAGCTGCACTGACTTTTACACTCAATACAAGGACAAAAGTATTCCCCTATGGTCAATGTGTCTGGCTTGAAGTAATAATCTACAAATAGGATGGTATTTAACAGTGAAGGTTTTGTTTTTGTTTATTGATGAGTGATTTTAGGTGATGTTTTTGTTCAATCTTGTAGGCTTTGAGGATTTGGGACTAATAATCCACTGCAACAGATCTTCATTATGGAATGAAAAATGTTGAAGGGGCAATAAGCGGCAAAGAAATGCACATGGATACTTACAAGACAAAACTGTGGGCATCATAGCGGAGAACATGAGAAACATAAGACAGAGAAAGAGGAACCCAGCATTGCTGAACGTCTTTGTTGCATCGTTGCCAATCTGGAAGTACAGCAGACCAATCAGAATGCCGATAACAATCGGTGCGGAAAATCTGGTGTGCGTCAGGGTCTGCCAAAAGAATTGCGAATGCAAATCATCCAAATTGATACAAACAGTATAAATAAATCAAAGAAATATAAGGAAGACTGCTGACAAAATGATTGCACTGTTGTTTGTGAATTAATGTGAAATCTGAAATAGAAGTATCATTTTCACTATCTTTGTTCAGACTGAGAACTATAGCATTCTTAAGGAATATTCCCGTAAATTTTAATTTTCTCTTATTTGATAGAGGACTGTTAAAGAAACAAATAGGTGAAAAAGCCTGGTTGATATCTTATTCCCTTACAAGTTTGCACATTTCAAAGATGAAAGGTACCAGGTACAGTAAGCTTAAAGGATTAGTTCAGCCGTCAAGCAAGTTTATTTTATATAAAAGAGGACTTTGATAGAAACAAAATGGTGAAGAAAACATTCAAATTCTTATTCCGTTAAAGGATTAGTTCAGCAGTCAAGCAAGTTTATTTCATATAAAAGAAGACTTTGATAGAAACAAAATGGTGAAGAAAACATTCAAAAATCTTATTCCGTTAAAACTTTTTTACAACTTGAATTATATTTCGTCAAACTTTCTGCAGGTGTTTAATTATAATTACTCCTACTAGATAATGTTTTAATACTTTGCTGATGTATCCAATGGTTGTTAAGCCACAAAATTGCAGGAACAAATATGATAAAATATATAAAGACTTTGAGGAATCTGAGGATGTGATGTCACAACTAGTCTGATTTCAGTCGTTTCTACACATATGAAACCAAACTTGAATAAATATCTCCTTAACGGTACAAGATTTTTGAATGCCTTCTTCACCATTTTGTTTCTTTTGAAGTCCTCTTCTATATGAGGAACTCGACTGACCACTGATATAATCATTTGATGCATTTCAAAGATTCTTTCAGCATGTTGAAGGGGTCCAGTGCAGTAAGTTTAATTCAACAAGCGCATTGCCCTACGATGGGGGATGTAAACATATCCGTCCCTCCGACAAATTAATGGGGGAAATGTTGCCTCCTGTCAGCAGCCCTCGGCATAGAGTCACAAATTATGAAAAATATTCTATATTGGCAGATCTAATGAAAAGTAAACGATGATACATACATGTACGGAAACAGTTATATACATGTTTCTATTGGAAACAGTTACTAACCTTATCTCTGAAGAACACGATAAATGCCCTCTTAAAGAGGATCCAGAATTGGATGAAAAGATTGTTGGCAAAATGGGGTTCCTCTGCCCAGTTCTGGTTCTGTAATTGGAAAGAAATGAGGTTGTGCATATTCAAAGGAGTCATGAATATTCATAGTAATCATTACATATTTCTGAATAATGCATTTCATCGGTATGACAGCATATATGCAATAATATTTACTTTGTAAAAAGAAAAAGATATATACTCTGCAAGAATATATCAAATGTATATTTCTGTAATTTATATACTTGTAACTATTCCCTTTTCATGGAATTCTACTCAGGAGAATCAGAGGTGATAATACTCAAAATTCCCTAGAGGAATGAGACTGTTGATTTCAAAAGTAGATAAAATAAGACTGGAATGAGTCATAAAACATGTCATGACTTATCATTGATAAAATTAGCACATAGCATTGAACCCCCAATTGTACTTTCAAGACAAAGTTTTTACAGAGGTCATGTTTTCTTCAGAATATTTAGATGCTGGAAGGGAAATTTCAAAATATGAAAGGAAAACATACCTTCCCCTATTTCCACCCTTTGTTAACCCCTTAATACGGGGGATGTAAGTAGATAGTACAAACACATGGGTATCATAGGCAGGGGTGGCCAGGGGGTCAATGATCCACATTCAATAGCCCTAATCCCCAATTCCAAATAGCCTATCTACTATCACTTTTAACATACAAGAAAAGGTTCTGCATGGACCCTGGATGAGACTGCGCACCGGCTCTACTCAAAGACAAACCCAAAGAAAGCATAGTCTTACATTCACCATTGTATGAGTTCTTCCTGTACCCTCTGAATAGGTCGTCATGGTTTTTGTTGATGTCACTGCCTTTGGCGCAGTCCCATTGGTTGATGTGGCGCTTGGGGAGTGACCATTGGATGAAGTGGTGGGCATGTCGCCGAGGGCGATGCTTAGGCTGTAACAGCTGTTAAGACTGCTGAAGTCGCTCTGGAGTTTGCTGAACCCCTCACACTTCCCCTCCTTGTAGGCTTTCGTGAGTTGCACAAGCACATCTCCATATTCTCCACTCACTACTTCAATAACTGCAACAAAGAATATCACATCAGTAAAAGGACTCAAGTTTAGTGGTCAAGCAAGTTTATCTTATTTGAAAGAGGACTCAAAAGAAACAAAATGATGAAGAAATCAATCTAAAATCTTATTCCTTTAAAGGATTAGTTCAGTGGTCAAGCAAGTTTATCTTTTTTGAAAGAGGACTAAAAAAGAAACAAAATGGTAAAGAAATTACAAAATATTATTCTTTTAAAGGATTAGCTCAGTGGTCAAGCATGTCCATCTTCTATGTTTGTTTGCTTGTTTGATGAGGGCTTAACTGCACCATGACAACGAAGGTCAAATTGTGCCTGAGAGGTCAGATCATTCTAGAGGTAGGAAGTAAAGGAAACAGGGGAGAATGAGAGAAATTTAAAGACAAAAGGTCAGAAAGCTGTGATCGTGAGGGGAGGTGCATGGTTGAAACAAAACAAAGTAGAGAGGGGTGGAAGAGGAGAATTAAATATGGTCGTAGAGGGAGGCATGATGAAGGAAGGAGATAATTTTATCTGGAGGATTTTTCTGGAAGAACTCAGCAATTGAGTTGTAGGGAGCGAGGGAAGCTCTGGGAAGGTTATACAGGGGCAAGATTTGAAAGAGGACTCAAAAAGAAACAAAATGGTGAAGAAATAAATCTAAAATCTTATTCCTTTAAAAGATTAGTTCAGTGGTCAAGCATGTCCATCTTCTATGAAAGAGGACTTCAAACGAAACAAAATGGTGAAAAAAGCATTCAAATATCCTATTCTGTTAAGGAGATATTTCAGTTTAAAGTTTGGTATCATTACTGTAGTAACGACTGAAATCAAACAAGTTGTGACATCACAGCCTCAGATTTGTCAGTGTTTATGTATTCTATCATATTTTGTCCTACAATTTTGTGGCCTAAAAACCATTGAATATGTCAAAAGAGTAGTAAAACTAAATATTGCAAAGGTAATTATAATTTACCACCTGAAAAAATAAAAAATAAATTGAGAAACAATAATTCAAATAGTCAAAAAAGTGAAATAATTTTCTTTCAAATATATCAATGATTAAGAATGTAAGGATGCGGGTGCTAACCTTCCATAGTAGATTTGCTACACCAGCCATTTCTACACATATAAGACGGAACTTTAAACTTATATTATTAATATCTTATATACTAATAAAAATATCTCCTTAACGGAGTAAGATTTTTGAATGCTTGACCACTGAATTAATCCTCTAAATTAAGCTTTCTTTAAAATACATACAACAGAAAGAACAGGTCTACAATGAGGGGAGTAATTGCATGATAATCTGAATATTTATAGACCTACAATTTTCAGGGTGCAGGAAGATATAAGTTTTAGTAAAATAATATTTGCCATTCTTTGGTAAAATTTGCTGTATTTCATTTAATTTTGGTACAAAAGATTGGTGACCCTACCACCAATATAATGCTAATTAATATTCATTTATGCTAATCAAATTTTCAAACCAGTTCAGGCCATTTTGAATACATTGATTTTTGATCCAAAATATCAAGGAAGTTTTTTGAGTTTAGGGCATTTTCCTGCAAAAGAGCTTGAAAGAAAAACAAACCAAACAACACAGCTTCAATTTTAATATGGGGAAGAAGCTTTATAGAAACAAATTCAATAAAAAAAAACTATAAAAAAACACTATGTGGAATATACATATGAGACTGGTGTTATGCCTCTGGAGGGCCTAAAGCCCTGTTTCTAATATCTAGGTCCCTCAAATATGTATGTTCAAACCCTGAATACAAATAAGCACCAAATATTGATTTTAATCATATGTACTGAATGATCTTAGCCATGCAGCCGAATTCTGGCACTACCCTTGCTCTGAGACGTCAATTTGTGCACTGCTCAATTAATCCAGCCATTTGAGGAGAGAATATGACTTGATGAGAGATTGTGACTTGATGAGAGAATGTGACTTGATGAGAGATTGTGACTTGATGGGAGACATTGTGATTTGAGAGATTGTGACATGTTATGATGGGAGATTGTGACTTGAGGAGAGATTGTGACTTGATGGAAGAGATTGTGACATGGAGAAAGATAATGACATGAGAGATTGTGACATGAGGAGAGATTGTGACTTGATGAGAAATTGTGACATGAGAAGAGATTGTGACATGAGAGATTGTCGTGACTTGGGAGAGATTGTGACTTGAGAGATCATGACTTGAGAAGAGATTATGACTTGAGGAGAGATCGGACTTGATAAAAGATCATGACTTGATGAGAGATTGTGACATGAGAAGAGATTATGACATAAGGTGAGATTGTGACATAAGGAGAGATTGTTACTTGAGAAGAGATCGTGACTTGAGGAGAGATTGTGACTTGAGGAAAGATTTTGTGACGTGAGAGATTGTGACGTAAGAGATTGTGACATAAGGAGAGATTGTAACATGAGGAGAGATTGTGAAATTAAAACCCTTCCCATGATCATCTTCATAACAAGCGCTTCTTGAAAACGGTATTCACCATTCTATTCCTACTTTGTCCTTGATTATCTTGAAACTGACAAGTGCATGTTCTACATTCTTAGCATGGCTTACCAAAATCAGCTGGATTGTGGTAGGGTGGGCAAATGAGCCCCTGTGATTTGAGGTACGGTACCAGCCCTGCAACGCTCCCCTGGTACAAGCAGTTACCATCACCAAGGATGTACAACTGAAAAGAAAAAAGAAAGATGTTAAATGGTTTGACATCTTGGGGAAACTTCTTGAGTGCATTAACACCTGTTGTATCGAAATGGCAATTAACATTCTTAAAGCTTGGAGAATGTTAACAATTTTGAGCAAAAACTTAATGGAGGGTCGTGTGTACATGGGGTGTGGGGGTGGGGGTGAGGACATGTCACTGCTCCTAAAGAAAGGGATCTTTTATAGTTTTTCGATATAATGTTCTTGTATAATGTACTAAGCTGCGCTCCCATATACAGTATAAAGGAAATGGTTAACTTTAATTATCCTATCGACTGTCATCACAAAAGTATTTTTTTTTTTTTTTCATAGAAAGGTTTGAAACATGTAATCTAAATTATTAACAATTTGGGAAGTACTTCATTATACTTTAATATATGGTTTCGAATATCCATTGTCACTTAACAAAACCACAATTTCATTTATCATTCATTTATCAATATCACTTTGAGAGTGCAGTGCCAAACAGACTGCAGTTAAAAAGATTTCACAGAAAAAAAATTCTGAGCTTGCCGTGAGCTCTTGCTCGTATAGGCTCATATCATCTTGCAAGCTTGCATATTACAATATCTGCTCAAAAGGGTTTTATTCAGAAAACTCACATCCTTTTAAACAATTTGAGCTAGCTAGCTAGCTTGTGAAAGCTCACCAATAGAAGAAAACAGCATGGGCTCCCAAAAGCTTACATGTGCTGGTGATGGCATCATCCATGCATATTCACTTCTGAAAGTTTAAGCTTACTCTTCAAAACTGAAGAGCTAGAGCTGCCTACTGTGGTGTAGCGGTTATCATACATGTCTACAGACCACAAGGCCCTGGGTTCAAGCCTGGGTTGGGTAGACACGCCAGTGCACACAACTTGTTAGCAAAGGCCGTGGACATTTGACTTGGTTGTCGATATAATGATGTTATGTCTCGTCCGGGTTATATTAAGCGTTTCGTGATGGCATTGTTACTATCATAACCGAATATACAGGCAACGGCCCCGTCATTGTAATTGTGTGTTCATTCATCGACTAATGGGAGATGAGGGTGAGCTTAACAAAGATCATCTTTTACTATTAAAGGAAACAGGTTCCAATATTGCCTCCAAAACTTTATCAGATAACAACAAGTTCCCATAAGCCTTGATATTTCTTACAGGGAAGAGTCAACACAAAGGAGCCTTCAGTTTCAAAATTAAGATTCAACTTTGTTCTAAACTTTTGGTAAGCAAAAGAATCAATGTATCTTAATGACAAGAATGTAAAGAATATTTCATATATTTCACAATATAGAAAATTGCATCAATGACAGTGAACATGTGCTGCACATGCAGACATACTGTGGATTTTATAGACTCACAAGAATTAAGAGATGCCCTATATAGTTAAAAGATTAAATCAGCGATCAAGCAAGTTTATCTTTTATGAAAGAGAACTTTAATAGGAACAAAATAATGAAGAAAGCATTCAAAATCTTATTCTGTTAAGGAGATATTCAAGTTTAAAGCTGTGTCTAATTAGTGTAAAAATGATTGGTGTAGTATAAGTTAAGAAGGTTGGCACCTGTCCTCCTTACATTCTTAAGAGTTCTTAATGTCATTTTTTTAAATGTTATATTTACTTTTTTTTCCTATTTTAATGATTTTTTCTCGAACTTACATCAGGTCGTAATTTATAACTACCCTTACTAGATTTTATTTTACAATTTTCACTTGCAACACTGATCTCTTGTTCAAGCATATCCTATTAACCTAGCTGTCCCTTATTTCAGAACTCCAGATCTCTCCTCTCCTCTTCCACTTCCATTTCTGATCTCTTCATGAACAATCCCTCCTCTGACATCATCACCTTCCTCTGCAATTGCAACTTATTCCACCTGATCTAACCCTTACCCACACTCCCTTCCTTTTCTATCCTACTGTGCCATCCTATTCCTCCTTCCCTTTTCTTACCTCTATTCACTTCTTTATTATTCATACCATTTTAACTATTGCACCTTAGTTTAAACATCCAGGCTCTTGGCACATTTAACTCTCATGACTGCGGCGTTGCCGCTAAACATCAACAAACAAACAAACTGTAGATGTCATACTTCTATTACTAAATTAAATTCATTTCATAGTCTATAAATTAAGCTATATGTACTCAAGATTTCTGAGAAATATCTTTTAAATACTTTAAGGATTAGTTATGTGAAAGAGGACTTCAAAAGAAGTAAAATAGTGAAGAAAGCATTCAAAGATCTTATCCCATTAAGGAAATATTTAAGTTTAAAGTTTGGCATCATGTGTGTAGAAATGACGGAAAATAGACTATTTGTGACATCACATATATAGTGCCATGTGGGACTTAGCGTGAGATGTCATTTTTATATGATATGGGTGTCAATTTGCATGGGCATGTGAACCACGACAGTATTTACCATTCTAGTCAAGCTACAAAATCATTAGACAAAATATGACAGAATACATAAAGACTGAGGAATGTGTAAGCAAACTGTAAGCATACTAACTCCCATAAGTGCAAAGAGGTCAGAGTTCAATCTACTTGATCCCAAACATAGTATATTTTCTATAATACAGTATGTGTAATGAATATCTTGTTGAAGTGCATCAGTTTTCCTCAGGGATACGAAAACCTTTCCAAAAGTATGAAAGTATTTGATCCCATGGCATCCCACCCCATGTCCCAAATGACATCCCATCCTGTGTCCTACATGGCATTCCACCATATCTCCCACATGGCATACCACTCCATGTCCCACATGACATCCCATCCCTTGTCCCACATGGTATTCCACCATATGTCCCATATGGCATCCCATCCTATGACCTACATGGGATCCCGCCCTGTGTCTCACATGGATCCCATCCTATATCTCAAATGACATCCCACCCCATGTCCCACATGACATCCCATCCCATACCTTGTCCCACATGGCACTCTACTATATCTCCCACATCGCATTCCACCATACAGTATGTCTCACATGGTATTCTACCATATGTCCAACATGCATTCCACCATATGTCCCACATGGATCCCTTAATCCAAACACATGTACCACATGACATCCCTCCCTACGTCCCACATACCACATCACATCCCTCCCTATGTCCCTATGGCATCCCACCTTATGTCCCGCATCAGTGGCTTCCCACCTGATGTCCCACATGGCCTCCTACCTTATGTCCCATATTGGATCCCACCATATGTTCCACCTCCTATAGTCTCCTACCCTATGTCACACATGGCATTTCAACCTACGTCACACTCTGTGCTACTCGTGAAATCGCACCCCATATCCCACATGGAATTCCGCCCTGTTCCACATGGCATTCCATTGTGTTGCACATGGCATCCCACCCCATGTCCCACATGGCATCCCACCCAATGCCATGATCCCATAGACTCCATAAGAAGTCTCATCCTAGTCATCACAGTCCCTGATTGAGCATACTATGTATGAAAGTGTCAGTTCATATAACTTATATGTAAATGAATTGTTGAATAAGGAAAAAAGAGGAGTCAAATAATTATGCCTGATATAGCCCTTGGTAAACCACGTGGTATATATCATATTATATCTCCCGCATGGCCCCCATCCATGTCCCACATGGCATTCCTCCCTATGTCCATATGCAGTCAGATTCTGTCACACTCCCTGACTAAGCAAACTAAATAAAATAATAAAAAGTTAGCATGATGAAATAACCAAAAATTCTTAATGTACAGTACCTTTATAACAGGGATCATACATCATTTGCTCTACCATTTTAAATCTGGAGAGGCAATCAGCATTCTGTTTAAGGATATAGCATCCTTAAGTTTATAGTGCTGCGAAATACATTTGATAAGCAATCAATTTATAGCAATATATAAAACAACAAACTTGTTAAACAAATAAAATTTGAATTAAGAAATAGACAAATCAGATCCTAAAATATAAAACTATGATCTTAAGTTCTAGCTTGTTTGTAGCTTTCATAATTGGCTCAGCACTATTAAATTAAATCATTTAATAAGCTTTCAGGCTGTTAGTATTGAAATTTTGATATAAAAATCTAAAAATTCAGCTGAAGAAATAACAACAAAACAGAAAAAGAAAAATTATGGTGGCCATTTTGAAATTGAAACTTTTCTATGCAGTATGAGGCTGTGCATTAAATCCTGGTAATGCACAACCTTGAATATGTGGTTTATTCCATTTTAAGAACAGGTGAATGTTTTAAAAAAGCGAAAAGAAAAAAACTAGACATCAATGATGTTATAGCTCAACCCATAACAATGCAAGAAGAATCTATTGCTTTTATTTTCGTCATATGTTTTTATGATGTTTTTAAAGTTTTAATTGAAATGCATTCCATTTGTGAGTAATTATTCTTCATGTTAAAAATCCAAGAGTTTTAATTTTCCTGTATGAAGTGTATTCAGTTTGTTTGTTTGGGTTTAACAGGACCTTAACAGTCAGGTCATATATGTGCCAAACGAGGTTAGTTGTGAATGACTGTCAGATTGGTTCTCAGTGAGGACTTAGTTTTGTGGTGGGTGCAATGAGGTTCATGTCATAGCGATGTCTGAAAAATTATGCTTCTAACAAAAGCTATGTGACATTCAATGCATGGTGTCATCATGTCTCACTCGATTACTGACGTTGGCGAGGTCACAGGTCAATTCCACCACAACGTATGGTTAGAAAATACATTTTGTTAACATAACAAAATTTGTAACATTTACACATCAATCTTCATAAATGTTAAATTAATTTCATCTGGTTGGTACTGAAAAAAGATTACTGACCAAACATGTTTCAAAACGGCCAAATTTGTCATATTTAGCCGGTAATCGGCCAAACTAGCAGCTAAGGTTGTGACACTTAGCATTTTTTCATAAATGTACAGCTGTCACCATTACAGTCCTTAACCGTTTACCTGTATGGCCCGTTGTCGTAAGTGGACGCCCTTTTAACGTGAGTATACCGCAAGATCTCCGCCAGGTTCTTAAAAATAGACCTTCCATAGCAACCCATGCTAATCCACCGCGTGAAAGACGCTACCGTTATATTCACTATGTAATGTGCAAACATGCACTTCCTGCTTCTCGTATGTGCGTGTGAAAGTCTAAGTTAACTTGTACTATTAAGATGAAAAAATAAAGCAGTCACGATCGTTTCTTAAATATTGATATTTGTCTGGTATTTTTATTCTTACATAATTAGTTCTTAAATGAATGAATAATTATCCCGATCAGAAAATCATATACTTCCTGTAATTTCTTTGTCAAATACTGTTCAAAAATCTTGTTCAATGAGAAATGAAACATAGAAATCATGTAAACTGCATGTTCTCATATTTCAGTCTATTCAGTTGTTTTTCATTCATGCATTAACACATTAAATTCTATAAATAGATTATGATTTGGCATTATGTTTATATATGCTTTTAATGCACTGTTCAAAGGACTTTGAGCTCGCAGATGGTCCACCTTAATCTTTTCCCAGTGCATTAAATGTGTATATAAACACTCCGTCTGAAAATTAATTTTCAAAGGAATATTCTCATGTTTTTTGGTAACCTTACATAAGAAAGAGAATTGTTTTAGAAGCAATTGAGTACAAAAATCATGTTGGTATGTTATTCATACCAGAAGATATTCAAATATTAGGATTCACAAAAAAAATGCCAATAAACAAATAGGAAAAAGCTCAGTATGACATCACAGCAACATTCTCGCACAAATTTGATGTACTATCATCCTTTATTTTAAGTAAAACCTGCTAGAAAAATAAATTGAAAAGTTAGGTATTTATATACATTGCTAAATAAACCTACTTCAATCATTTTTAAAAAATTGTTTTTAATCATACAGAAACAATCAATTAATATTTAAAATATTCATAAAAATTGCAATGGAATTGTCTCTATGACATCATCAAACACGAATTTATCATACTGTACAAAAACTTTCAAAGACAATTCGGAATTCTGAAAAAAAATCCTGATTTTTGTAAAAAGTTGATTCTAAAAGTATGCTCTTTAAAATACAATTTTGGACAAAAATGGGAATAAACAAAAAAATGGAAATATTACCAAAAAGGTGGAAATATTACAAAAAAACTGGAAATAATAATAATAAAAAAACAAAAACAAAAAAATGTGAAATATTTAAAAAAAAAACTGGAATAATTACAAAAACATGGGAAAATTCCTTTAAATACAATACAAACCCTTCAGGATTACTCTGATAGATCATGTAAGGACTTGTTTAATGATATGCAAAAAAGGAAAAAAAAAACCCGCAAACACCTATAAAATAAAACCCTCCTGGCACATGTCAATTAAACACAAGCAGCTAAAAATCTTAATTCCATTCATTGACGTGATGGATGTAGTCTAAAAAGAAATTGTCTGAGATACAAGATGCTACAGTGACATATACAGAGAGAGTTGACGATAACACTTCAATACTTGCACCTGCCATAAATGAGAAATATTGATTTATGTTTCTGCCACTGTTATCATAATACTGCAGTGACTGACAGAAATTAGCATTAGAAGCAGGTTGGAGGTGAGTGACTACTATATCTCTGGTGACTTTTTTTGCCCCGTGAATCTTGATAACAAATAATTGGTAGGATTTAATCTTCATCATATAAAAATGAATCTACGAAATCCGTCAAATGAAAATAAAGAAATGTAAATTAAAGAAATATTCCCGCGAATTTCATTTTCATATAATAGAGGGATATTAAAGAAACATTTTGGTGTAAAAATCATGTTGATATCTTTTCTCTGTTCAGGACTTATTGCATTTCAAAGATTGCGCAAATGTGTTGAAAAGTCACTTCGCAGTGTAAAATATGATGTCATAAATTAAGGCAGTGTAAAATATGATGTCATAAATTAAGGCAGTGTATTTCTATAAAACAAAACGTTTTTCTTTTACTTTGCTGTACGGTTCATGAGCAAAGCACATTCCTATAAAGTGTATGTTATACCACATCTCAATAAATAAACAAAAAATGCTTCCAGTAATTTAGGAAGAGGCAATTGATTTGCCGCAAAGAAATTAACATCACACTGCTCACTGTGGGTGACTTTTCAACACACTCGTGCAATCTTTGAAACGCAATGACTCAAACACTCAAAGATATCAACATGAAGCTTACACCAAATTGTTTCTATCATACAGTAGTCCGCTATCATATACAAATTCATGGGAATATTCCTTTACATAGTCTGCTTTAGTATTCAATGAGATTCCAATGTAACTTGTATTTAATAAGATTGCATTTTTGTTTCTTAGTTGTTATAGTAACAACTCTACATACTTTGGTAGATTGTAAGTTCAACATAGTGATGATAAATTTGCTGAACACATCAGCTGGAGATCTGCCTATTATCAGCCTCTGTATTGATAGCTCCTTGATCCAAATGCAGTTTTTAAATAAACGATAGCGTACATGCATGAGGCCAACTATTTAAGAGTCAGTTCGGTTCGTACCCCGGAATAGGAGAATAGTTTATTCCTCTCGATCAAAACATAATTTTGTAAAGGTAATTATAATTTACCACCTAAAGAGAGTTTGAGGGAAAAAATTAAAACATCAAAAAAGTTAAGTAGATTATTTGTTTTCTTCAATACATTCACAATTGTTTATAATGTGAGGATGCAGGTGCCAACCTTCCACAGTAAACTAACTACAGTACACCAGTTATCTCTACATAGAAAAGACAAAAGCTTTAAGCTTGAATATCTCCTGAACGTAATACGATATTGAAGTAGTTTTTCACCATTTAACTTCTCCAAAATAACATCCTCTTTCATATAACGTCACTCTTTTCGTGTAGTGATGAATGTCATTTGTGCAGTGACGAATGTCAGAATTGAAATGAATAGCTCCGCATACTGATGAATGTTCGGAACATTTTGAAGCTTGATACAATAAAGGTTAATAAAGGTATTATATACTTTTAACTATGATTGGAAAGCGAAAATGCTATTTTTTTGACAATTGTACCTACCATAAAGATATGTTAAACAAAATGTTATTTTCATAAAGCTTCAAAGACATTCGTCAGTATGCGGAAATACTAATTCAGTATTTTGCGCCAATTTACGTTCCACCTAAGACATTCGCCAGTATTCGGAAAGAGGACGATAAGATGAACGTGCTTGACCACTGAACTAATCCTTTATATTTTAGTTCAGCTACAATGGACATTGTTGATTGACGAAGCAGGGATGTAGTTTTTAGAAATATCATATTCCTGTATAAAGCATATCCTTTAAAAACTGTACATGATCACTCCTTAACCTTCTGAATTTCGAGTAAAGAAATCTGTCAAATGACATTTTCCGTTTTGACTCAATTAAGACGAATAGAAAGGATCCGATGCCCTGAAGCGACAACATTCTCCTTTCTGCTATGAATCTTGTTCAGATCTATAGCACTTCACCTTTAGATTTGACCTGCATACGTACAATCTGAAAGGTTAATTGATAAATTCTGTACACTTGAAACATAGTTTTTTAGATTCACTAAATTTTTGAAGCGAGAATGGTAAATACCGTCATGGTTCGCATACCCATGCAAATTGAAATAAAAATGGCAAGTCCCACATGGCATCCTATGTCCCACATGACATCCAATCCCATGCCTTTTCCCATGTGGTATTCCACCATTGTTCCACATGGCATCCCATCCTATGACCCACATGGCATCCGCCCTATGTCCCACATGAATCCCATCCCATGTCCCAAATGACATCCCACCCCATGTCCCACATGACATCCCATTTTATGCCTTGTCCCATATTCCACCATATCTCCACATGGCATTCCACCATACAGTATGTCTCACATGGTATTCCACAATATGCCCCACATGGCATTCCACCATGTCCCACATGGCATTCCACCATATGTCCCACATTGCATCCCACACTATGACCCACATTGCATCCCACACTATGACCCACATGGCATCCGAACCTATGACCCACATGGATCCCGTCCTACATGTATGTCCCACATCCAACCATATGTACCACATGACATCCCGACCTACAGTACCGCCCGCAATAAATTGGTCGCGGCATCGTGAAATATCGTGACGCCACGTTAGTCACGTTAGAAAAAATTGACAAAAAAACATACCCCAAAAGTCTAAGCATGACAATTCCACGATAACCACGTATGCCACGCAGCAATGATTTGCATAATATTCATTGTGACAGTTTCGTGGGTCGTCGGCATGAAAAATGATGAAAGGCTGGTCGAAAAACATAACGTCGGTAATAACTTTAATAATACCGACGGCCATAGGCGTTGAGTTTCGCAAGATTTGTTGTATGCAAATATTCTAAACCTTCAGATCAATAGCGTGTGAAATACACAATGGTCCATGTCGTTACTTGCCTTTTTAACTTGAAGCTTATTTTCATAAACTTTGAAGTACATTATTTCCTTAAAAATTTCGTCATTTTTTCCACTGAATTTTTCTATGAATGTGTCTATAGTTTTTCTCTGAATATTAATCTCTGGAAAGAATGTTTAGATAGTTGAGAACAGTTTTATTTCATGTAGCCTATTTTCAAACACGGCTGCACGTCACGTTAACTAAAGCGCTATCACATGATGAATTGCGAGACTGAAATATTTGATTTTACCATGGCGCGGCTTACGGACCATCTTCCTGCACGCTCTAGACAGCATATTCACATAGGCCTACATTATATTTGTTTGTTCTTGTGTCGATGAAAGCGAAAAATGATTTAAAAAAAAATGATAATAATAATAATTTTGAAGATTTTGGCCGTGGTTTAAATTTTGAAGGTGACCTACATAGTGTTCGGAAATATAAATTCCCAACCCGATCTATTTTGACAGTAACAAAAATATGAACTTACTCATTTAGTGGAATTCTAAACTGAAATGCACAACTTTTTTATTCACAATGTAATCCGAATATTGGTTATTTGGAACTTCCATTTTATGTTCCCGATGGCCAAATATAATCCACAATAAATTACACCTTTTAAATCAAGCTTTTTCAAATCCAAGATAAAAAAATAATAATAAAAAATAGGTCAATGTTCCACTGAAGCTCCACAATATTTTGCTGAAAACAGTAGCCACAAATATATGATTATGAATAACTTTTCTTAAGAACCGTCGACACTGATTTGAGCCCACGGGAACGGTTTGTAAATTGTGCGTTCGCACCCTTACAGAATCGGCAGATATTCGAGGGATGCACCTCCCAGATCGAGTTGTCCCCAAACAAAAGTTCTTGTAATTGGGCGTAACTCTTAATGATCACGTGCACATGTAAAAATTTTGTTCTTTCAAGTGCCTGTTTTATCAAAAGCGTATTGTTTTTTTTTTTTTATTTCTGACCTGGCGTCGAACATCTGGAAACATTCAGTAATGTAGGCCATTTGTTGAAAAATAACTTTTAATTGACACCTAACGTAAGCGTACCACTAAGCACAGCAGGTGGTGGAGTTAGTAAGGGAGGGGGTACCACTAAGCACAGCAGGTGGTGGAGTTAGTAAGGGGGCGGAGGAATAACATGCAGCACTTTTTATTGTCGGGAGAGATGTTTGGCAGCGAAGGGCTTCTTATTTAGCCGTTGTGTGTGTATGTGTGTGTGTGTGTGTGTGGGTGGGGGACACTGCATTTGTATGCTGTGGCAGAAAATGGGCAAAGGAATAACAATATTATTTTTCAAAACAATTTCTTACCTAAATTCAATTATCTGGCGATCCTAATAATTCAATTATACGGCGATCTAATATGTCCCACTGGCGGGCGTAATAAGGCAATCAACAAAAAATAGGGTTTAATCCCCTAGACAAAGTACGAACCTGTAAGTTGTTCCACCCCCAAAAAAAAAAAAACACAAAAAACATCACATGCCCCGCCCCTGATATGTCATTATGCCAACATACATAAAATGAAATTAAAATTAACCTGGGCGCCTCCTCTCTCCCTTTGTTGTCGTCAAGTAATGAAAAAGGGCTTTAAAATAATGATAATTCTTGTCGTGAGAATTGCCTCCAGGGAGTTGGCAATCTAAACTGATATCTCCCAGGACATCCCCGTGAAATGTACAACTTTATTCACAATGTATTAATCCAAGCAAGTTATAAATATCTTTTTTGATTTTAGTGCCAAGCGAAAACATAATCCCGATAATTACACATTACACATTCTAAATTAAGCTTGATTGAACTTGAAGTCCAAGAAAAAGAAGAGTTAATGAACGGTTCCGAAAAATGCTCCAGGACCACAATAATCCCGCGGAAAAAAAATACAAAAGTCAAAAATAAATTAAAATACATGTAGGTTCGTATTGAAAGATCAGTCCGCTTTAAAGTCCTCTTTCATATAAGATGGACATGCTTGACCACTAAACTAATGCTTTAAAGTCCTCTTTCACATAATATAAATGTGCATGACCACTGAACTAATGCTTTAAAGTCCTCTTTCATATAAGATAAATTTGCATGACCACTGAACTAATCCTTTAAAGTCCTCTTTCACATAAGATATATTTGCATGACCACTGAACTAATGCTTTAAAGTCCTCTTTCACAAAAGATAAATTTGCATGACCACTAAACTAATCCTTTAAAGTCCTCTTTCACATAAGATAAATTTGCATGACCACTGAACTAATGCTTTAAAGTCCTCTTTCACAAAAGATAAATTTGCATGACCACTAAACTAATCCTTTAAAGTCCTCTTTCACATAAGATAAATTTGCATGACCACTGAACTAATCCTTTAAAGTCCTCTTTCACATAAGATAAATTTGCATGACCACTGAACTAATGCTTTAAAGTCCTCTTTCACATAAGATAAATTTGCATGACCACTGAACTAATCCTTTAAAGTCCTCTTTCACACAAGATAAATTTGCATGACCACTGAACTAATGCTTTAAAGTCCTCTTTCACATAAGATAAATTTGCATGACCACTGAACTAATCCTTTAAAGTCCTCTTTCACATAAGATAAACTTGCATGACTACTAAACTAATGAAAGTAATTTAGCTAAACGTTGGCTCTACATGTTTATATACATTTAACTTCCATATGTTCCTGATAAAAAAATACATTCCGACCCCTGTCAAATGCCTGATTGTGAATTTGTAAATGTGTTCAATGGAATTTCAATGCATTTAAACAGACTTCGTGTCTGGACATGTACAAAATGAATTATGACAAGTAGCGTGACACATTCTCTTTAGAAAGCATTCATGATTCAAGCATTAGAATTGGTTAGTGAACACCACAGAATTCCCCTTTACATGAAGATAATGCTTGAGGCAAAGAGTGTGCAAAAATGTGGAAGAATTCAAATTTGTGAGGTTTACAAGTGATTTTTACATTTTATTCTCCGTCCATTAACCTCAATGCGCGAAGAAAGTATTTAGTTGCTTAATACTAATATAGAAATGTTATTACAGGGGTGCTAAAGGAGTAATGTTGTTAGGAGGTGAAGAGAGATTGGGAAAGACGTAGCTACATTTGTTATTACAAGGGTGCTAAAGGGGTAATGTAGTTAGGAGGTGGGGAGAGATTGAGAAAGACGAAGCTACATATTAGGTGTAAAATAAATCATTACAAGAATTATTTATCAATAGAAATAAACACTCAATGATGATGATTTGAAGAATTATATCTGAATATTTATCACAGGGGTTAGAAAAACTCTTTTGGGAGGGGAGGAGAGGGGCGGGGTGCAAAAATGGACTGTAAATTAAGCTATTAACGTTGAACTTGCTCCTAATCAGGAAATCTCCAATTATCAAGAAATATCCTTTGATTTTCCTATTTTTATTTTCGGGAATTTTCATTATTTCCAGACATCTTTCTTTCCTTTCATGTAGTTTTTTTTTTTTTTTTTTTTCTTTTTCTTCAAGGAAATTTACCAGGAAATTTTGGTCATTTTTGGACCAATTATCAGGAAATTTCTTTATTTTCAGACAATTTTCTTTTATTCTTAGAATAATCTTGAAATATTTTCTTAATTCTCAAACAATTTTCTTTAATTTGCAGAATATTTTTTTTATTATCAGCAAATTTGGCCATTTTTGGAGAGTTTTTTCTCAAATTTCAATTAAGCTAAAAAGGGTTATGCAGTCATTAGTTGTTCTGCTCCTTAAAGTTTCAAAAAGTCAGACCCTACCTGATAAATAAGCAGGTAGCCTGAGGGTTAGACTTTTCCTCTTTATTTTCTTTATTCTGAAAACCACAATTAACATCAAATTTACTTTATGAATGGCTTTGAATTTGTTCTCCTGAGTTGTTTTGTGAAGTTGGTGTTAGTATTATATTAACAATGGATGAAGTCCTTATTGTGTGGTTGAGTGATATTTTTAATTCAGATAAAAGGTCTCATTATTTGCTTTAGTAAGTTTGTGCTTATGATTTGCTGGAACAAATTTTCAAGGAGAAGGACAATTAAGTCACGGTGTATCTATGGTGGTCCATTTAACTTTGGGCTCTCAGCTATCTTATCTATACAAGCCAAAGATACAAGAATTGAATAATCTCCAATTGTTCTTGTACGTCCTAAAATACTGCATCTTTTATCACTGACAAAAATATTAATGGTTATAAAAAAGAGCTAGATGAAAAACACAATTTATTCAAACTTAAAAGCCTGCAAACATATAATTCAGAACATAAAAATGAAGTGTGGAAGGAAAAAAAAATCACCCACGCATAAGAACTAATACAAAGAATGAGACAATGTACAAGGCAGGGTGAAGCTGTATGAAGCTGGAAGTCATTGTCTTACCATTAAATATGTAAATGAGTGAATTAGAGGTGGCATGAGCGATTTAACGAGGTGGCAATTGAAGAAGATCCTTGCGATAAAAATCAAAGACAGAGAGGCATCAACATGGAGGACAGTGACTTTCACTGCCCACTCAGTACATTAAAGGTTGAATCAAGAAAGAAATGAGGACAGCTCTTGGTCGAAATGTGAGTTTGTCTTCTTTCAAGGAAATTTTGAAATAGCACAGGACTAATTTGAAATATTCCTGTCTTTCAAAAAATTACTTAAATTATTCATAAGAAATAATTATGATTATTTTAAACATTTGTATGAAAAGTTTTCAGTACCATCACGTGCACGAAAAATGTGTTTAAATTTTCTTGAGACTCAAGAGAAATAAGCCCTTACTTTTCGGCTGGCGACTCCTTTAAGTTAATGAAAAACATGTGTTTTAATATATGGAAGCAAGAGACACAGATACAAATCAAGCCAGAAAAATTCAATGGCAATTTCAGTGGTAACTGGTCAGTCACATGTTTATCTCAGGTAAGATTGCAGGAACATATCCAGCTTTTTTTTTTTTTTTTTAAAGGGGGGTGTCAATTTATGAAAATGTATGGCCTTAGTGTTAGAAGTATATTAGTGAAATTTTAAAAGGGGGGAGGAACCCCTGACAACCCCCTTCCCTCTCTGGATCCACCCTTGGGGTGAAAGACAGTCAGAATTATAAAGAAACTTACTGTGATATGCATTTTGTTTCATCACAAGATGTATCAAAGCGCATATTCCATGAATTTCCATGTGTCACAATTCACTACAGAACAAAAATTGGTAAAAAAACATGTTTTTACTCCATTCAGGAGTTATCGCATTTAAAATATATTTCACCACTGTGTGGCTGCTATGGTGCATAGAGTGATGCCATTATAGTTGGACTTCCAAAACAATTTTGATATATTTGTTTCAAAATTTATTTAAATTTTTCTCGAATTAAGAATGTTTGGTGCATGACAGATGAGCAAAGCATGCATTCAAGTGCATGTTTTACCCCATCAAGAAAATTCTTTCCAATAAATTAGAAAAATAATTCATTTTGGAGAATTTTTTTTAAACATTTCAGCTAAGACATCACATTGTTGCATTAGACTTACTGTACCAGTCAGTCTATATGAAAGAACAGGCACAGAGGAGATAAGCAAGGAGATATTTAAGAAAAGATGGAGATGGTTGGGTCATGTATTAAGAAATGACAAAGAAAACTATGCCAGAATATCCATCACCTGGACACCAGAAGGTAGAAAAAAAGAAGAGAAGACTTAAGACTACGTGGATAAGAGTGGCAGAAAAGGAGAGACAGTTTTGGATGGAACAGCTGGGGAAAAGCTGCAGTAGTGGCAAGAGACAGAAAGAGATGGAAGAATTTGCTTAGAGAAGCAAAAATCTGTTGCAATGGCTTTTTAGTTCAAAATCCTCAAAGCGAGGTTCAACAAAAACATCACTTAAAATCACTCATCAATAAACAAACAAAACCTTCACTGTTAAATACCATCCTAATTATTACTTGAAGCTAGACACATTGACCACAGGAGAAGACTTTGTCTTTGTGTTGATTGTGAAAGTTAGTGCAGCAGTAGTGAAATTTGTTTACTATCAATGTCAGATTTTGACCATGGAAAGTGAGGTGAAGTGTGTGGGTATCCCAAGTGTAATTGCTAATTGCTTGTGCTGGATTGTGGTTTCTGTTGTGAGCAATATAGACCCCCCCCCCCCCCCCCCCCTTCTCCTCTTCCCGGACAGATTCTAGATTTTGTTCAAATGTATTGTGAGGTTTAGGACAAAGATTCGAGGTTTAGACTTAATTTTGTTGCCAGGGGCTAATATAAGACAAACAAAAGGTTTGACTCAATATAACACTAAATGTATTGCCAGGTTTAGACTTAATATAACACCAAATGTATTGTGAGATTTAGGCTTAATATAACACCAAATGTATTGCGAGGTTTAGACTTATTATAACACTAAATGTATTGCCAGGTTTAGGCTTAATATAACACCAAATGTATTGCGAGGTTTAGACTCAATATAACACTAAATGTATTGCCAGGTTTAGACTTAATATAACACCAAATGTATTGCAAGGTTTAGACTTAATATAACACTAAATGTATTGCCAGGTTTAGACTTAATATAACACCAAATGTATTGCAAGGTTTAGGCTTAATATAACACCAAATGTGTTGCGAGGTTTAGACTTAATATAACACCAAATGTATTGCAAGGTTTAGACTTAATATAACACTAAATGTATTGCCAGGTTTAGACTTAATATAACACCAAATGTATTGCAAGGTTTAGACTTAATACAACACTAAATGTATTGCCAGGTTTAGACTTAATATAATACCAAATGTATTGCAAGGTTTAGACTTAATGTCAATCTCCATACCCAGGAGAAAGGAGCGGTAAGGTTTCAGTCTCAATACTTCTGACACCCTTACCAGAAGCGCAGATAAATATTTAATGGCGCGACTTCAAATAGATTGACTATCGAACTTTCAAAGGAAGAACTGACGCAGAAGAAATTGATGAAGAATATGGTAAAAAGGTTCAGATCTCATACGGCAGCTGATGTATATACATCACATTGATTAACTCTTTTACGGCAAGTCATATCTCAATATTCTAACTATAATCATCTTCGCACTTTATCGTTTTCTTTTGATTAATTATCAATGAATCTGTTTGACACATACTCGATGATTAACTTCTGCATCAATCCATGGGGTGTTACTTCTGTCTACAACCGATAATTATTAGAATCACTATAGAAACATAATTCATTAGATATTATAATGCGACGTCACATGACACATATAACAAATGAGTGATTAAGAGTGATGTTAATCAAATCTGATTTTCGAGCCAAATTTTAAAGAAAAAGTAAAAAGAACAATCTCTTTCTAGAGTTACGGAGTTAGATCTACAAAGATGGAACTCATTTGGTATGCAATTAGACATACTTACTCTATATGTCCAAATGTAATAACAAAAAGATAATATATTGTTTGGTTTGTTTGTTTGTTTGTTTGATGATGGCTTAACGGCACCACAACAACTATTGTTTGGAGGATGTTGGAGGGCAACATGGGCTTGGGGATGCTTTACCCCACAGTAGCATAGAAATAGGGGAAAGGGGGAAATTCCCAGAATTTGAAAAATGGGCTCACTCACTTATGATTAATATTCTAGCACAGAAAATCTAAAAATTGTTTAATTAATGAATCAGAAAACAAGGTTTCTATATAGTTCGCAAAATCAAAAAATCTTCAATTTTGGCAAAACATCCTTCACTTTTGCCAAATTTTTCCAATAATTTTACAAAATTTCCTTCAATATAACCTACTTTTTCAGTTTTACTTGATTTATTTCCCAATTTTGGATCCCAACCAGACAGGAAATATAAATCTGGAAGGAGAAACCTCTTTCTAGGGGAGCAGTTTGCCCGCTTCCTGCATTTGTGCTCCCCCCTCCCCTTCCCACTTTGGTTAAGTCTTAGGTTGCGCAACTATGGTAAAAGAAGTATAAATATAGGATCAAATTAATTCCTTCAGGCATATGATTATTCAGAAATTGTGCCATACTTGCCCTTACAGAAATATTAGCTTGCAGCAAGTTTGCAACAAGCTTGCATAAAGCTTGCAGCATGCTTGTGATAAGCTAACAATTTTTAGCTTGTGCAAGCTAGCTGCAAGCTAGTATTTGGAACAATTTATCTTGTGCAAGCTAGCAAAAACTATCTGCAAGCTTGCGCAAGCTAGAAAAACTTTTTGCAAGCTTGTGCAAGCTAAGAAATATTTTATGCTAGCTTGCGCAAGCTAATGTTAGCTTGTGCAAGCTAGCAAGCTAATATTTGGTCTAAATACTAGCCTACCTTTTCAATCCAGCAAGGGGTCAGCATTATGTTTTGTTTCAAGCCCTCTTTCATACAAGATTAACTGGCCAGACCAACTATTTAATCCAAATATTTCTATTCAACATTTATGAGAAATATCTTGAACACAATACCCACAAGACTCCAAAGTTTTTCAACATCAAATATAATTTGTTGACCCTCTGCTTTCAGCACAAAAGACATGAAACATTGCACTTAAATCGGAAATTTGAACAAAATATAACAGGTTGATGTCTAAATTGTGCAGCCTTATGATTTCAGCCAATGATAGATTGTTTAGCTTGGGAGGAAAGGAGACATTGTACTTCCCTTGGCAAAAGACACATTGCAGGCACCACTTGGCAGAGTGCCAATATTCTTCCTCAAGATCTGCAACATTGCTATGGCAGCACCCTCTCAATATTTCATGCTGTGTCATACTTTAACCATTCCTGAAATAAACTCTGTATGTACGTACATGTACATGTATGTATAATTGTACGTGTATGTATAATTGTACACTGTACCGTATGTATAATTGTACACTGTATGTAGGGAGTGTGGGCCGGATGGGGCAGTGATGTGTGAATTTCCGGTGGCCTTGAGATGTTTAATTTGTCAACATGTGGAAAATCAGACTGACATCGCTGATGTAAGAGCGCAAATTTTCAATGGGTACCTTTCATTTAAAAAAATTCCTGATTTAGTACTTTCTCGTTGGACTACTTACAAAAATATTAGCTTGCAGCACGCAGCACGCTTGTAGCACGCTTGCAACACGCTTGCAGCATGTTTGCTACAAGATAACATTTTTAGCTTACACAAGCTTGCGCAAGCATGCTGCAAGCTTGCAGCAAGCATCCTTAAGCTAGTATTTGGAACAAATTAGTTTGTGCAAGCTAGCAAAAACGATCTGCAAGCTTGCACAAGCTAGCAAAACTTTCTGCAAGCTTGCGCAAGCTAACAAATATATCATGCTAGCTTGCACAAGCTGATGTTAGCTTGCGCAAGCGAGCAAGTTAGTATTTGTTCCAAATACTAGCTTGCAGCACGCTTGCAGCACGCCTGCTGCAAGCTTGCAGCACACTTGCGCAAGCTAAACATATTAGCTTGTCGCAAGCGTGCTGCAAGTTAAAATTTCTGTAAGAGTACATCTCAAATACTGAAAAAAGAAACAAACCCAAATACCTTGTCAAACATTTCAAACAGCTTGGCACTCGGCTGGTGAATTGTGGATATGACTGTCCTCCCGCCTCTCGCTAAGGACTTCAGCAATGATAACACTTGGAAACTTGAGGAACTATCCAGACCACTGTTTGAAAGAAATTAAAAATGATCAGGATTGTAAAACTCTAGGGAGATTACAGGGCATAGGTTAATCTTGAACAATATACCCATTAGCATTTCCAAGGCCTCAGACAGGGATGGAACTCAAATTGTCATTCACTTCAGCACACAGGAAAGGTCTAAAATTAATTTTTGAGGCCAATTAGAGTTTAAAACCATCATTTCTAAGCAAAAAAAGAGACGAAAAGACCAAAGACATTATTTGGGAAATCCAGAGGACCAGAAAATAATGTTTTTGCCAGGTCTGCTCGACTGATGCACAAGTTTTCAGGATGACCTAGCTACACCATCTTTTAGTATAAATGCAGTGGTCATTGCCCTGTGCATACATGGGACAGATTGGCACCATATGCAGGAGTGGCACCAGCAGGTACAGGGAAAAGGAGGGCCAAGGATATCTCCCATCCTCCAAGGAAATTTGTACACTGTCAGGTAACTCAACTTTCGGGTATATTTCTCAATCAGTTAACCCCATCCAGGAAATTCAAGCCTTTTAGGGAGACTTAGCCTCCAACGGCTGATCCTGTTATCCCCTCGCCACGTACTACATGTTATTTCAGTTAATATAAAACTATCTCAAATCTATATATATACCACACTGAAAGCAAATGCAAAATAATAGACATTTTCATATCTATATTTCCAGAAAAACTCATTTAAATAATGTCACATTTATTTCAAATGTGCTTTATATGTGCATTCTGAAGGTAATATGCGTGCATAGTTGCTTACAATGTTTCCTCCAGCCACCGAAGCGGATTGGTTGGATAACAAAGGGAAAGGTCCCCCAGCAGTTGATTGGTCACGTAGGTATCTAGTTCGGCTCAAATCTGTCCTGCCAAAATTGATGGACAAAATTTATCATTATACCTGACTGCATGTGTCTAGAAAGAAAATCTTTCAAACACTCAAACAGAATTATATTGACTAAGGAAACTCAATTAACCAAAATAGATACCTCTGAAGGGCTTCCTATTTTGAATGAATTATAAAAATTGGTTTTTACTTTTATCAGGATGATGTTATTTTGGATGGATCTCAGTATGGAGAGAAGACATGAAATATGGCCCTCCAGTTGATTAAAGTGCATGTGTGCTGATACTGTATCTTATCAGGGGCAGATAAAAGAAAATATTGATGTGGAACAATCTACTTCAAGAAGTTCTTTAACCATCAAAACATAAACACTGAAGTTAGCTTACCCAGCATTTGATAAATGTGCTATATGTATATACATGCATATGTACATACATGTACATATATATGTATAAATATATATATATATTTATATTTATATATATATATATATATATATATATATATATATATATATATATATATATACATATATTTATATATATATATATATATATATATATATATATATATATATATATATATATATATATATATATATATATATACATTTACACATGTACATGTATATACATATATGTATATATATATATATATATATATGTGTGTATATATATATATATATATATATATATATATATATATATATATATATATATATATATATATATATATATCTCTCATATATATATATATATATATATATACATAGGTATATATTTATATATATATATATATATATATATATATATATATATATATATAAATATATATATATATATATATATATATATATATATATATATATATATATATATATATATATATATATATATATATATATGCATATTTTTCTGATTCATTTTATATTTTGAATAACTTTCCTCTCATGTATGTAATTAAACTTTATTAATAATTCAATTTTTATGTCAATTTTATGATCCAAGAAATGTGCAAATTATACAGTGATATCATAGGAGCGTAACTTTCCCTGCAGCCAATAAGGATCCATCATCCAATTTAATGCAATTGTGGAAATTGTTCACACTTGCAGCCAGGCCGGCTACAACCCACCCCCTTCAGTTGTGAATGTCTGGTAAATTGCTAAGGTCTGTACAACCCTTGCATGAACTAAACTGAAAAACAATGGAAAATGGATGATTGTCCCAGTGCCCCTTCCCCCTCAGATCTCGGAAGTGTCAATCTACACCTGCTTGCAGCTAACCAGCAATCAAACTAGGTTTTTGTTAAGAGCAATTTTTCTTTAAACCCTCAAAAATATGCACCACCATTTTGTACAAGCCGGGATTGAAAATCTCTCCCATACATGATGAACTTCTAAAGCTATTAAAAAGTGGTCTTCCATCCCCTTCTCATGAAACCACAATTAAAAATGAATACCCCCTCAAACCCACTGAAGTTTTAGTTGCAAATCATCGGCATGATTAGGCCTCATTCAGCAAAATCTCGTCCTCACTTTGCTTGAGTGCACTTTTTACACAAAAGCTCCATGTATGCAGTAGGATAAATTGATAACACTGACTTTGTGTATGACCTGTCACTGTAGCAGTTGTGGTTTTGTGTTACTGATTTAAAGACAAGGATATCATATATCAGGATTGGAAATATAATCTCCAGATCAAATGTAGTAAACAGCTGGGACCTTGTGTGGTAAAATCAATAGCATGATAAGTTCCTAATGTATCCAAATTTGACCCAAGATCAATATAAAATGGGATTTACCCTGTAATATCTCTCACTTAAAGAGGCCAGAAATTTCAATGTGCAGTATGTAATGCCATCAAGTTTTATAGTGATCTGTATAAATACAACATTTGCAAGCAATACCCTCTGGAGATTTTAAACCCTCTGGAGATTTTATACACTGTACCCTCTGGAGATTGCCAAATGAATGACAGAAATACCTTTATTTTGAATCAATTTGGGGATATAATTTGACCAAAGACAGTCTCTTACTTTTTGATCAATTCCAAGCTTTAATCCCTCTTGGATTAATGAAAGAACCCTAATTATTCTTTCTCTCTGTTTCATGTTCATAAAACAAATTGAACAAACATTCAACAAATAGGTTCCCATAGCAACAAAGAAACAGGACTCAACAAAATTACTGAATGAAAATCAAACCTCAGTAAATTTTCATTTTAAACGGTAGATGAATTTCAATGACATGAGCCATATCCAGTTGAATGATGGTTTTCAAAAGGCGTATTACTTTACAATGCTCTTTAAAGTACAGGCAGTTAAAGATCTCTTTTACTTGAGCCCGGTTTCTAGCTGTCACATCTTCAGCACCCAGGGCCGTAATTCTCATCTGGAAAGTGAGGCGGGTGGAAGGGGGGACATGGCCTCTTATCCAAAAATTGGCGGAGACAAGAGGCAAATTTTCCCTAAAATATACTTGGGCAGGAAGGGGGAAGGACATAGCCTCTTATCCAAAATTTGGGAGGCAAGAGGCAAATTTTCCCCCAAATATACTGAATTTTTAAAATTTTGCTGAAAAGTGGGCGAAGGGAGGGGGAGGGGCATGTCTCCACCATGAATTACAGCCCTGGTCAGCCTTCATTTAAGCTTGTAGGAGTGTTACTTTCATTAGCTCACAAAGAGCTTATACTGTACCTACTTGTATCTTCAACTAATGTAGCTTATTTTTGTTTGTGCACAAAAGGCTCCAATTGAGAGTAGGCTTGCTTTGGGATCATATATCCCATATGGGAATGTAGCAAGTTAGTTTGCTTTGGGATCATATATCCCATATGGGAATGTAGCGAGTAGGCTTGCTTTGGGATCATATATCCCATATGGGAATGTAGCGAGTTAGCTTGCGTTGGGATCATATATCCCATATAGGAATGTAGCAAGTAGGTTTGGGAATGTAGCGAGTAGGCTTGCTTTGGGATTATATATCCCATATGGGAATGTAGCAAGTGGGCTTGCTTTGGGATCATATATCCCATATGGGAATGTTTGGTTCATACGCTCCAGATAATCTCCTTGACTGTGCAAATGCTCTGAAAAATTGTACATCTTTTTCACTTTAAACGTTATAACTAAAGAGTCTCTGAATATTTTGATCCATTTCAATTGGTACAGAGAACTTGAGTTCATTATCTATCGCTTGAGACAATTTTTGTTTAATTATTCCAAAACAAAGTACCATACTTTGTAAACTATAATATGAGTTTTTTCTTGTTTTTCAATGAGAGCACAAATAAACAAGATCACAAGGTCACAGCTGCTTTGACCTTTGTAACTTATGAATGAAAGTATCTGAGAGTCAACATTTCACATGGCCCGGTAATTAACATATACTTATTTACCATATATATAAAACCCAATGTGATTGGTGCAAAAAAGGGCCTATACTTTCCAACAAATAGAAAGCGATGATGAGAGAAAATATTACATGCCTGCTTATTTATCCCTTTATTCAAATTATGACGTAATCCTAACATGCCCAAGCTGCATATATTCTAAAACTGCTGTGCAGAGGTGAATGAATGTCTTGTGCAATGTCAGATTTTGGCTGATTTTCTTCCATGTTTTACAGTTTTCTTGTATATCTTGTTACACTGAGATATATTTCTTATTATATGACTGTATTCATCACAAATTAAAACATTATTTGGCTACAACAATCATGAACGAAGACGTGTGCTATTTTTTTATTAAACTTTTTGTATGAATTAAAATCTGTTTATTATAACCCTGAGTAAACTTCTTCTTTCATTATCATTGCATTTTTAAAAATTATTTTCTATTTAGCACAAGTACAGATTGCCATACATTTGTTAAATGAGTTTAAAAAAATTATCATCAGTATATGCCTTGTCTAATAAACTTTTGAACTGAAGTTGTGTGTGCATTAAATTTCATTTAATTTGTTTTGCTTCAAAGATATTTCATTGGAACTGGCTAGTTGTTAAATAAAATGTTGTCTAAAGTTCCATTCCACTTTGGCCTTTTTTTAATGTTTTTTAAATATTTATAAAAAAACCATCCCACATGCTGCATGACATGCCGTCAAATATGGCATGCCATCCCACCCTCTCCCACATGCCATCCCCACCCACTCCTGCCCTCTCCCACATGCCATCTCACCCTCTCGCACATACCGTCCCATCTTTTCCCACATACTGTCTCACCCTCTCCCACATGCTGTCCCACCCTCTCCCACATGCTGTTCCACCCTCTCCCCATGCCATCCCACCTCTCCCACATGCCATCCCACCCTCTCCCACATACTGTCCCACCCTCTCCCACATGCTGTCCCACCCTCTCCCACATGCTGTCCCACCCTCTACCTCATGCCATCCCACCCTCCGCACATACTGTCCCACCCTCTCCCACATGCTGTCCCACCCTCTCCCACATGCTGTCCCACCCTCTCCCACATGCTGTCCCACCCTCTCCCCATGCCGTCCCACCCTCTCCCACATGCCATCCCACCCTCTCGCACATGCTGTCCCACCCTCTCCCACCCTCTCCCACATGCTGTCCCACCCTCTACCTCACGCCATCCCACCCTCTCCCATATGCCATCTCAGCCTCCTGTCACTGGTTCAAGAGTGACAATCCTGGCTATGACCACACTACACGTAAACACTCTTAAATCTGAGAACCACATAATACTTTTGCATGATGAAGTATACACACATGAACAGGCTTTCATGTGTGTTGATTTATTTGCCCTCAAAGAAAATTTGAACTCAAGGAACTTGGCCTCTACTGTGTGCAACTAAAAGTATTCAACTCCATCCAACAACTTTGCTCTCATAATAATACAATCCAAGTACCGAACAAGTTTATTTATAGTTTTCCGAAACAGGTCACCGCCTGTTTTTTTTCTTCTTATGAGGTAAAACATTCCCATATGCAATGTAGTTGTTGTTTGTTTGTTTGTTTGATGAGGGTTTAATGGCACCACAAGAGCCAGGGTCAAATGTTATCCTGTTGTTTAGGAAGCAGTGACAGCTAGCATCAACACATTCCACAAATATTGAATTTAGCCATAACTCAAGAAAATAATCATTTTTACATGTGTAAAATATCCAATTCTTATCAGAATATTGATAAAGACAAAATTTGTTAGACTAAAGGGATATTTACACATTTGGTGATGGTGGGGAGGGGAGAGGGATAAAGCAAGTGCCAAGTGGGAATAAATCACATTTTGTCTCCTCCAGTAAACCTAGTGGGGAAGACATCTATCTCCCTGGATTGACCCCAATTCCCAAATGATCAGTGGCGGCACTATGGGGGCAGGGGAGGGGTATTTCCCCAATTTGTTTATCAAGTGACATATTTTGTCTAATTTAAAGGCTTTTTCCCCCAATGGAACAAAATTGCCCCCTCCCCATGACCCAAATCCTGGTGCCGCCACTAAAAATGATACATGCCAAGACAGAAAATTATATATTTAATGTAAACCCAATAACTCTGGAAAATTAAAAATTAAACCCTATAATCAAGAATCAATTTTGCATCTAGAGTCGAAAGAGATCTCTCTCACTACCAGATCTATCCATAATCATTTATTACAAATTCTGCCTGAAGAAATTCGAAGATCATCATCTAACTAGTGAACTTGATGCATGACCAAGAAAGTATCCTAGCTGAATAGCATCCACTCAATTATTAAGGGCTTATAGGTCAAAATCTATGCAGTAATTGGATTATGATGCCTTGGTGTTAGATTCATATTTGGGTTATATCTCCTGGGGTAGATCTGCTCTCATTAAATTGGTCAAGATGATATGAAATGGTGAAAACAAAATGTAAATAAAGCATCACAAATACTTTTGTTCTTGCAGATATATACCTTAACATTACTAACTTTCTACTCAGGACCATAATTCTTGGGGGACACATATTCTGGCAGAATTCAAAAACAAAATACATAAGGTTTTAAAAAACACTACCTCCCTACTTTGTGGAGGAACATTTGCCACCCCCTCCCTTTACCCCACACACACACACACACACACTTTGTGAAGGAGAAATCATGGCCTTGAATCAAATAAAACAAGTGTGTTTTATTGAAGGAAAACAAATACTCCAATTTATATCACTTTATTTGGCAGAGAAATGCAAATTTTGTACATAGAAGATAAAAAAGTTAATGAAAATAGAAAGCACAGTAATGGGATACAATTTATAATGTATTTTGTCAACTGAAACTGATATTGCTGGAAGTATATGTATGCACAGTTGGATGAAATTTCTAGGAAATGTGTTTCTTTGCCAAAATGTGGGTTTGGGGATGTGTGCAAAATATCTACAATATACTGTGTAACACATAAAAGAATATCCATCACATTTCCATAAAGGATGTGCTGCATGTCAGTGGCATATGTCTAAGAGAGCCATTGTTTTTTTTTTGTTTTTTTTTGTCAAAGCCATAAACATAACTGCATATCAAATGATTTAGAAATATTGCATTTTTATTCATATTACCATTAATTTTGGACTGAAACTCTTCCAGTTTGCATCATAAATCCTCAAATTTTGGACCAAACATCTTCAATTTTGGACAAAAAAATCCTCTCAATTTTTGGAACAAGAATGGTCAATTTAAAGGCCAAAAATCTTTAAGTTTGGACCAACTTAGAACCAAACACCTTTTTGGTGAACATCTTTTAAATTGTTTCTAGGGAGATACCCCCTTCCTCCAATGAAATGTGCTTGCAATGTACAATGCACAAGGAAAACAAAATCACTAGTACAGTCTTTGTGCTTAACCACAAACAAAATGTAATTGCCATGGGAATACATTCCTGTTTATGAGCAACCATCAGAATTAAGCCCCATAAAAGGAACCAATAAACCAGCCTGGTAAATACCTCAGAGAGCTACTCCAAACAACACATAGAGGTATATCTTATCTTTATGTCTCCATACCTTGTGGGAAAAATTCACCCACTGCCTATGATCATGTAGCTATTATAGTCAGCATTTCTGCTATTCTATTTATTTTGGAAAATAGCCAACATAAGAAATTCTCTTGGTTTACATTTATTTACATTACCTGTCAAAAATTTGTTTACTCATCAACCTACATTTTAAATCTTATGTTAAAATCATGATATTCATACTACAAACAAACCCTGTCTACATATAAAACCACAATGCAACTCACTGGTGGAATATTTCAAAAATGTCTTTGTCCTCTCTGAGAGGTTATTATCTCTGGAAAGAAATTTACCACAAAACCATATTCCTTATCTAATTATTTATCTCAAGTTGGGTGATTTATCTCAGAAGATAAACCAAGGAGGTACCACTATAGACAATTCAGAATAAGTAGTATTTACATAGTTCTAGCCAGCCTGTTTTTATGCACAAATGTCACACAAACCTTCAAAAATGTCCCAGACAAGTCTTTAAAAAAGGAATTCCTGCACACCAATGGAATAAAAATCCTAGCTGCTAACAGTATAAAATTGCCTAAACCTTCAATTCTGTACATAAGGTAGTCACAGCATGCTTTAATAAACCCAGGGGAGGGAGGGGAGGAGGAGATTCCCCTCTCCCCATTTTTTCACTAAAAGTTACTTATTATTATTTTATTTCATTAAAAAAAAAAAAGACACCTGCACTACGAAAATGGTGCAAAAAGGCGCCTGCTCGGGTGGAAACACATATTATAATATATATATATATATATATATATATATATTTAAATATATATATATATATATATATATATATATATATATATATATATATATATATATATATATATATATATAGTGTGTATATATTATATATACCCCCTCCCCACTCCTCCTAATAATGTTCCAAATAGGCTGTTATTGGGGTATATGATTGGAAATGTATGAATTCATCGAGCCACAAGTTTTCCCCCTTTTTTTGTCAACTACAACCTCAAATGTCGATTTTAACCTGCATTTTTAACATGTATCAATTTCTTTATTGCTTAAAGGAGTTGGCGACTGAAAGTGAGGGCATATTTTTCTTGAGTCTCAAGAATATTCTAACACACTTTTTGTGCATGAAATATGGAACTGAAAACCATCATTTCTATTTCATATGATTAATGTAGTAAATTTTCAACGATTAATCAATTGCATCTGTTTTATTTCAAAGTTTCCTTGATAAAGCAAAAAAAAAATCCCCCTTACTTTTCGACGAGAGTGCACCCTTAAAAAACTGTTGAAAAGTCTATGACTGATGATCAAAGTTTGATCAATTCTTAATTTACGCTAAGCTGAAAAATTATGAACAGCTGAAAATCAAAATTTATTTTAAGTTCATCAAATTTGTACAGTATGGCACAAATTATCTAAAAATTACTTTATTCATAATGCTATAAGAATCACGCAATTATATATGAAAAAGAAGTAAGAATAGTACATATAGTAACAAGATAATATATGACAACTTAGAGAAAGATTATATTCAGAATTGAAAAAAGAATCCAAAAAGATACGTAGTAAGTAAATGTTGGAACTATTACAGGGGTACTTTTATAGAGTTTTAAGGCAAAAGATCTAAATTTGGGAACTACTGTACATTAGTAAATCAAAACTGTCTTCGGACCTAAGTGAGTATCTAGTTGTTTTGTATATTGAAACATACTGGACAATTAAACTGGGGCCATTAGAGTGATTTACCAAAAATACTCAATTTCTAGTACCCAGCAATTTTTCACTCTTTAAATTATTCTGAAATATTTTGCTACTCTTATGTTTTTGTAAAAGAAATAAATAAAGCATTTCCAATTATTTTGTCTCTACAAGTGTATAAAATGTACCTATTTCCATGTTGTCCATGAATATCAACTAGCAGAAATCTTATTAAAGCGAAACAGCTTAATAAAGTGACATTTAAAAGTTACCAGTAGTGCATAAATGCATCACTAATGAGTGATGCAAGAAGGATTAATTAAGTCCAGGACAAACCAACCATTAATTACCACGGGCAGTTTTAATATGCATGATTCTTCATCCATGATGACTTTTCGTCCATGCATTACATTTCATCCAAATGCAGGAAGAATTTAAAGGTATATAGACAAATACAGATTTTAAAATTAACAGAAGGAGCTTTAATTCTGAACAGATCAGGTTTGGTTTGGTTTGTTGATGTTTAATGGCACCATGACAGTCAAGAGTCAAATGTGCCAAGCTGTCCGGAAGCATGCCTATAGGAACATTTACAACACACAAGAATATTGCAGTCATGCAGCCATATTGTTCAGATGTTGCGAAAAAATGTCAGTTTCAATTCATTCGAATGCAGGAAGAATTTAAAGGCATATGGACAGATACAGAATTTAGAATCAACAGAAGGAGCTTTTAATTCTGAACAGAACAGGTTCGGTTTGGTTTGTTGATGTTTAATTTATCTAATCATTTAGTAAAATGTCGGAAGCATGCCTATCAAACATTTACAAAAAGTTGTAGAATATTGCAGTCATGCAGTATTTTATTGTTTTAGATGTTGCGATAGCAAAAATGTCCCAGAGTTTTTAATCTATGAAAAATTGAAATATTAAAAATGGTTGTGTTAGGACAAAAACATTTGAATTTTCAAAATGGCTGTTTGTAGCAATTTTTTTCCCCAAAAAGCTTAGCTCTATTGCCTATTTTATCTAATATTTTGAAATTGGCGTGGTGAACATATCAAATGAGAGTGGAAAAGTTAATTAGGACTGAGAGGAAAGAGAGGAGGGAGTGAAGGTGAATAAGGGAAAGAAGTAAAAGGAGCACTAGACCGAGCAGTGAGGGCACATTTTAGGGGTCCCCAAAAATCAATGCTTATCTAGCACACAACAGTATAGAAATTTTCTGGTTGATATGAATATTCAAGAAAAATTTGCCCTCATGTAGCCTGTAAGCTATGGAAGCAATAAGTTTATAGATCTTTTGTGGATAATATTTCTGTGAAATTATTAAAATGGGCTGCCTAACTTTTAGGTCTAGTGCTCCTTTAAAGTAATAACAGGAAGGTGAGGAAGGTAAGGCAGAGAATGAAGGAGAGGTAGGTTTAGATCAGGTGGAAAAAATTGCTGTTTAGGAGAAAGAAAGGTGATGAAGTTGGAGGTAGGATTGTTCTTGAAACTATCAGAAATTCAGATGAAGGATGGAGGTGTGATCTGGACTTCAGGTATATGGGATAGGTTAGAGGATATGCTTGATTGACAGCTCGGTGTTGTATGTAGGGCAGAGAGGTTGGAGAGAGGGAAGGAGGGAGAGAAGGTGGATAAGGGGAAGAAGTTAAGGTAATAAAAGGAAGGTGAGCAAGGCAAGGCAGAGAAGGAAAGAAAAGGGAGGTTTAGATTAAGTGGAGTAAATTGCTGTTGCAGAGAAAGGTGATGAAGTTGCAGGTAGGATTGTTTTGTTTGTTTGATGAGGGCTGAACGACACCATGATTACAAAAGTCAAATTGTGCCTGAGAGGTCAGATCATTCTAGAGGTAGGAAGAAAAGAAAACAGGGGGAGAATGAGAGAAATACAAGAACTTAAAGTCAGAAAGCTGGGATCGAGAGAGGGGATGCATAGTAGTCAGAAAGCTGGGATCGAGAGAGGAGGTGCATGGGTGAAAAAAACATAGAGAGAGGGGGGTGGAAGAGGAGGACTAAATATGGTTGTATGATTCTTCTTAAAAAGATCGGAAATTGAGATGGAGGGGAGAGGTGTGATCTGGAGTTCAGGTATATGGGACAGGTTAAGAGGATATGATTGATTGAGAAATCGGTGTTGCATGTGGGCAGAGAGTAGCCCTCTGAACAGCTTTTTAATTACAATAGCACCTTTAGTTTCCACATTCAAAGTTTTTTAATGTGTGCAAAGTTGTGAAGTATGAAAGAGAGGACAGCTGTTATTTCTGTCCTAAATTTCAGTCGCTGAAACCATCAAACTGCTTTGCTGAATTTTGACAGAGGGTATAATGAAGATTCCAAACCTTTTGGTCATGTTTAACCGCTCCCATTGAAAGAATGGTAGTGAAGGATTAGAAAACAGTTAGGTAACATAAGGAAATACATAGATTTTCTTGTTGTGATGTCACAAAATTACAATAAAATCTACATAATTTATCATAATAGTTAAGGCTCCAAAATTCAAAATGCTGCAAAATGGTCAATTTTTAGCAAATTTTATAAATTGTTTTCAAGGCCTATAGCAAATTTTCTTGCAATTAGGCTCAAGGTGTTGCTACCTCCACCAATGAAGTTAGACGGAGCTAGGTTATGTTTTCGACTGTTTGTTTGTTTGTTTGTCATCAAGATCTCAATAACCGATAACAGGATTTTGATTAAATTTGGGGTGTGGTTTTGTTTCTGTTTGAGAAGTGTGTTTCAAATTTGAAAACATTGGAACCAGGGAGGGGAAGAAATTGAGGGTGCGGATGTTTTAGGATGAGATCTGTGAAGACTTATATAGTTAAAACCTTTCAATGAATTTCAATGGAATGCTGTCCTAAACAATGAATTCAAAACAATCAATTTTCTGGACTAGAAGAAAATCAGATGAATTGGTTTCTGGTATCAAAGAAATCAAAACAATTGGCTTCTTGCATGAAAGGAAAATGATGAAATGTGAATCTTGGCTTAGTCACTTACCCTGAATAAAACTGAAAACAATGCATCAGGGGTTGATCCTGAAGTGTTTAGAATACAAATTAGAATACAGATCAACAGTGAGAAAGAGATTGCTTGGGGTTATAACTTGGTGAGCCTAGGGTTTCAAAGGTAGACTGTATTCTGGATGGGGAATAAACAGGGGCTGAGGTACACGTGTTCTGCAGTATGATTCTACTTGTCCATGCATAGATCTTTGATGCTTATCTGTAATGCATATTCTTCACCGATGAGTGCCTGGTGACCAATCAGGTTAAGTCCAAGGACAAGCAAACCATTTATTGCAATTCTCATTTTACTCCTTGTAGGTCTAATAAAATGTTATTTCTAACACAAAAATATGACCAGAATATTTTCATTATTATTATTGAAACAAAATGTATAAAATCCAAATGTTTGAAAAGTGTTCAGTTATTTTAATAATGGTATAAGGCTATAGAAACTCATTCGGCTAAAATTACACTTACTATGATTTCACCTTGTAATCGATATGCTATTGAATACTACACCATTAACAAGTGATGCTGAACTTTTGAATTACTTCTAATTTAGTATGAAGTGCAGTGGCTCAGTGGTTAAGGAGTCAAGCTCGTATTCGAAAGGTACCGGGTTCTATTCCGTCTCGAGCGCTGCATTGTGTCCTTGAGCAAGACACTTTACTCTACTTGCTTCAGTTCACTCAGCTGTCAAAATGAGTACCAGCACTGTTGGGGAGTTAATCTGCGATGGACTGACATTCCATCCAGGAAAGAGTACTGTGCTCTCATCCAGGGGATAAGTCATGTGCTCTATGAGCCTAATGGCCATGGAAACAGGGGATAACATGTATTTTATGAAAATGGCTCTGTATTTGAGGACTATACATTAGGACACAAATCAATCAAGAATCAATGTGGCATCTTATTTGAGACATTTAGCAGGAAATTGATCAATTCTGCCTTTCAGAGGAATCACACCAATTGAAGCTGCATGTTTTGTTTTCTAAAGAATGTGAATAGAAACCAATTAAATAGTTTGAACAATGGAGACCTCATGCTTGTGAATTAAAGATTATTAGTTTCATTTAAAATGGTCCTGCCATGCCTTCCAAAAAAATTGAGATTTAACCTGTTATAGGTTTTTCATATCCCTAAATTCAATAATCTGTCAACTAAAGCCTGGAATTTAGTCCATTTTTATGATGAAAAAGGACTTAGAAATTGATCATTCATTGCTTGCTCCAAAAAAAAATTGAAAAGGATTTGTGACATCATAACAGTTTGCTATGTCATTTTAGGGACTGCTGATTGTAAACAATGCATCACACACATACTAACCACGTACAAATAGTGTCTGATTGCAAAAGTTTTTCAGGCTGTTTAGATCTTAATTTGTCATTTCAAGTTCAAGCCATGATAAAAATGATTTGGAAATAAATTAAGAACATTCTCATAATGAAGGGATGTCGTTCCTTTTGAATTTTGAACAGGTGGAAGACAAGAAAAAGGATCAGGCTTACAACTCTTACACGGGCCCTTACACGGTCCTACAGACTACAGTACAAAGCTTGCATAGGTGGCATGAAATTTTTACTGTTTCGCAAGTAATATTTTGTTAAACATAATCAAATTCAAAGTGTTTGCAACAACTTTAAAAAATAAAATATAAAATTATGGAAATATAAAGTTTTATTTATTAATGTTCAAGTCTCTGTCGCTTGACGTTTTGGCCTACATGAACTGAATAGTTCATTCACACAATCCCTTTGTGCATTTGCACTAGAATTGAAAGTTTTTGAAGAAATTGTGAAAATTTTGTTAGTTTACTTTTTAATGGCTTGGCATATGGACACAATAATTACAATTCAACTATATTTTATCAATTTTTCTTCCTTTAATCATATTCCACACAATGTATAGAATAAATTATACAAATTTTCAAGTAGCCCAGTCGGTTATAGCTTCGTCTTTTGAGTAAGAGGTTAGGAGTTCGAATCTCACTGAGTTTTTTTTTTTCTTTCTACTCTGTTTCTTTCTATTAAATGTTTTTACTTGCGAAATAGTAAAAATTTCAATGTCAGAGACGATGTGGTCAAGCTACTGTTTAAATTGAACAAACGGGTAACATTCTGGCGTGAGCTGAATATGACACTGTACCCGGTAAGCCCTGAAAACTCAAGTTCATATCAAGTGCACAAAACACGTCCAGAATTGTTTCGTTTTGTTGCCCTTTGCAATTGATAAACGACTTTCAATTTGATAATTTATATTACTAAATCCTCCAACTACACAACCATGATGCATTTTGTTTAATATTTGCTTGGAAAATGTAATATTTTAGAAGAACAAACAGAGATGCTTGCGATACTAGTTGTGAAATTTCAATAGTGGACACACGTTACACATGGCATCGATGCATTGTTTACATACAGGCGTTCCCAAAATGACGTCATTGCATAATGAGCCTTATTCTGTTTTTTTTTGTCAAGGTGACGAAAAATGCATTTTTCTTTTGCAATTTTCTCGCAATCGATTGGGTTTTGTGCAGATAAAGTTATAATTTTGCAAATCAATTAATTAACCCAATCAATATATTTAACGTAATTTCCGACCCCCATGGCAGGACCACTTTAAAGAGTGAAACTTAAATAAAAACACAGGGGGAGATAAAGACTCTATTCAATTAAATGTCAAGGAAAGTAGATGATCTAGTTGACAAATGATCTAGTTGACACATGCTCTATTTGACACACGCTCTAGTTGACAAACACTCTAGTTGACACACGCTCTAGTTGACACACGCTCTAGTTGACACACGCTCTGGTTGACACACGCTCTGGTTGACACACGCTCTAGTTGACACACGCTCTAGTTGACACACGCTCTAGTTGACACACGCTCTAGTTGACACACGCTCTAGTTGACACACGCTCTAGTTGACACACGCTCTAGTTGACACACGCTCTAGTTGGCACACGCTCTAGTTGACACACGCTCTAGTTGACACACGCTCTCGTTGACACACGCTCTGGTTGACACACGCTCTGGTTGACACACGCCCTGGTTGACACACGCCCTGGTTGACACACGCTCTGGTTGACACACGCTCTAGTTGACACGCGCTCTAGTTGACATGCGCTCTAGTTCACATGCTCTAGTTGACACACGCTCTAGCTGACAAGCGCTCTAGTTCACGTGCTCTAATTGACAAGTGCTTGTATTATTATTTATCTATTAAAAGGTCATCTTCTCATTTCAATAAAATAAAGTTTGTAAACCTACTGTAGTTTTAAAGCTCTTTGTTGTTGAAGGTCAGTTTTGCTGATCATGGAACCATAAACCAAAGGTTTGGTCACTTTTATTGCTCATTGTTCCAGAATTTAGTGATTAAATACCCACAAGATCATGTGAACAATTTGGTGTGTGTTCACACTTGAGTACGAGCTGCCAATCAGATCCACTGCAGATGATCAAATCTGGCATCTCTTACAATAAGAATTACTCACTGGGTCTGATTCATGTGTCATTTGATCTTGATCCTAGTCCAGGGTAGGATTATGAACCGGAGCAGGCGATCAAATCCACTGATGACATTTTTGCAAAATGTGTGTGAACGCAGATCAGTGATCTGACCTGTGATCATGCAAGTTACAGAATATCCTGTTATCTATTTCATGCAAACAATTATCCCAAACTCTTTCCATTCACAGGTTTTTCACCTGACCCACTTGACTCCAGGTTCACTCATGCCCCACATTCAGATCAGCTAGCTGCATGGGTCTGATCACAGACTCACAACACACATTTCTTATAAGTCTTGTAGACTTGTTGCCTTCCATCCACAGATCATGCCTTGCAGTCTTGCAGACTTGTTGCCTTCCATCCACAGATCATGCCTTGCAGTCTTGCAGACTTGTTGCCTTCCATCCACAGATCATGCCTTGCAGTCTTGCAGACTTGTTGCCTTCCATCCACAGATCATGCCTTGCAGTCTTGCAGACTTGTTGCCATCTTGCAGATCATACCTTACAGTCTTGCAGACTTGCAGACAGGTTTCACAAACACTTCATACATGTGCAATAACCAACAGTTACAGGCAGTCAGGGATAAACTTTAAAGGATAAGTTCAGTGGTCAAGCATGTCCATATTATATGAAAGAGGACTTCAAAAGAAACAAAATGGTGCAAAAAGCATACAAATATCTCATTCCGTTAAGGAGATATTCACGTTTAAAGCTCTGTCTTATCTGTGTAGAAAGAAATGACTGGTGTAGTAAGTCTACAATGGAAAGTTGGTGTCCTCATCCTCACATTCGTAGCAATTGTTAATGTATTTAAAAGTTTATTTTATTTCAATTTTCCTAGAACTTTTTTCAGGCGGTACATTATAAATACCCTTACTAGATTCAATTTTACTACTTTCTGACATATCCCATTGTTTTTTAGCCTCAAATTCACAGGACAAAATGATTGAATACATAACAACTTTGAGGAATCAGAGGCTATGACATCACAACTAGTCTGATTTCAGCAGTTTTTACACAAATGATACCAAACTTCAAACTTTGATATCTCCTTAACGGATAAGATTTTTGAATGGTTTCTTCACTATTTTGTTTCTTTTGAAGTCCTTGTTCTTAGATTTGCTTGACACTGAACTTATCCTTTAATGGGTGATCATTCAAAAAACATTGAGTCTTGACCTAAAACTGTTAATTGATGGGCCACTAACAACACAATCATTCAAACTATATTGATAATCCAAAAAGCAAAAGTAGATAGGTGTCTTGTTGTCCTGCATCTATCTAGTTTTTTATTTTTATTTTTTTAGTTTCCATACTGTGTGACCTCTTGTCCTGGAATTCTTCATCTTGCTCAAAAGTCCCAAAATTAATGTCTTCCAAACCATGCAGAATTGTATACACTTGTATCATATCATCTATAGGCCCTACTGAAGTGAAGGTATACCAATGGGCCATTTCGCTGTCCGTCCGTCAGTCACAGACTAGGAATAGCCCAAGCAGATCCTGGAAGACCCAAGGAGTCTGTTAGGGCCATTCCACAGTCCATCACATAAGTCACGGACCGCGGAATGGCCCTAGCATTTCCATGGGAGACCCTCTGCTAGGGCTATTCCGCTGTCGTCACTTAAGTCACAGACCGCGGAATGGCCCCAATAATTCTTAAACTGTCACAATTCGGAAGATTGCTCTAAATTCTGTACTTTTTCTATTTTCTTGGCATGAAATTGTTTTTTCTACAATCAATGAGCCAAATTATCCCCGGGAATCATGATCCGGAGATAAATAAGTGAGAACGTGGCCTTACAAAAAGCTTTAATCTAAACAAGCAGATAGAAAGTACAAAGCATTTTTCTCCTGGAAGTTTAACAAACTTTGCTGAAGACTAAACCTAGGTCACTCAACAGCTTGTTGTTAAGGCTGCATCATCAAGCTCTCAACCAATAAGTGGTCATTGTATGCCACTAGCACATCAACCAGCACAAAGCTAAACAGATATTTATAGTTCTGTTTAAATTTGTGTCACTGAAAACTGTGATAATGTGTTAAGAGTTGGATGATTTTGACTAAGCCCACTGAGTAATGCCGAACAGCTTTCAAAAAGTGTGGGTCCAACCATTACTAAATTTTAATGTCAACATAAAAAATGCAGGAGTGTTCATATGGGCGGCCGTTTGGGCAAAAATCTAAAAGATAAAAAATACTAAGGAACAAAAAAGAAACCAATAAAAAAAAAAAAGTATCTTTTAAAAAAATATTTTAAAAAGTTTGAATAGAAAATTAAAGGAAAAGAAATAAGCAGAAACATAAATAAAAAAGGAAGCAAAAAAAAAAAAGTATCTAATTAAGGAAAATATAAATTGAATATGAAATGAATCAAAAGAAAACAATACAAAAGAATATAAATAATACAAAATATATCAAATGAATTTTTAAAGAACAATGAAGAGAAAGCAACAAAAATAATAAATAGAAAAGGAACACAACTACAATTAAAAATCAATAAGATCTTATAACACACAATGTTCCACTACAATAACAAAGATTATAAAAATACTATACAAACAGATAATATATCTCCAAATAGATTTGTTTTCTCTAAATATATAAACATTATCATATCTATAAAAGAGTGATAAATCTTTAAACAGAAATATAAGTGCAGACAGCCTTTTATCTGTTTATCATAGAAACAGAAATTAATAAGTACAAACAAATATATATGAATAAAAAACAAATTATGAGAGAAAAAAAAACCCCAAATATGTAAAAAGAGAGAAATATGCACAGCACTTTGCGCACCACAATGCACTTCACCGGGATTTGCACCCAGGCGTGGTAAGTATGGGCCTACAAGCTGACACTAAAGCTCGATAGCATTATGTTTGTGCAATGTAATGCTATGCTAAGAGTTTAAACCCTTTAAGACCCAGGGGTTCAAAACGTGAAAAACATTTTTATCAGAATTTTGTTTTCAAAATTAATTTTCACAACTTTCCTTTTGTTTTCTACCACTACAAGTTTAGTTTCTATGAATGTTATGACAATAAACTTTTCAATGAAAAAGTCAAATTAAAGAAATTAGCGACAAAATATGTGATTTGCACATTTTAGGCCAAATTAGGCCAGTTTTTTTGAGCTTGTATTTTTCTTGTGAATAATGAAAAATGAGGATTTTTTAACATATTTAGATTGTTTGTGAGATTTCCTTTCCATTGATACCAGTTTAATTTTTTTTCTTAAAGCAAAACATGCAAAAACAATGAAAATAAACAAAAAAATAATCACAGCTGTAATTACTAGCAAAAAAAGGCAAGCCACGTGGTCCAGTGCGAGATCGAACTTGGGCCATTGCGTGCAGTGCGCTGAGATTTGCCACTAGACCAAAGTGTCCAACTAGAAATAAAAATTGCTTGATAATAATTTAAATCAAATGTGATTACAGAGAGTGTACTTGGTCTTTCTGATATCAATTGAAAGCACATGGCTTGGCCTTTCTTACAATACATTTCGTGTACGGTAGGTTGTATTGCGATCAGAACTTACGTTTTTTTCAAAATTTTGGTCTCAAAAAGGCAAAAAATCATCAAATTTGGCACAATTTTTGCCAAAAAAATATTGATGGTAGGGGCAGTCAAAATTCAACCGGAATTGCATACTTTATGTATTTGACAGTTGTTAACAGCTTTTCAAGGTAGGTCTAGAAGTATGGCAAGAAAGCTTTTGAAAAAAAGTGTTTTGTCTTAATTTTGTGCATTTTTTAAATTCTCTCTTTTTCATTCCATTTTTTGCAAAATTCTTCAACACAACCTCCATTAAAAAGTTATATTTTCTGAAAGAACTATTCACGCTCTTTTAAATGACACCAAGATCACTGCTGTGGGCCTATTTGACAAAAAGTAGGTCCCAATTGAGCGTGACACGCTTGGTCTGGCTATTTAAGAACCTCATGTGGAAAAAAGGGATACGGAAACAAATTCCAACCAGATATTTGTAGAGCCTGTAGGCCTAATTAGAGGGGCAACATAACTTTTGTCGGAAGCAATAGAAGTGAGTGCCCCGGCTAACAGTACCAGTACCCTTCGATACCGTGGCTCAGACAGCTCTACCTACTGCCTGACGTGGCCTGATGTAAGTGTTCGAGTCGTACATTAACCAAACCGATATTCATACATATAATATCTGTGGTGCGAGTGAACCTGCTGCCAAGTTTAAGCTGCAGATTGCAAGTGTATCGTAACAGATTGCATTGCACACAACAAAGTGCTGCGCATAGATATCCTTTTTTACATTTTTCTTTTTTTTACATATATATATTTTTTGTACGTATATATTTTTTGGTACTTTTAATTATGTTTGTATATATAAAATTTTTTGAGACTTATAATTACATTTTGTTTAAAGATGAATTGATTTAAAGATAAATTGATTAAAAGATATATTGATTTAAAGATAAAGATTTAAAGACAAAGATTTAAAGATTAAATGCTTATAGAAGCATTTTTATTAGATACATTAATGTTTATATATAAGTAGTTATATTTTCTGTTTGTATATTACTAGGATTTTGTTTTCTTTTATTTATTTCATATCTAATTTGCCATTTTCTTATTACTATATACAGAACTTACATTTTTTATGTTTATTTTTATTTGTTTCATTTTCAGTTTATATTTTCTTATTATCTTTTGTATTTATTTATTTTTATTCATTGCATATTTAATTTATATTTTTGTTTAACATTCTTTTTCTTAATGTTTTTTTCAATCATTTCATTTTAGTTTATGTTTTTATTAATAATTGTTCTTAATTTTTTTGTATTGAATTCTTTTCATTTATTTCATATTCAATTTATATTTTTCTTCTAACATCTTTTTTTTTATTGGTTTTCTTTTCAATCATTCCATTTTTAGTTTATCTTTCTTATTAATATTTTTCTTGATTTTTTTGTATTGAATTATTTTCATTTATTTTATATTCAATCTATATTTTTCTTATAACATACTTGTTTTTTGTACTGGTTTCTTTTTTGTTTATTTCATTCTTATATTTATGTTTCTTACTTTTTTTGTTATTATACATTTTTGCCCAAATGGCCACCCATATGTTCAAGGGACGTTGATTTCTAAAAAGTCGAGGATTCATTTCCCTTCCCTCCCTCCCCTTGTACCAATGCCATTGATTGAGCCTGGATCTTGGTTTTAGAAAAAAGAAAAAAAACACACAAAAATTTGGACAACAAACCACAAGCACTTATGGGTGTAAGAAAATAGACAGTACTTCCCCACTCCCTTTCCCTGGTATTCATGCTTCAAACATTAATTTGCAAAAACAATTTTAACATTAACCTTGACTCTACCATGCGGCGATATTATCGCCGTCTTTGACTCTGCCTACCAGGCGCATTTTCCAAAAAGTGCTGGTAGAGTAAGGGTTAAGGACCTTAAATTCAAGAAGCTGTAACAGCCTTTTCCCAACCAAATTTGATAAGAATAGTTTATTTTTACACGATATAAATTTAAAATTGATTTAGCTTTTGTTGTCATATATGCATCACTAAGGATACAGAACTCTTAACGCCTGATATTTCAATAACAAATGTTACAGCCATTTCAACTTCTTACTCATCTCCAAGGTGACTTTCAAGAGAAACAAGGTAGTAGTAATGCGCAGTCTTGCAGACAATGTGTAATACAGGAAATTATACCCTTGATATTTGTTGAACAACTCAAGTCTAATTATCACAGTGATGGAAATTATCAAATTCTTTCAGTATTGAAATATATAAACAAGTTTCTTTGCATTAAAAGGTGAAACCATACAAAAAAAAATAATTAGTAATTTTTAATGACTCTAATGGATCTGAATTTCAGTATTGCATCGATCTCAAGACTGCTACTTTATCTTTTTTCTTTGTTCGTTTGCTTTTGAACCAGGCCTACAGTGAATCATATGGGCACTCAAGACGGTGTTGAAATGCATGTTTAGAATACTAACCGACCCATAGATTTCTGGTGATGCAATTTAGTACCAGATGATTAAGAACGAAGAAGGCTCGTTTCACTTCGTACATGTACGGGCTTTATGTATTTTAAAGAAAGTTTATTTACTTTTTTCACTAATTAAATTACTTTCCCTCAAATTTTCTTCAGGTGGTAAAATATAATTATGTTTACAAGATTCTGTTTTACTACTTTCCTGACATCCAATGGTTTTTAAGCCATAAAATCTAAGGACAAAATAGGAAAGAATACATAAAGACTTTGAGGAATCTGAGGCTGTGACATCACAACTAGTCTGATTTCAGTCGTTTCTACACAAATGATACCAAACTTTAATCTTGAATATCTCCTCAACAGAATAAGATTTTGCAATGCTTTTTTGACCATTTTGTTTCTTTTAAGTCCTCTTTCATATAAGATAAACATGCTTGACCACTAAACTAATCCTTTAAGCAGTGGTTGTGTAGCAAAGTTTTGACTACCTGTAAGTTCAGAAATGGATTAAAAGAAGTTGACAGAAGTTGAATTGAGGGTTTCTCAGAAAGCCTATTTTGGGGCCTACCTGCCTTAAAGATAGAATATGATGAGGGCATTGGTGGTTTTAGAAATACAGTAGTTTAATTGATTGATTTTTTTACTGATTGCAATACTTTAACAAAGGGCTAATGATTAACTTGAATGATTCATAAACTGTTAGCTATGGTATGTAATTCAGTGGTTGTGTAGCAAAGTTTTAAATACCTGCAAGCTCAACTTGAATATCAATGATGTAGTAGCTCAACATAATTTAGGGGCAGTTAAGCCTGTTTTTTTTTGGTCGGTTGTTAATTCAAGTAGGCTGGGGTTGTTAGGAAAGAAAACATGTTTGATGTTAATTTTGAGGGAAATGCAAGTGGTACCTAGGATTTGTGAGGCTAGAGTATAAATGATGTAGTAGCTCAATATATGTTTTGGGGTGGTATAAGAATGTTTTTGTTGGTGGGGAGTTATATTGGGTAGGTTTGGGTTGTTAGAAAAGAAATACAAGTTTGATTACCAGTGTCACAACAGAAGGTTTTGAAATGCCTGGAAGGGTGGGTAAACCTTTCAGGCCCTGGGCAAAATCGATTTGTGTCTAAAAAGCCTCTAACAATGACACTGCAATATCTTTGTTATAATAAAGAATAATAATTAAACAACATTTAAGAACATTTTTCTGGGGAAATTAAAAAATAGTAGGCTAGCAAAAATGAAAAAAAATTTCATCAAAATTTGTCTGGAACTGAAGGAAATCACCCAAAAATTGGCCAAAAAATTCACGAAAATAAGCAAAATTTTCCACAAATCAACAAAAATTTCCCCCAATCAAATCAAACTACACGAAAATGAAAGAAAATTCCCAAAAATGTTCTGAAAATCGAAGAAAATTGTCCGGATATGAAGCAAAATTTCCAAAAAGAAAGCATATAACAAGTCAAAAATTATTGAAAAGATCCATTTTGTGTATTGGTACCCTCATCCGCCCCCTCCCCTTCCCCACCCCACCACTAAGAATTTCTTTCAAAAGGCACTGGATTAATGCATAAGTTACAGTAACATGCCTACAGTCTGTAGCCTTGAAGAAAAACAAGTTATTGTGGATAAAATTACTGCAAGCCAGGTCATGCATCTAACAGTCTAATGAGACAGAGGTGTTTTTTAATTTTATTTTTATCAGTGAGTTATTAACACTTAGGTGATTTTACAGCCAGAGATTCAATCGTGTTATATGATTGAAATAACCTATTTAGGCTATTTAGCCATTCTTGGCTCATAGGTTGTTGTTTTTTTACCCAATTTTTGGTCCAAATGAACAACTGTTATACCCTAATTGGACTAGGCATTGAGAGAAATCCCACATGGGATATGAGGCTCGATTAGCATATGTTCACTGCAAGACGGTATTTTAACGCTCCAGCCAATGAAAACATAGTTTTCTTTCAATCAGAGATAATCGGTGGTATTTTTCCCAAGCCAATGTTATTATATAGGCTAAATTCCTTTGGATTGCCCAAGTGAAATCCGAGTATTTGAAATAATTGTTAGTGAATTTTGGGATGCAGAATTTGTTAAAACTACGCAATAATATGAATTGTTATTGCATCAACATCGATCTATTTAAGCCACACATAGTAACACAGCAAAATATCCAAACGACACGATAGGATTTAAAAACGCTGCAAAAATCCAAATGTATTCTGGCGAGAACCTGGCTCTTAAATTAGTCATCGCATAAGCCATCGAAATATGTTTTGGAAACATAATGAAGAAATTGTTTTATAGTATAGTTATATATATATATTTTGGTATACAAGAAAGAATGACCTGTTATATCATTTTGGTGTTCAAGAAAGAATGACCTGTTAGCGGTTTGCAATTGGTATATGTTAAATTTTGATAGTGTATGATAAAAGCAGTTTTTAAAAAAGTTTATCAAAGTTTTGATTAAGTTTTAAAATATATTATTGACCTTATTTTGTATTTCAGTATTGACCCTATTTTATATTGCAAGACAGAAGGCCTTATTTTTGAGCTTATAGACCACGGGTTTTAAATTATTTTTTTCCAAGGGCCATTGTTTCACAACAACCTCAGGCTGCCGGCCAATCACATGGCAAAACCAACGTCACATGACTAACAAAACTCCTCAATACAATCCCTGAATACAAACAAGCTGAGAGCACGCATGTGATAAGAAGGATGTATGCCAGATATCAGTGGTTCTCTTATCCACAATCTTTGACAAGTCCAGTGGTGTCGCCAGAGAATTTTATTTGGGGCACACAGCAGTTCAGAGAAAAATGGGGGGAGAGGGGCACTATAAAAGTGGGGCCTATTGGTGGCATGCATGTACTGGCATGAAGCCCAGAGGCCCACTTAAGGGCCCTGGTTGGGTCCAGGAGCAAAGCTCTAGTAGGGGTCCAGGGGGCGAAGCCCCCGGAAGCTCTGCAGATTTCTTGTTTTTGATGCCCCAAAATTGCTTAAAATCAAAAACAGAAATTCCCAAATTAAATTGAAAACAGGAAGAAAATTTTGTGCTTCCCCTTAAGCGATGTCACTGGACAAGCCACAAGTCAGCCTAAATTTACATCAGCACTGAAGATAACATTTTATTTGATAAGCTGCTGATCTGCCTTGGAAAAATCTAAAGTAAACGAGTATTTTGCAATTTTTACCGATCTCTTTCAGATTGATCAGTATATATATTTTTTTCAATATGACTACTCTTCAGGGCCAGATTGTCTTGTCTGGCAAGCCACATTGACCTGCGGGCCGCCTATTAGGAATCACCAATATAGACCTACAGAGTCTTGTGTGAATATCTCCTTTGTGCTTGTTTTTTTTTTTTTTTTTCAGAGTAAAAACCTACCTACAGAGCTATTCAAAAGAGATATTTAGGAAAGATATTCTTTTTGCAAAAGTATGTTTTAAAGAGTCAAAAGAAGTGATGATGTTTTCCTTTTCAGCATGACAGTGCAAACTCATTCTGCCAAAAAGATACAATTCATTCTGTCATTTGGAAGAAACTTACTTTTTTATGTTAAACATGGAATATACAATATTCATACTTTCGGATTTGGAGCTCGTTTCCCTGAGCTCAGAGCGAGCTCATTTCCCTGAGGAGCTGATTTTTCCTGGATACTCTGACGAGCTTACCAAGTTGACAAGCTGTCAATTCTGCAAGTTTGCCACTTTCACGAGCTTGTCATTTTGACCTGCTCCTACTTTGACGTGCTCAGCACTTTCACGGGCTCACCACTTTGATGGGCTGGCCACTTCGATGGGCTGGCCCACTTTGATGGGCTCACCAATTGGGCTGGGCTAGGTTTGATGGGCTCACCAATTGCTTTTCTTTTCTGGATCTTGTGGCGAGCTTGTCGAAATGACGAGCTCGCCATTTTGACAAGCTCGCCATTTTGACGAGCTAGCCATTTTGACGAGCTCGCCATTTTGATGAGCTCGCCATTTTGACAAGCTCATTTTGGCCAAAAACGAGCTCGCCAAGGAATTTTGACAAATTCCAAAAGGTTCCAATTGCAAGCTTGCTGGGAGCTCGGTTCGCAATTAGAGCTTTTTTATTGCAAGCTCGCTGCAAGCTCATTTTTAACATTTTGACAACTCATCGTAAGTTCGCAGTGAGCTCATCAGAGGTTCAATATGAGCTAGTAACAAGCTCGCCATTTCTGTAAAGGAGTTCACCATAATTACTCTGGTCTAGACACACTTCTGAATTTAGGGAGGAAAACTGATACTTGGGGTGATGATGAAATTATGGGAGCAAAATATTACACTCATATAACTTTGATATTATCCTTTCAGAATTTAGGTGGAAGAATTCAAATTTAAAGGTTCAGTTACCCCCAGTTTCCTGGCTATACCAATGGTTGATTATGAATGTTACAAGCCAAAATGAACTGTCAAAAACTGCTTTTTGCATCTACAATCTTGACAAACTCGTGGAAACACTTGAAAATACATGATGCTTTTCATGAACCAACTTTTCTATTGTAAATTATTCCACATTTAGAAATCATAGATGCTGGAATTTTGTTTTCTCTATTGCTTCTTCAATCACTATTCTTTCATTTGTACCCAAAACTTTTTAAGTTTAAGGACATTGTTATAAATTCATTAAGACCACCATTGTCCTCCTCCTCCCCTACCTCACTAAATATTAACCTAGCTCCCCTCCTCCTCTCCTACCTCACTATATATTAACCTAGCTCCCCTCCCCCTCCCCTACCTCACTATATATTAACCTAGCTCCCCTCCTCCTCTCCTACCTCACTATATATTAACCTAGCTCCCATCCCCTCCCCTACCTCACTATATATCAACCTAGCTCCCCTCCTCCTCTCCTACCTCACTATATATTAACCTAGCTCCCTCCCCTCTCCTACCTCACTATATATTAACCTAGCTCCCCTCCTCCTCTCCTACCTCACTATATATTAACCTAGCTCCCTCCCCCTCCCCTACCTCACTTTATATTAACCTTGCTCCCCTCCTCCTCCCCTACCTCACTATATATTACCCTACCTACCCTCCCCCTCTCCGTTCAATGATGGCTATTGCTAATGTTTTTTTTTTGGAAATGATGTTAAGACAGAAATAAATCCAACATTGAGAATGAGGAAAGGGGTAGGGACTTACGTTTCCTCCCATCACTACAGAAATTTTAAGAAATTCTCTCATTGTCTCTCCCAAGTTCATTGGCAATTTATCTATGATATGACCAACTGTCAAGGTGCTTATAATTTTTTCATCAAACCATTTTCTTTTGTTATAATAAATGCTTTTCTAAAACTCTGAAGAAGAAAAAAAGGAAAAAAAGTATTATTGCAAGAAATCCTGGTGTACACCTTGGAATCTTGCCAAACTAAAAATAAATTGTTTAAGAAGTTTAGAAAAAGTCTAACTGTTGAAAATAAATCAAACTATGTCCGGTTTGAAAACACATTAACCAAAGTCATTTGCATTGCCAAGCATAATTTTTACAACCGTGAATTCCATACTAGTAATTTAAAAAACACCTGGAAATTAATTAATACACTTAATCAAGAAAAAGTCCACAAATAGAAGTGAAATACTCCTTTCTCACAATAACTTGTAATTTGTCATTTTCATTATCTACCAGCAGGTAATAAGAATAACTTTTTTTTATCACCTACTGATTCACATGAAATTTATGATTGTATAAAGAATTTTAAGTCATGCAGTCCTGGTATTGGAAAGCTATTAAATCAGCAGCACCATTTATTTCTTCACCTCTGTCTCATATTATCAATCGCTCTTTTGTTGAGGAATTGGTGCCATCTGAGCTTAAAATAGCTCGTGTTACACCAGTTTTTAAAGCTGGGATTCAAAAAACAGAAGTAACTATAGACCTATTTCTGTTCTTCCATGTTTCTCTAAAATATTCGAAAAATTAGTATTTAACAGACTGTATGCTTTTTTTTTAAATATGATCTTATTTCCCAAAATCAATTTGGTTTCTTACTGGGCCGCTTAACATCTCAAGCTCTTTTAAGCTTCACCGATCGGATTATAAATGCATTTGAAAATAGGGAATATGCATGTGGAATATTCCTTGATTTATCCAAAGAGTTTGACAAGCTAGATCATACAATTCTCATACAGAAACTCAGTACATATGGTGTTCAAGTATTCCAACCATGTACAATGCCTATCAATTCCAGGCGCATGCTCTAATTTCCTTCCTATAAGTACAGGGGTTCCCCAACGGTCAATACTTGGCCCTTTACTATTTATTATTTATGTAAATGATTTATCTTTATATACAGTACTTCTGAATTAGATTTTACTTTGTGTGTTTGTTTGTTTGTTTGATGAGGTCTTAACGGCACCACGACAACGAGAGTCAAATTGTGCCTGAGAGGTCAGATCATTCTAGAGGTAGGAAGGAAAGAAAACAGGGGGAGAATGAGAAAATTTAAGAACAAAAGTCAGGAAGCAGTGATCGGAGAGGAGGTGCATGGGTGAAACAAAAACAAAGTAGAGAGGAGGTGGAAGAGGGGAATTATATATGGTTGTAGAGGGAAGCATGATGTAGATAATTTTATCCGGAGGATTTTTCTGGAAGAACTCAGCAATTGAGTTGTGGAGAGCGAGGGAAGCTCTGGGAAGTGTGCAGATAATACCAACATTATTTGCACCCATGCTAATGTCAAAAATATAATTGAAACTGTTAAAACTGAAATGCCAAACCTGTAGAATAGTTTAAAACAAATAAGCTACATCTGAATTAAAAAAAATCCACTGTTATTTTATTTAGACCCAAACAATGGCGAGTAGACACCTCAAACTGACGCATTTCTATAAATGGAATGCCAGTCTCCTTTTCTAACAATACAACATTTCTTGGTGTAACTATTGATGAATGCTTGTCTTAGAACTGTCATAATGATTTAATTACTAATAAAGTAGCAAAGAGTGTTGGTATATCAGTAGATTAAAATAAATTTTACCTGTTCATATTCTATATAGATTATATTATGTGCTTATCATACCTTATCTCATGTATTGCTGTATAATATGGGGTAATAGTTATAAAACTAAGTTTCATCAATTATGTATTTTACAAAAAAGAGTTATCAGGTTTCTGAAAAACTCTCCAAGGTATGCTCATACCAGCCCCTTTATTTAAAGATAGCAACATTCTTCCCTTCTTTGACATTACTCATTTTCAAAATGCCGTTTTCATGTTTCACAATAAGTTATTGCCGCTTACTTTTGCTAACTTCTTCATAAGTACTGTAACTCTTTAATTCACAACTATAATACAAGACATGCCACCCAACTAAGACCCCATTGTTACGCTTCACTAAAAGTCAGTACTGCTTAAAATACCAAGGCGTACAAAATTGGAATTCATTGCCAATGTCTGTTAAAAGCTGCCCCAGCATTACTTGCTTCAAATCCAAACTTAAGAACTATTTCCTCAGATCAATTTCGAATTCTTCCCGTCATCCTACTTAGACCATTTCTATATTGTTGATAATCTGTATTGTTAGCCAAGTGCACTTTGAAGGTGGGTATTGTCACTAGTATTTGTTATGTAACTTTCTCTTTTCTTTCCTTGTTTAAGTTCTATCCTATTATATATGTTCAAAGTTAATGTCCCTTGTCATACATGGGGAACCTTTAATCACCAGCTTTTAGTAGTTTTCTGAAGGTTCTCCTCTTTCTTTTCAACATAACTGACAATCTGTGCTATTTACGTTTATTTGTAGTAGTTTCTAATTATTTAATTGCTTGTATATATTAATTGAATTTATTGTACATATTACGAAAAGATCAAGTTTGAACAATTCTCGGAAAAAAAAACCAAGAAACATAACACTATAACATATGTAATTCTCATATCGCTGAATTGCCAACAGTTTGTCCAAGATTGTAGGTAAGATCATGGCACAAAACTGTTAAAATGTACTGAAATATCATTCAAATTTCTTCAAGCCACTTCTAGTCTTATTTACGTCATTATAATGTACTTCTGATATAATTCCGTCACTATACTTCTAAAATAATTTGATATAGACTTTAAAAAAAAAAATGGAAAAAAAATGGAATATCTTATCTCCCTAACCAAATAGACTTGTTCTAATTATCATGTTTTCTATCTTGTAAAGTTTCTATCTTGTAAAGCATCTCATCGTATCTAATTACTGTCCTTGTTCATATAACATAGAAAATGCTTGATCACTATATAGTGACTATTGCTGTACTTGTACTTTTGAAAAGTTCCAGATCATGAGGGTTAAACTACTGCAACAAAGATCTCAAAGCTTGAGAGGTGCTATAATTATGCGCACTCCACAGGATAGCAAATGTAATTAGTGTCACTGTGAATTAAATGGGCATTCCAAACACGTTAAAAACACATATCTAGAATAACATTTATCGAAATGAGGTTTCAAATTCTGGTGATGCATGTTACCGCATACCAGCAGATTAGTTTCATACCATGGCAAATAACAAGACACTGTATAATGTATGTGTGGTACGTTGGCAATTTAGAAATTTCAGAAATTAACTCTTATTTAACTTGTAGGGCTGTCACGATATGGTTAAATGAGATACCGATTGTCATGGACAAAAATATCATTATATATTACCACATTGCAATATGTTATGATTAATAATTTTGGAAAACTGCCAAGGTTTTCAGGATGTAGATCTCACTTTTGCCATTAAACATAAGAGCAGGCCGGCTGCAAGGAAAGAAGCATATAAGATTTAGATATGCTGCAAATATTCAGTTAAAGGCATATAGTCAAATGGGTTTTCATTTTTATCATAATCTACCTACTGTGGTGTAGCGGTTATCATACCTGTCTACAGACCACAAGGCCCCGGGTTTAATCCTGGGTGGGTAGACACGCCAGTGCACCACAACTGGTTATCAAAGGCCGTGGACATTGACTTGGTTGTCGATGTTATGTCTGTCTGTACGTCGTACCTGTGTTCTCGTCCAGGTCGTATTAAGCGTTTCGTGATAGCATTTGTACTATCATAACCGAATACGCAGGCGACGACCCCGTCATTGTAATTGTGTGTTCAACTCTCTCTCTCTCTCTATTTTTATCATATATGATAGGAACTGAAGAGGTGCTGTGACTCAGTGGTTAAGGAGTCATGCTCGTATTCCAGAGGTACTGAGTTTGATTCCTGTCATGAGCACTGCATTGTGTCTTGAGCAAGACACTTTACTTGCTTCAGTCCACTCAGCTGTAAAATGAGTACCAGCACTGCTGGGGAGTTAATCTGTGATGGACTGGCATCCTGTCTAGGAGGAGTATTGTATAGTCATCCGCTTATGCCATGGAAACAGGGGATAAGCACCAGCTCAATGAGCCTGATGGCTCAGATGGATTTAGCTTTTTAGCTTTATGATAGGAACAGCTTCCATTTTCAAAATGGACTGGAATAATTCCTTCCAATTACCATTATATTCCTTTTTTGGTGTTTAATAAACTCTGTACCAGAATAGCAAGCAAAAAATTTTGTTAGCTATTCTGGTACAAAGTTTGTTAAGTACCTAAAAGGAGTATAATGGTAATGTGAAGGCTTTTCAAAATAGAAATCCATTTTTTTTTTAAATGCTGTTTAGAGACAAATTTTAGAAACAAAGTGGTGAAAAAACTATGTCTTATTCCGTTTAAAGTAACAAAATTTTAAAGTATTTTTGATTTTGGACAAAATGACTGATTGGCAACATCTGTGATGTCATAGAGACAATTTAAAACGTCTTTTGAATTTCTTTAAAAATTATTTGGATTTTTTTTTCTCATTGAAAATGTGATACACCAAGAAAAAAACAATATGTTTTCTTGTAAATTATATATTCCACCCTATCTCTACAATGAACCAAAAATGCTGTTCGATAATGTAAAAAAAGTGTGATTAGATTGATAAGAAATACATAACTGTGCTGGAATTGCCTCGATGACATCATCAAGCTCTGAAGGACATATACTCTACGAGGTGTTTTTCAGAACATTTTTCTACTCTTTAATTGTTATAACTTAAACGGTATAAGATATTAACATAGTTTTTTCACCACTTTGTTTCTATAATTGTTCTCTATCATACAGAAAAAATGAAAATCCATGGAAAAATTTCCTTTAACATCTCTTTCATTTGTTTGTTTCACAAATTTTTACTTTAGTATGCATTTTACTTGTGAAAATGGCATATCACTATGCTGTATGTTAGGGATTTTTGATGTCATGGAAGAAAAACAATATCATGATATCGCGATAATCAACATATAGTAACACCCCTAAGAAACAACGTTAACACTACCAGTAAGAAAATGGGACAAAATATTGCTTTGAATACCATCCTGACTGAAATTGATAAGCAGAGTGACCACAGGTCGACAACATTATCATCATTAGAGCAGGATTACAAGGGAGGAAGGTGGAGCTTCTTTTCCACCCTCCAACGTAAGTACAGACTTATATTTTTATATGGCAATTTTTTGTAAGTCCACCTCCCCCCCATCCCCAACCACTTTCAGTATGTAATTCTCACCCAACAACACTATCACTACAAAATCCAGTCCTGGATCTAAAGCTTGTGTTTCATTCATCTACCATTTCTAAATAGTCTATAAAGAATATCAGAATCAATCAATCTAGCAAAATGTAATTCATGCATATAGGCACCATCAATTTTTAAAGCCCAATGTTAGCAGGATGGCTAATGGTTGAAATGATATAAAAATTGGTCAGTAACTCACTGTTTTTTTGTAAATATTGGTCTTTTAATTACTTTGTTACATGCCCACCCCCTCATTCAAATAGTAGATCACTGTACCATATACACAAGAATGTTTTAAAGTGAGTTTTACATGGAAGTGTGTATCACTCCATACACTCAATACTTTTTATTAATTGCAAACTTGCCATTTTAAATCCAATAAAATGAAGATCCCAAGTGTTGACATGAATTTCCTTGCAAGTTTCAACCCCTGGGAGGCAGGAGGGGAGAGGGGGAAGCACTTCCACATGTGAGGTATATATATATATATATGCCACCCGAGCAGGTGCCTTTTTCGCACCATTTTCGTAGTGCAGGTGTCTTTTTTTTATTATGAAAAAATAAATTAAAAAAATTGTACTAAAAAAAATATTGTTTTCCATTATTTTTTTTTAGGAAAAAAAAAGAAGGCTTTTTTCATTAATTTCATAGCGCAGGTCCCAAAAACTGAGGTTTTGAGGTGTTAATCTTGTACTGCCTGTCCGTTTTTACAATATTTTTTGTTGAATACTCATACTGCAGGTATCAAAATTGACTTCTTTTATACTGCGGGTATCAAAATTGTATAATTTCTTACTGTGGTTACCAACAAAATCTGTCATACTGCTGGTATGTTTTTCGGCTGGTGGGCTGCACACCCCAAACACTATGAAGTGCCCCCCACCCCCATCCCCGCGGTTTCAACTCCAGCCTACTTTGAACAACGAATGATTAAAGGATTAGTTCAGTGGTCAAGCAAGTCCATCTTATATGGAAGAGGACTTCAAAAGGGGGAAAATAGTGAAGACAGCATTCAAAGATCGTAGTCCGTTAAGGAGATATTACAGTTTGATGTTTGGCATTAATTGTGTAGAAACGACTGAAATCAGACTATAGATGTAATGTCACTGCCTCAGAATCCTCCAAGTCTTTATGTATTCTTTCCTATTTTGTCCTTAGATTTTATGGCTTAAAAACCATTGGGTGTCAGGAAAGTAGTAAAACAGAATCTTGTAAGCCTAATTATATTTTACCACCTGAGGAAAATTTGAGGGAAAATAATTAAAATAGTAAAAAAGTTCAATACATTTTCTTTAAAATAGATTAACAAATGATAGGTGTCAACCTTCTATTGTAGACTTATTACACCAGTCATTTCTACAAAGACAAGACGGCTTTTAAACTGAAATATGTCCTTAACAGAATAAGATTTTTAAACAGTTTCTTCACGGTTTCTTTGTTTTGAAGTTCTATTTCATATAAGATGAACTTGCCTGACCACTGAACTAATTCGTTAATAATAATAATAATAATAATAATAATACATTTTTATATAGCGCATTATACCAAACGGTCTCAATGCGCTTTACATAAACAAATATAACATGAGAAAACCTTAAGATACAAACAGTAAGAGAACAAAAAACCATACTTAAAAAGATACAAGCAGGATAAAGTTACAAGTTCCAATGAGGGGAACTCATGAAAAGGTGTGTTTTCAATACACTCTTAAAAATATCTAAAGTAGGGGCATTTCTGATGTAGATTGGGAGAATGTTCCAGAGTTTGGGGGCTGCAAATTGAAAAGATCGTTTTCCGTAAGTCTTGGTGTTAATTTTGGCGGCTTTAGGAGAATAGCACTGTTAGATCTGAGTGAGCGAGTTGGTAAATGTAAGGTGAGTAAGTTGGAAATATAATTTGGAGCAAGACCATGGATGGCTTTGTATGTGAGGGTGAGAAGCTTGTAGTTTATTCTTTCACATATAGGAAGCCAATGAAGTTGGTGGAGGATGGGTTTAATGTGAGATTTCTTACTTGTGAGAGTAACTAATCTGGCAGCAGTGTTTTGAATGCGCTGAAGCTTTGAGATTTGTTGAGAAGGAAGTCCAAATAAGATACTGTTGCAACAATCAAGTCTGGATGATACAAATGCGTGAATAAGTGTCTCAGTTGACTTTTGATCAAAATATTTACGAATTTGGCTGATTTTTCTGATGGCAAGTGAAGCGGAGCGGTTAATAAGCAAGTTGAGGATGAGAGTAAATGAAAACTTTTCTGGATCTCAAATATAAACACAGGACTCTGAGAATAATTTGGAATATAACCTGACCCTGGAATAACAGCCTCCCAGAAACGTCATCCAGCAGGAAGTTTGCTGGTTTAGACAGGTTACATTTTATTTCTCATATTACTTTTGAGAAAATTTCATATCCAGATCCGACTCTATACATTTGTGTCCAACTCTCTACAAATATTTGCAAACACTTTTGACATTATCATGTTATCAGTGAACCTAAGGAATAATATATAAGCCCTAACCATTCCATATTTCTATATTTTTGGAATACTGTTATCACTAGAGCGTAAGCACGCTGTCAAGCACAGGGGATTATATCCCCAGATTTTGCACTGAGAAAAGACTCATTAAATCTGATTGCATTCACTTGATCTTTATCCTAGTCTACAGTAGAATTATGATCCGAAGCAGGTGATCAGATCCACCGATGAGGTTGTCAAATGTGTGAACATAATTCAGTGACCTGGGATCACGTTAGTTGAGCAATATCCTGTTATAACTTTTCATTTTGCGAACAGCTAGCCAGCTCGATTACATTTTGCCAGTTTTCAATAACCCACCTTTCGACTTGCAGTTGAATAATTCCCTGGGATAAAATCGCCAGAAGTGTATTTGATTGCAAGTTCAAAGTGTAAGTGCGAGTGAGATCACATGACATTGTTATTTCTACAATGATCAAGCAGTTTTACGTACCAGATCATCACATTTTTACTGTAAGAATGCTCACCAAATCTGACTCATGTCACTTGATCTCGATCCTAGTCCAGGGTAGGATCATGGTCCAGAGCAGGCGATCAGATCCACAGATGAGATTCTTGCATTATGTGTGTGAACGCAGATCGGTGACCTGCGATCACACTTAGTTACACACTATGCTGTTAGAACTTGTTTATTTTAAGTGAACACTTATGCTCCTGATGAATAACTCTGGCTATAAATTTTCAGTCTATTGCACAGAAACTCACCAGAGCGTTTATAACTCACTAATGAAAATGTCATTTTAAAAGTCCAAATGAATCCCCAGGCCCACATTACATGTACCGCTGTCTTCGCAGTAACCCTAACCACAATACCCGGTGCTTCACAATAAAATCCATTGTGTGCAGATACAAGATAGAAGTGTAATAGCTGATGTGTAAAATCACTCAACTATCTGTGGTGGGTTTCTTAATTGCTTCTAGCAGAGTCTTAAATTTATACTCACTGAAATGTATGTTCTTGCGGGTGAAAAGACTACAAATTTATAGGGAGGATTGGGCATAATGAGCTCTGTTTCTTTCCTGGAGTTTTTAATGACCCTCACTTTGACTTCCGATTAACTCATGCCCCATGATGTGATCACCTGCAGTGGGTCTGATCGCGTGCTCACAGTTAAGTGAAAACGCATGACATTGTTTTTTTCTATGATCATCACACTGTTTGATGTGCGAGATCATAATCCAGAGATAAGTGAAAACACAGGTATTATTCCACAATTCCACCATTATCCTTCAACTGTCAAAACTGCCCTTTAATCAAATTTAAATGAGGAAGTGTCAGGGCTCAAGTTACAGCTCAAAATGAACAAAATCATTTTTTTCTTGATAACCTTTATTTAAACACTTTTATCCCAACAGTAGCCATGCTGTACCATACACTGTTCGGAATGTTTTCTTATGGACTCGTAATCAAATGTGCAAATTGATTTTTTTTCAAGTTTGGAGAAAAAATGAGATGCTATTGAGAAGTGCCTGGACATTGATACATACAGTATATTATTTACAAAATTCAAAGAAAGTCATATAATAAAGTGCCGCAAATTCTGTCATAATTTGATTTGAAATGACCAAACACCTTTCGGCATAAATGTGTTTTGCTGCAGAAGTTCTTCTTATTTTACTGTTGTATACGTTCTATGGACATGAGGCAATTTTATATTGGTTGAAAGAGCATTAAAATCTGATCAAAGAGAAAATTGAGTTAATTGAGTTATGCCTGATCAATGTTTGATTAGTTTGTTTTTTTGTTTTTTTAATGCGAAATTTGTGATGTACTCTGTCTGCATGCAAATATCAAGCTAAAGGAGGACTTCAAAAGAAACCAGTTCCAAAAGGTTTTGTAGTTCTGATGCTTTTTTTCATAAGCTGATTGATTTGAAAAATTTGTACTTACTGTCATGTCATTGCATATCATGAAATATTTGTTCCAGGATATTTATTAACTAGAATGGTAAATACATTTGCATGCCCATCCAAATTGACACCCATATCATATAAAATATCACCATACCACCCATATCAATTATAAAAATGGCATCTCACACGAAGTACCACATGGCATCCCATGTCCCACATTGCATCCCACCATGTCCCACATGACATCCCATCCCTTGTCCCACATGGCATTCCACCATATCTCCCACATGGCATCCCACCCTTGTACCACATGACGTCCAATCCCATCCTTTGTCCCACATGGCATTCTACCATATGTCCCACATGGCGTCCCACCTGATGTCCCACATGGATCCCATCACATGTGCCAAATGACATCCCACCCCATGTCCCACATGACATCCCATCCCATGCCTTGTCCCACATGGCATTCCACCCTATCCTCCACATGGCATTCCACCTTACAGTATGTACCACATGACATCCCTCCCTATGTCCCACATGGCATCCCTCCCTGTGTCTCACATGGCATCTCTCCCTACATCTCCCATGGCATCCCATCATATGTCCCACATCAGTGGCTTCTAATCCGATGTCCCACATGGCATCCCACCTTATGTCCCACCATATGTTCCACATGGTATCCATCCCAATGTCCCAATGACATCCTACTTTATGTCCCACATGGCATCACATCCCATGTCCCCATGGCATCCTACCCTATGTCCCACATTACATCCCATGTCCCACATGACATCCCACCCCATGTCCCCACATAGCATCCCACCCCATGTTCCACATGACATCCCATAAGCTCCATAAAAGTCTCAACCTAGCACAGTATCACAGTCCCTGATTAAGCATACTATGTATTAAAGTATCAGCTCATATAACTTATATGCAAATGACTTGCTAAAAAAAAAAAAAAAGGCAGTCAAATAATTATGCCTTATATAGCACTTGGTGTATACCACATGGTATATATTATATCATATGTCCCACATGGCCCCCATCCAAATCCCACATGGCATCCCTCCATATGTCCATATGCAATCACATCCTGTCACACTCCCTGACTGACCATACTAAATAAAAAAAAAGTCTGATCAGTTCATATACTGTAGCAGCTTTATGCAAATGGCCACAATAATAAAGGTGGAGTTTAATCATCATGCCTGATACAACTGTTGATGCACAAATATTTTGAAGAAGTTTAAGGATTTTAAATCTCCAGTGATACGAGAGAGACACTTGGGGATCTCTGAAGAATATTGGAAAATAATATCACTTTACAGTCACGGTTATCTTCTAAGGAAATATCAATTGTTTTGTAGACTTTTTAAGGAAAATAGTCTTCAATCTGTCTTAAGTATCTCTGAAAAACTTTAACATTTTGTAAAGAAATTCTAACCTTCCACAAGGATATCTGAAGAAACTTAACTTGTTTCTGAGAAGCTCTAAAGAAACTTTAAATATTTTCTGAGGAATTCTCAAAAAACTATTTACATTTCTGAAGAAATCTCAGGAAAACTGTGGACAGCTGGACGGAAAAAAACGCTGTAAACCAAAGTCATGTGACCTCATGACATCGGCTGAAACACCCTTATATAAATCGTTATTCATTAGTTGTTCTGCTCCTTAAAGTTTTAAACCAGAACCTGATCAATAACCAGGTCGGGTCAGATTTGTTATCTTTTTTCTTTATTCTGAAAACCTTAGTTGTTGTGAAGTTGGTGCTGAGTATCATATTAGCAATGGATGAAGTCCTTATTGTGTGGTTATCTTAATTAAGATAAAGTGGTCTCAATTTGCTACAGTAAGTTTGTGGTTATGATTTGCAGGAACAAATTTTTGAGGAGAAGGACAAGTCATGTAAAAAAGCATGGCCAGAAGGGAGCAACATATTAAAATAAGTTTCTTCAAAGCATTTTATCCCTCTTTTTTTTATATTTTATCATACAATATACACATGTGCCAATATGAAACTAGACATCTAATTGATAATTTTAATTATGTTCATAACAGCTGGAAATTAATACGTCTCATTTCACATTTCCAATAGACATTAAAAATTTGTAAGAACAAGTTTCAAATAAATTGCATGTGAGCATGCACCACATACCAGTCATTCTTGAAACTATGCCTTCCCAGAAAACATCAATATTACAGAGACAGTCATGAATGCCTTATCTGATTTGTTTATGCAGGTCTGCATGCCTACACATCATTTCATTTGCGTGATTGTCAACATGCAGAATGTTTTGTGTAAAAATTGTAGTTCATCATAATTAAAGGGGCACTATACCAAAAATATTCAGCAAAGCTTCTTGATTCATGTGGAAAGCTATAAAACTTCTCTACACTAATATTTATACTAAGAAGTTATCTGAAATTCATAAATAACATTATTGTACTACTTTCAGGAGGCAAGGAACCTCTCTGAGTTAGGAAATAGGCCACGCCCACCATAGCAACGCGGTAACTAGGTGGGGAAAACAAACCTCAAATCCTCAATCATACATGACCAACTGACATTTAGATGTTCATGTGGCCTTCCGCAAGCTTTGATCCATTTATGGAACTTCTCCAGATCTTTAGAGATTTTAACAAAAGAAATAAACAAAATTCTATTTGCTAAGCATTCTGGGTAACGGGAACGCATTTTCAGAGTCTGTAGGCGCAATTTTTGTTCACCATCTTGTCTTCACTCAGTCTGTGTGTGCAGAAATTTGTGTTGTGCAGAATATTGCATTGACTGCATGAACGAACCCCATTAGCTAGCTGTACTGTACCAGTACTGCGTAGGGTTTTTTCCCCACTTAGATAAGCAGATTTTGTTGCTAGGAAAATTCGAGCAATGATTGGTTGCAAAAACTGTCAATCAACTAACTCAGAAAGGTTAATTGACAGGACAATGAATATTTGAAAAATTCCTGAAAGTTCACTTATTGGAACAGTTCTCCTTTAATTCCAGACCAACAAAATCATATTCCCAATAAATTGGTAAATATAACATTTCTATGGAATATTTGCATTGTTGATGAACCGTGCATTAAATACTGTTAATGCACAGCCTTGATTACTTGGTGTATTCCATTTTCAAAACAGGTAATCTTTTTAATAAAAGCAATAAAATATATGTAAAGTTTTTCATTCTTTTTTGTTGTTTTTTATGCCTTTTAAACAATCTAACACAAATTTTTATATAAAAGGATTGTGTTTTGGCATCATGCTTATATGTGTATTTAAAGCATGGTTCAAAGGACTTGGCACGAGTTCACAAATGATCCTCCAAAGTCAGGCTATTCTACTCGGGCCAAAGACCTTTGCCCCATGCATTAAATACCCATATAACATTTTGCGTCAACATTATTCTTTAATCATTGAATGAATAATGACTTCCATGCCAATGCAGGGAAATTTTATATAATTTATTCCAATTCTGTGTAGCTCTTACCTTGTAGGCTCATCAAAAAACAGTATCGGTGGGTTGCTGACGAGCTCCTGAGCGATGGCCAATCGTTTTGTCTGTCCGCCAGATATGTTGTATGTCTGGGTGTTGGCACATTCACTGAGCCCCAATAGACTTAAAATTTCTTCCACCTGCAAGAACAAGTTTATCAAATTATAAAGTGAGAAGGGGAAATTACGATACATTCCCATGAGTCCATCATTTATGAAGGAGAATAGTACTTCAAAGTAGCATTTTCTATATCATGTGAACATGTGTTCATAGAAGTGCCTTTGGGGTAATGGCTGTGAGAATTTTACCCCCTCCACTACCCGCAAAGTTTGTTTGTGTAAAGCATGGTTATTCTATGACCCTTTTTGGCTAGTTGTAAAATTTGGTAAAAGCTAAATGCTAACTATGAATTTTTCAGCAAAATTTCATGATTTTTTCTGTTATGAATTTGTATGTATCTCAGACATAATGAACAGACAATTTTTTAAACCTTAATCAACGTTAAAGTTCTGAATCATACAAATGATATTTCTCTGACTGTACCACATTGCCATCTTATAGTATTGATTTTACAAGCCTTTTACAGGTAATTTCTTCAGTACTTCGATCAATCAAATGCTGGGGGAACTTTCCTTTTGTTTCCCAACCAATCAGGTGCAGGTTTGAGTTAAAAAAAATGTAATGTAAGCAGCACTAACGCGCGCATTTTCTTCATGTATAATGTATATAGGTACGATACGTGCCCTTGAAAATATTTTTTTCATACACTAAGTCCAATACCGTGCATAACTTGTGCAGACGCCAAGATTCCTCCAGTATTTTATTGGTCATTTAGATTCCTCCAGTATATGATTGGTCCATTATAGACACGTGAATCTCAGCCATGTGACATTATTTAAATCAGTTATGCAGAAATTGCAGATTCAGATTTTAAAATGTCTATAGTTTGATTGTATAGTACATAAAACTTACAATATTACATTCTCCTTCCTGAAAGCTACAACTGATAAAATACAATCAATTAACAGCTTCTATTTTCAAAATGGATTTCTATTGTCAAAATGGACTGGAATAAAGCCTTCATATTACCATTATACTCCTTTTCTGTACTTAAAAAAACTCTGTACCAGAATAGCTTACAAATTCTTGTTTGCTATTCTGGTACATAGTTTATAAAGTAACAAAAAGGGAGTAAAATGGTAATGTGAAGGCTTTATTCCAGTCCATTTTGACAATAGAAATCCATTTTGAAAATAGAAGCTGTTAATTGCCTGGGAAAAGGTATTAATCAGTATGAGATTTTGATAACTTCATGTCAATGATATAAAAACTAGAAATTACAGTACAATATGAAACACTACAGAATTCCAGAACCACTTGCTGCTCTTTTTAAAGGTTACCTATCGTGTTAAAGTGGATTATAACATGGAGATACTGTAAGCAATACAGTACAATCCAATGTTTCTGATTGGTTGAAATATTAAGTTACCAACAAGCAAACCAATCACCGTCAAGAATGAAGTTACTCGTATGCATCAGATCTATTGGTGATGGGTACAGTGAGAGACAATATTCCTCTTTAATATATACGTCAATAAAACTTATCAGAAATTTCCTGGTGTTTTCCCCACTAAAAAACATAATTAATAATTTGATCAATCAGTCATGAAGCGGACATTTTGACAACCAAATGTCAAGATGACGGTATTTTCTTTCTTTTAAATGTTATTGAAAGGATTTGTATTCAAGAAATAACTCAATAAACAGCAGATGTTATGTCTGTTGTTATTCTTCACATGTGATATTGTAGGATGCATAGGTGTGTTTAAGATGTCTCCTTTAAAAAAATTGTTGGAAGATTGGGACTGCAGACTTTATAAAAGATAATCACAATCAGTTAAACATATTGACCATCAGTGTTTTGATGACATCAATATGCAATTTTATGATGTAAGTTATTCTCTTATGCTAATCATTTGTTTTTAGATATCTATGATAATTCTTTAAAAAAGTCTGGTGCAGAAAATTTTGACCAACAGTTTTTAGTCTTTGCCATGCCTCCAATATAGATCTAGTAGGAATAGATTTTCCCATCATTTTCATGGGATATGACTACAATTTAAGACTTTAAAAAAAAAAGTATCGCCCCATAAATAAATTCAGAAATGAACCACACCATGCTTGTAACGTCACTGTCGGTTTTCAATTTTCCTTATTGATATCAATAATTTTACAATGTTATTGATCACACATTTGCTGGACCGAACATAGGGCCCTATATGTGTGATCCAAAAAATCACAGATACCATTTCTTCAAATAATCATGATAAAGTTAGGAGGAATAGTTCATCAATCATTCATGGGCTTTGCATAAAGTCCTTCATGCATATGATGCATGTTTATATTCAGGCTCAGCCAAAGATTAATCTTATTCCGCTTCATTGCAAAGCAGGTATGTGGCTTCAACCCCAGATGAATGACTAATTGTGTACAGTGTAACAGTAGCTGGTTGCTAGCAAGTGAAGTGTGAAGAGGCTCTCCAGGTTGGAGGGCATCTACCCCCGTGTTGTGTATGGTGTAACAATAGCTGGTTGCTAGTAAAGTGAACTGTGAAGAGTCTCTGGGTTGGAGGGTGTGGATTACCCCTAATTTTGAAAAAAACGTGTCAGGCTGAAAGGGTCCAAGGGACAAAAATTCTTAACATACATAAAGATAATGAGCTGTCTGTTCAGTCAAATTTTGGTATGTCATAACTCAAAAAACCAAATACATTTTTTTCCAAATTTAATTTTTTTACGATTTTAGAACTCTTTCCAACAATATAGATAAGGCACAATCTCCCAAGACAAGAACAAGTTAGTGGTCACCATTACATTAATTTTAGCTTGCAGCACGCACGCGACAAGCTAACAATTTTAGCTTGCGTAAGATTCCTGTAAGCTTGGAACAAATACTAGCTTGCGCAAGCTAACATTAATTTGCGCAAGCTAACATAAAATAATTGCTAGCTTATGCAAGCTTGCAGAAAAATTTTGTTGGCTTGTGTAGGCTATTTGCTCCAAATACTGGCTTGCAAATGCTTGTGCAGATTAAAAGTATTAGTTTGTCGAAAGGGTGGTGCAAGCTTGCTAAAAGCTAATATTTCTATATGGGCAATTATGGTTCGGTGCATGAAAAGTTCATTGTCTATAATACCATCCAATTTGTTGCCACCTTTTTTCTTCTTTTTTCTAAAACTTCAAAACCTTAAATATCAAAGCCTCAGACCAAATGATTTAATGAGCTTCTAAATGGATAAACGAAAGGGAGGAGAAGTGATTCATGATGCAGGATACCAGTCAGGGAGGAAATGTGGTGATGGCCAGTGGTGGCACTATGCATGGTGGGGTGGGCAATGTCTCCCCACCCTCCACAAGATCACTTTGCCCCCACTTTCTCCCCAGGATTTTTTTGTAAAGTTACATAATTTGTCCGATTTATAGGCTTTTCGCTCCCATGAGACAAAATTGCCCCTTTCTTGACTCCCCATCATGACCAAAATCCTGACCCCACCACTGGTAATGACATTATTTACAACTGTTGCAAGATACCAGCTGCCATGGAGAAACTCATTGCATCCTGCTGGATATAAAAGTTTGTACAAATGTTCATTTGCCAGTGCACCACAACAGGTTTTCATCACTATAATGTACTGTACTTTTCAAAAGCAGGTGCACAAACATACAGTCTTTATTTCTAAGAACCCATTTTGCTATTTTTTCACTAAATGTACTGTACTTTTGCAGGTCCAAACATAAGTCTTTATTTTAAAACATTTATTCCCCAATCCCCCTCCCCACCCTAATTAAACTTCAGCTGACTTCTGCATTCAAAAATGTTTCTGCTCATGTATCAAATATTCAAAACATATTCGCTTCCTACATATATTTCCCAAGATACATATGAATAATTCAACTCCCAAGATTAAAAACTAAAAAAAGCATTAATCAATATTTGATCACATCTCTGAGATAATGTAATCCACAACAGTGTAAATATGTCCAGGAGGCAGTCACATCATCGAGTACAGTAAGACAGCAAGGTGGTGGATACATTAATTAGACTCATTTCAGCTAATTTTAAGCAATAAAATTATAACGAACCTTTAAAATACTCTCATCATCAAGTACAGTAAGACAGCAAGATGGTGGATATATTAATTAGACTCATTTCAACCAATTTTATGCAATAAAATTATGAGGAACCTTAAAATACTCTTATGATCCATCACAATCCCACTAAGTGACGCCAAACATTTCATAGTTAACAATCCATAAACACCATCTTTGATGGTGAGTGAACAATTTCAACATTCATTAGTTTCAAATGGCTGGAAGTTATTTTCAAAACAAAAAAGAAGCTCAATTTTTGTGCATAAATCTTTATATTCCTGTTCTTCATTTCTGTTTTTGAAGATAATGAGTATGATTATCCTCTTGAACATGTGTTGATTGAGTGCATGAGCAACTTTTAAAACCATTTTATTAGAATATGCTACTCGATCCTCTTCAAAGGATATAATGGCGGGATTAACATATAAGACAATAGAGAGGAAAATTTTAGGTTTTAAGACACTAAGTAATGAGCTTATGTTGTCCCTGCCTGTTCAATATGCCTGTTCAATCTTCTACTTGAATTCAAATTCTAGTTTTAAAAAAATCCATTCACATTACAGACCCCTAGCTTGATTTAAAGAGGGGCAGGGTGCTAGACTTGTTGAGGGGCACATTAATACATGCACAAAGCACTGCGTCTTTTAGGCGTGGAGTCCAGGGGACCTTAAGGCTCAATCCCCAAGTGAAGAAGCTCTGGGATTTTAGCTGTAATTATAACTCAAAATAAAACTATTCTGATTGACTAAGGACCAGTAATTATCTAGCCAAACAGGATGCTTGCTTACTATGCTATCATTTTTTGTTCTGTATCCATGTATTTCATTTGTGAGGTTAATTAAGATTATTAAATTTAAAAACAAAAAAAATCTTTAAAAAATAAATAATAATTATCATGAGGGGCAGGGCAGACCCACGGAGGGGTGGGGCGGGCGGCCTCTGTAAAACAGCAAAGCTATGGGTCTGCACAATAATCTCCATTGTTTGTTTACATATGAAAAGTAATGTTATTCTTAATAACATAAAATCACTGAGTTTTCTATGGTATGTTTCTTAAAGGATTAGTTCAGTGGTCAAGCATGTTTATCTTATATGAAAGAGGAATTCAAAAGAAAGAAAATGGTAAAGAAAGCATTCAAAAATCTTATTCCGTATGAAGATATTTAAGTTTAAAGTTTGGTATCATTTATGTAGAAACGACTGAAATCAGACTAGTTGTGATGTCATAGCCTCAGATTCCTCAAAGTCTTTATGTATTCTATCATATTTTATCCTGCAATTTTGTGACTTAAACAGCATGAGATATGTCAAAAAAGTAGTAAAACTGAATCTAGGAAGAGTATTTATAATATACCACCTGAAGAAAGTTTGAGGGAAAATAATTTGAATAGTGAACAAATTCAAACTTTCTTTAAAATACATACAGATTTTGAGGAATCTGAGGCCGTGACATCACAACTAGTCTAATTTCAGTCGTTTCTACAGAAATGATACCAAACTTTAAACTTAAATATCACCTTAACAGAATAAGATTTTGTAATGCTTTCTTCACCATTTTAATAATAATAATAATCGTAATGCTTATATAGCGATTTTAAACTGTCATAGACTTTATCAAAGCGCTTTACAATTATTACCCTGGTCACTGGGCCTTAACTCTCCTGAAAACTTTCTCACTCCCTGGGGAGTCACAAGCCTGTTTTATCAGCAGCCATATACAGGCGCCGGGCTCCAAACACATACTGTAGAACTGTCACTGCCCTCACATGTACCCATTACAGCTGGGTGGACTGAAGCAATGAAGATAAAGTGTCTTGCTCAAGGACACAACACACTGGCCTGGCCGGGAATCGAACCCAGTACCTTCCACACCAGAGCCCGACGCCTTAACCACTAGGCCACTGTGCTCCTCATTTTGTTTCCTTTGAAGTCCTCTTTCATATAAGATGAACATGCTTGACCACTGAATGAATCCTTTAATTGCTTCTAGCAGTCAAACACCAAACTTAATGTCTCATACCAAACTTAATGTTCACTTGTACTTCAGGTAAACATTTCGCACAGCAATAAAACAAAGCACATTTTTTTTAAACTAAAAAACAAATCCCATCACTCAACAGTCAATCCCCAAACTCTGAACAGTTGTTCCTTTTCTTCTGTACGTATTCACGCCCACTCTGATTTATGAATATATAATGAGTTGAAACGTGCCATTTGCCGACGATGATTTCATGGTCAAGGAATGTATAAATGATGGTCATTTTTGGAAAGCTTTTAGTTAAAGGTTGAATAATTATGTTCATTTGTGTTTTAAACTTATCATTGATTGAAAAAAAGATGAAACTTACAGACAAAAAGAATGTTACAAAATTTAAAAATTTACACTATGAATTTCTCCCATGCAATGTGGGTAATCACGCTCACGACAGAGTGATTTTTGACTGTGTGATGTAGAATTTTCTTTTACATATCTTGCGAATAATATTTAATCGTAAAACCTGCCAAAGAGTCAGGAGCACGGCAAACATAGACCTATTTATAGGCCCGTGTAATTACGGCAAATGCACTACTGCTATTGGTGTATACATATCACCTGACAACAACACTACCCAAATTGATATGCAAATAATGGACTATACATACCCACGTGTAGTCATGATTGCGAGTGTTGCAAGCTTAACTAGCCTAATATATGCGCCTATCCTACACTCAGTGAACAGGATAGGCTATATTACCATGATGAACTCAGGATTTTAAGTCAAATTTATCATTCATGATGTGGATGAATTTAGTATATAAATTAGTTGATGAATATGAGAGTGACATCCCCCAAAATATATTATAGAATTAGGCAGGCTAATAAATCAAAAATTAAGAATCATGATGACATGAAAAAAACCCTTAAGGTCCACTGCTAAACAACGCAGTTTCAACTCTAAATTAAAAATGAAACCTGTCTTTGGTCGACATTAGGCTCTGACGTTACCGCTAAACTCTCCCAAATTTAAACCTTTTCAGCTAGAAATTATCATTTAAAGTATGATATATGTCCACAGACCCCTAGCTTTGCTGTTTTACAGGGGCGGCCAGCCCTGCCCCTCTGTGGGTCCGCCCTACCCCCCTGGGGGTCCGCCCTGCCCCCTTTGTAGTCCGCCCTGCCCCTCATGAGAATTTCTAGATTAAGATTATTATTTTATTTTTTTTAGATTTTATTTTATTTTTTTTACTTAATAATCTGAATTAGCCTCATAAATAAAATACTTTACATCGATTCAGAACCCAGAATGATAGACTGTTCCTTATCAGTCAGAATAGCTTCATTCTCAGATGTATGATTATAGCTAAAATCCCAAAGCTTCTTCACTAGGGGATTGAGCCTTAAGGGTACACCTGGACTCCACGCCGAAAAGATGCAGAGTTTCAAGCGCGCATTAATGTGCCCCCTCAACAAGTCTAGCGCCCTCCCTTTTTTAATCAAGCTAGGGGTCTGGTCCACTCCTGTAAATACTATAGGCCCACACTAGACTCCTCGGAAACGATGAAAAAAATAACAATTTGGGGAAGAAATGCACACTTTTGGATCTGCTTTTAATCCCCCTGAACGTTTTCCCAACAAAGTGTTTTTGATATCAAAATGTGGGGCATCTTGTAATCTCTCCGAATAAACCTCACTTAAATTTCAAAATCAACCAAACCATTTTTCATTTCAAAAACCTATTTTTTACAGTCCTCAAAATCAATTTACTCTCTTTGGTGGCAAAATTACCCAATAAACTGACAAAAAAATATATCTAAAGTTGTTATTTTTCCCACATTAAGACAATAACAAACCTAGGGCTTCTTCAATACCAACCCTGCTCAGAACGGATTTCATTTTACAGCCCGCTGAAGTTGGAGGTACCTATTCCAAAAGGAAATTACAAGTCATCAAAAAGGATCTGGTGGGCGAGGCTCGTCTCGAAGAGAATGACATCAAATGCCTCATTAACTCGAGTTTGGGGATTGACTGTTAAAGGAAAGGTATCGTCACATAAATACATTCAGAAGCGAACGCTGGTAACGTCACTTCCGGTTTCAATTTCTCCTATTGATCGCAAGAAATCTGCTATGTTATCTATCGACAATCACGCATCCCCATGACCTACATTTGTTATCGATAACATCACAGATTTCTCGCGATTAATAAGAAAAACTGAAAACCGTAAGTGACGTTACTAGCCCGGCGGGGTTCACTTATGAATTTATTTATGGGACGATACCTTTCCTTTAATTTTCAGCCAGTGCCTCTTTACCAATGTTACATTATAGAGGTAGAATCTATTTTACCTCCATGGGATAAACCTACATATATTGACTTCTTACTTACAAGGAGCCTTTTACCTCCATGGGGTAAACCTACATATATTGACTTCTTACTTACAAGGAGCCTTTTACCTCCATGGGATAAACCTACATTTATTGACTTCTTACTTACAAGGAGCTTCTTTTCCTTAGCGCTGGTGGTGCTGCGTAACTTGAGGTTGGCAGAGATCATCATGGCTTCCATCACCGTCAACTGGGGGAGCAAATGTGAATCCTGCATGATGTAGCATGAGAGTTTGCGGAACAAGCGCAGATCACGATCCTGGCCATTAACGAGCACAGTTCCCTTCATGGTTCGAGTTCTAAAGAGAAAATAACAGAAATGTCAGAAATAAAAATGATTTTAACAAAATAATGTAAGGAAATTTCTTTCATGATTTTGTATTGCTATACCTGTATACAACAGCGGAAAGCAAAACCTTTCAAGTGAAGACTGTAAGTAGACCAATTTCTTCAAGATGGATTTCAACAAAGATATATTTCTAATATTTTTTTTACAAAAAGCAAGATGATAGGAGTAAAGTTGTATATGCATACACATTGCCATTGAACTTACTGTATATTATTAAGTAATTGCTCACTTTAATTATGGGGCAAAACAACAAATCATATTGACATACTGTATATGCATTGGTGGGATTTATAAACTGTACATGTAAGTGCAGGGGAAAAATTAAAAAAACAAATTTTGCCTACCAAAAGTGTGTGCAGGGTGGGCAAACTCATAAATTGATTTACACTAAATACAAACAAACACCAAACAAAAATGAAAAAATAAAATAGTGGGGTGAAGGGGGAAGCACCCCCCAAATACAATCAAGAATTTAAAATAAACAAAAGTTGATTGTTTAAGATTTTAAAGATTAAAATCGTTAAAATTCTCAGTACAAATGTGCCCTTTATACGCATACACTAAGTCAAAACATATTAGCTTACAAAAACATTATCAAGAACAACAGGTGAAAGTGCTCCTCCGAACAATCCAATAAACTGAGACAAAATTGGCTGCCTAGCGTACTCTCTTTCTTAGGCCTCTTTAATAAACATACCGATGTGCACATACACAGCAAGAACTAAAAGCATTTTCCTCATTTCCCAGTTTTTACAATTTCGGATTCTTATTCTTCGGCTAAAACTGCAAAGCACATCAAAAACTTGATCAGTTATAGCATGAAACTCTGTCCCTCGATGCAAAGAGGCACAATGTTGAGAATTCAAGTCTAATTTTGTTTTCTCTTTTCCAATTGTGACAATTTCTACAATTCTGTCTCTTTTATATTCACAGGTGGAAGTAACCTTTTTATCAATGTGAATCAGAACAAGGCTTTCAAAATTTGTAAGCCACTGCAGAAATAAGGAATGCAATACTTTAAGCCAAATATGGGGCCAGTTTTTGTTTTGTTTTTTAGTAAAAAACACCCATTTTCCTGTCCTTGCTTTGAATCCAATGTACAATGTGCATGTATGTATGTATGTATGTATGTGTGTATGTATGTATGTATATATGTATGCATATATATATATATATATATATATATATATATATATATATATATATATATATATATATATATATATATATATATATATATATATATATATATATATATATATATATATATATATATATATATATATATATATATATATATATATATATATATATATATATATATATATATATATATATATATATATATATATATATATATATATATATATATATATATATATATATATACAGCCAGGATACAGGATGTAGCCAGGACTTTGCAAGTAGCTGGCCTGTAGCCAGAACTTTGCAAGCAGCTGGCCTGTAGCCAGAACTTTGCAAGCAGCTGGCCTGTAGCCAGAACTTTGCAAGCAGCTGGCCTGTAGCCAGGACTTTGCAAGGAGCTGGCCTGTAGCCAGAACTTTGCAAGCAGCTGGCCTGTAGCCAAAACATTTCACAAGGGGGATAGGGCGGGGGAAGTACTTCCCCCAAAATTGCATCAAGAAGAGACACTTGGGAAGATTCTCCACACAGTACACCCTAGTGTTACATTTTTTTGAAGGAAGCCCCTATATACTAGGATTTTTTTTAAGTTGTATACTTTCATTGCGAATAAAGGGTCAAAAATATTGTATAGCAGTACAACTTTGGCAAAATATGTTTTTGATAAAAAAAAAAAAACTTTTAGATTTTTCTATTTTATAAACTTGGTTTAGATAATTGTAACTGAAAATATTCATGTCCAATATGTGTGTTAAGAATGAAATTTAAAGTTCAAGACTAAAAAGAATAATAAAAACGATAATCTAAAAATGCATAGTAAACTTACTTTATTTAGCTCTATTTACACCTACTGTTTACTAGCTAGGATTTTTCTATTAAAAGTGTGTTAACCTCCCTTGTGAGTCATAACCATGGAGATCATGAACAAGAAAGTAACTATACAATATTCACACAATACACTGACCAATATACAGGTATATCTCACCTTCACACACAATTAAACATTGACAGTTAATTCACACTGCTTAATTTGCATGTTATATGCTTTTACCACTTCTTTCAGTTTCAAGCTTGCATTGTAAACTAATTAGTTGCAAGCACATTTCGTGAAAAGCTTCCTTTCAAAATCTATGAGAATGTTCTTATCAGCTCATAAAAGATTATGTTTATGCGCTCAAACACTGGTGTAGGGGATAGGGGACTACCACCCCCCCCCCCCCCTCCCCAAATAGCCCAAGAATAAGAGATAAACAAAAAATTAAAAAGATAATCAAAGTATTACATAAACTATGAAAGAGCAGCCAGGTCAAAAAAAAATCTCAAAAATGCACGACTTCGCAACCAACCAATCCTCACCCCCTAGTTTAAAGCTTGCATGAAAACTAATTACAATTAGTTGCAGGCACAATTTGGAAAAAGAGTCCTTTCAAAATCTATGAGAATTTTCTTATCGCCTCAAAAAAGATTAGGTTTATGGCTCCCCCACATTGGCGTAGCCAGAGGAGGGCTAGGGGACCTAGGCCCTTTCCACATCAATAACCCCCCCCCCTCCCCCCCCCCCCAAAAAAAAAAGAAACAATTAAAAAAAGGCAAAAAGTATTACATGAACTTTGAAAGAAAAGCAACCCAAAATGCACGACTTCACAACAACTTATGCAACCTCCCCTCCCCCTCCCCAGTTTCGGACAGAAGACCTTTAAAAAAATTGCTCTTTTATTTTGCTTTTAAAATTTTCAGTCACTGGATCACCCCCCCCCCCCCTCCTATAGAAAATCCTGGCTATGCCAACACTCCCCAAGGGTTTTAAATTATGCTTATTCTGTAAGAACCATACAAGCAAGCTTGTATGTTAATACAGTCCATCAAAATTAATATGTTTATAAATAAACTGCAGCTTTAAAAATAAAAACTCTCGTGATTTTTGTTATCTAATAAACAGGCATATACAGGCATGTACTGTATATAGTGAGCAGGGTTAAGGTTTTTTCATCTGAACATAGGAGGTGCAGGATGCAGGAGAGAAATCCTCCATCCCCTTCTCCACATCCTTTCCCCCTCCCCCTCCCCCTTCTGCCCCCACTCTCAACAGGTTCAGGAATAGTTCACTTGTCAAGCAAGTTCATCTCATATGAAAGCGAAAGAGAAAATCAAAAGACAAAATAGTGAAGAAACTACTTCTATCTTATTATTCTGATAAAGAGATATTCAAGTTTAAAGCTCTTTCTCACATGTGTAGAAATGACTGGTATATTACAGTAAGTATACTGTAGAAGGTTGGCTCCCCCATCATCACATTCAATTCATAATGTATATTGAAGAAAGTTTGTTTAACCTTTTTATTATTTAAATATTTCCCCTCGAACTTTCTTCAGGTGGTAAATTTAATTACCATTCTGTTTTACTACTTCCCTGACTATGTCCAATGGTTTAGTATGATAGCATACACTTAAGACTTTGAGGAATCTGAGGCTGTGACAACGCAGCTAGTCTAATTTCAGTCGTTTCTACAGAAATGGGACCAAAGTTTAAACTTGGATATTTCTTTAACGGAAAGAAAGTTTGACTGCTTTCTTCACCATTTTCTTTCTTTTGAATTCCCCTTTCATATTGACTTACTTGACCCCTGAACTAATACTTTAAATAATTTACATATACATATAATGTAAAAACTCTCCCCTTATACATTCCACCCACCATGATGATTCAAAACTATTGACTGAATAAGTAATTGCTGTAAACATACAGTACACAGCACTTGTGACACTGGTGAGCATCTTTAGGAATATGCATATTGCACTTTTGTGAATACAGTACAGTATGTCATATCAAGAAAGCGCCCCGTTGAACTCGGACGGGATCAAACTGCCAGTGTCATTTCTATCCCATTTCAAGGACACACTCTCAACCCTGGAAGCCTGGGAGAATTTGAAAACCTTGCTGATACATCAGTGTAACTTCCTCCCCAAACTTCTCCTATTTTGCACGCACATTAGCCATCGCACTGTTTGACTTCTATCACCGTACAAGTATGAAACACCACACCAAAATTTAACTCGGAGAGTAAATCGGTGCTAGAATTTCCCCAGTGATATTAATAGTGGTATAAGTACACAACACATTTTGATTTGTTTTGATTATCAGAGGCTCAAGCTGGGCTTAACGCTGGCATTACAGTACTGATGTATGGCACGGTCCGTGAATGGTGTTCTTAGGATCATACCATTAGACAATACTTTAATCGTGATATCCAGTCCCATAAACTAATGTTTCCTTAATATGACTTTGATTATATTTTTGTTATTTACTGCAATAAAAAGAAATATTCGGGTTCAAGTTTCGTTGTATAAAAAGACTTAGCACATATTTACATGTTTATTCGAGTGAAATCTCCCTTCATGTTAGTGCTACGTACATTGTGTGAATCAAGTTAATGTGGGGAGGAAGTCTTAATGCTTGAATGCTGTTCTAAATGCTGTTCTGAATGCTGAGTGCACAAAACCAGGAAGCTGTGAAAGAAAACCTGGATGGAGTGTTTAAGGGGCGGATTAGACATTTGATTGATGTCAAGACTAGAAAACCCAGATGATTGACTGCTCTGTCGTCAAGCCACGGTGTTAAATTAACACTTCTAGTTTGTGCAGAATTAAACATGTTGCCTAAAGCAAATGCTGCAGGTGATATTTTTAACAATGAGAGTTGATTCTACAATAACCTGTAAAGTTCTACATATATGACAGGACAAATGATTTTTTACTTGTGTGAACACATTTATCATTGCATGAATTTGAAGATACTCCATCCAGATGAATGAATATAATTGATGGTTCTGTTGCAAAATCAGGGTGTTAAATTAACACTTATGTCTAGTTTTTAAAAAATTAAAATGTTGCCTCAAGCAAACGCTGGTGGTGATTTTTTGACAACGTGAGTTGGGAACTTGTTTCTAAATAACCTATAAATTTTGCGTAGAGCAGGACAAAGTAAAATTTTAAAAACCTTTTTAAAAATTTTTCTGAAACCAATAAATTCTACATATACAACAGGATGATTTATATTTCACTTCTGTGAACACATTTATAATTGCATGTCACAAAATTGATATTTGTTTGAATATTATGTGTGTAAACATACAAAGAAACGTTTGTAATGACAACAATTTCTCCATATAACAGTAAACTATACAGTCTTGTTTAAAATTCACTTCCCCTTACAGAAATATATTGCAGCACGCTTGCGACAAGCTAACAATTTTTAGCTTGCGCAAGCATGCTGCAAGCTACTTTTTGGAACTATCTGCAAGCTTGCGCAAGCTAGTAAAATTTTTGCAAACTTGCACAAGCTAATAAATATTTTATGCTAGCCTGCGCCAAATAGTATTTGTTCCAAATACTAGCTTACAGCACGCTTGGGCAATTAAGCTTGCAGCATGCTTGCGCAAGTTAAAAATTCTTAGCTTGTTGCAAGCGCGCTAAAATTTCTGTAAGAGTCATTATTCAGGTAAAAGGAAGGGCACAGTATTTAAATATTTTGCCTTTACTGATTTCCGTCATATTTTTCTGGTATTAACAGACATTTGTTGAAATTCAAAGTTCAAAATCTTCCAAACATTTTAATCATGACAATGATATCCTTAAACAAGAAATCGAAAGAATTACATTTTTAAGATTTTGAGCTATCTGCACAACCCTTAAAGAAATTTTAGCTTGCATCATGCTTGCAACAAGCTAACAATCTTTAGCTTGCACAAGCATGCTGCAAGCTTGCGCAAGCATGCTGCAAGCTTGGGCAAGCGTGCTGCAAGCTTGTGCAAGCGTGCTGCAAGCTTGCGCAAGGGTGCTGCAAGGGTGCTGCAAGGGTGCTGCAAGGGTGCTGCAAAAGTGCTGCAAAGGGTGCTGTGAGTGCTGCAAGCGTGCTGCTGGCGTGCTGCAAGCGTGCTGGCGTGCTGCAAGCTGCTGGCGTGCTGCAAAGCGTGCTGCGTGCGTGCTGCAAGCGTGCTGGCGTGCTGCAAGCGTGCTGCAAGCGTGCTGCGTGCTGCAAGCGTGCTGCAAGCGTGCTGCAAGCGTGCTGGCGTGCTGCAAGCGTGCTGGCGTGTGCGTGCTGCAAGCGTGCTAAGCGTGTGCGTGCAAGCGTGCTGCAAGCGTGCTGCGTGCTGGCGTGCTGCAAGCGTGCTGCAAGCGTGCAAGCGTGCTGCAAGCGTGCTGCAAGCTTGCACTTTATTCCAATTCATTTTGACAATTGAAATCCATTTTGAAAATAGAAGCTGTTATAGCGTTAATTTTGGAAAAGTAGAGAGTTAGGACCCCCTTCCCCCCACTATGGCTAATAGCAGAACTATTGTTACAACATACTTGTATCCTGCCAGGACATTCATTAAAGAGCTTTTGCCAGCACCTGAAGGTCCCAAGATGGCAATAAGTTCACCTGGCAAAAATTTTCCTGAAACACCTTTGATGACGGTTTTCATTCCTGATGAGAAAACAGACAAAATTAACGTGAAACATTTGATGGCATTTCCTGATTATAGAAACGGTGCAGTTTCATTTTATGTTTACTGCATTAAATCATGAAAAATCTTTAATATTATATTTGGAACCTTTCCAAGCTTGCTTGCAGAACAAAACAAGCTAATACAAGCAAACGGCAAGCATGAGACAGGCTACATAATTATGGCGAGCTTTACGAGCTAATGGTGAACTTGACAAATACGCTAATGGCAAGCTAACACGAATTTTCATGCCCAAATCACATAGTGACTCAGGATTAGGTCATGAAAGCATGTACATTGAAAATCGTGTATCACACAATAAAGGAAAAGTCAATGGCCTGAAACACATGTCCACAAAAAACGTGTCCACAAAATTTTGCGACTAGATCTTATCATAAAATTATTTTCAATCACCAAACTTTATTTATTTAATTCTAAAAAATCAATAAAGCAGTAGTGAAATTGTCTACTAGTGTTCCACAAAGAATAAAATATCAAAAGTCTTCCGTAAAATCATAAAAATTTTCCCTCTTAAAACCAAAACAGGGTTCATTACTGATGCACATCGTTCAATATGATTTCAACCCAATAACGCATCAAAACACAAGCGTACGACATGTTGCCTGTGTCGTTCTTTGGGCATTTGTTCTGTGCCTGTGTCGTTCTTTGGGCATTTGTTCGTAACTTAAATTTACTCAAGAAAGCTCGCGCATTTTAGCATAAGCTCACACGACAGAGCGTATGAACTTCACTAGAGCATGTTCAAAATACGCACTGGTACTGTACTTACACTGTAACGCACCATTCCATTTCTGAAGCCATGAACAACCAAATAACAAAATACTGTACATGTACAGTGTAAGTGTGGAAAAAGGAATTCCTCAGAATTTGGCTTTGTAAACTGAAATGAATGTAAGTAATCCTTACAGAAATTTTAACTTGCAGCACGCTTGTGACAAGCTAACAATCTTTAGCTTGCACAAGCGTGCTGCAAGCTTGCAGCAAGCATGCAGCAAGCTAGTATTTAGAACAAATACTACGTAGCTTGCTAGCTTGTGTAAGCTAATATTAGCTTGTGCAAGCAGGCATAACATTTTTGTTAGCTTGCGCAAGCTTGCAAACAGTTTTGCTAGCTTGCGCAAGCTCACAGATAGTTTTTGCTGCAGTTTTGTTACAATTTTTCCAAATACTAGCTTGCAGCACACATGTTGCAAGCATGCAATTTAAGCTAAATTGTTAGCTTAGCAGATAGTTTTTGCTACAGTTTTGTTACAATTTGTTCCAAATACTAGCTTGCAGCACACATGTTGCAAACATGCAGCACTCTTGTGCAAGCTAAAAATTGTTAGCTTGTCGCAAACTTGCTGCAAGCTTGCTGCAAGCTTGCTGCAAGCTAATATTTCTATAAGGGATTGTTTTCTCAGACTAACTGACTTGCTATCTTGTAAACATTAGGTTTTAAAATTTTAAGGTGAGCAGCCTCTTTTTGAAAATGGATTTCTATATTGTCAATATGAACTAGAATAAAGCCTTCACATTACCTCCTCTTTTTTGGTACTTAAAAAGACTATGTACCAGATTAGCTGACACAATTTGTGTTTGCTATTCTGGTACAGAGTGTATGAAGCACCAAAAAAGGATCATAATGATGATGTGAAGGCTTTATTCCAATCCATTTTGACAATAGAAATCCATTTTGAAAATAGAAGCTGTTATAGTGTATGAATTGTCCCATAGAAGTAAGTGGTGTCAGCTCCATGGTCTAAAAAGCTGAGGAAACTGATCCATTGCCTGCATTCAACAGAAATGCAAACTGATCCTCTACATGCATGTACAGTACAAGCATTTTCACTATTGGCCAGTTTACAATTTATACGGGTTTGCATGGTCTAGAAAGAAAGAAAAGGGCTGAGGAAACTGATCCTCTACCTGCATGTACAGTACAAGCATGGGTGGGATTTGCCTACCAAAAGTATATACGCTTAGAAATCCTGTCTAAAACTGATAACATTTTTAAATGGGAGAACATAGCAAATAGCATACAGTAGCATAGACCCAACATGACATTAAACTCAAAGTAAGATACTATATTCATCACAAGTAAAATCAATTACCATAATTAATTGATTGGCATTATCACGCTCTGAAAATCAATAGCTGTCTGTAAATGATACTTGTGTGAAATGCTGCGAAGCATACTGTCACAGCGCTAGAAAATCAATTGTAATAAGTATTTGACTCACCCAGATGGGAATACATATTCTTTCATTAATGGTGTAAAGATATTATACCAATCATGTGTCAGTTTTGAAGGACTACCACAAACCTTCTATACATATCAACATTGCTTTGTAAAAAAATTGTTTCTTCGATAGTCCATCATACAGTATAAACTAGAATATAGCACATTGTAGAGCACATACCTCCGCCCATGTCACTATTCCAACATGCCTAGAATAATTGTAGAGTTCATTGATCCCCACAATCAAAATAATCTACCTCAGAAATCCTAGGCTCACCACGCCAGTGCACCACAACTGGGTTATCAAAGGCCGTGGACATTGACTTGGTTGTTGATGTTATGTTTGTCCGTACGTCCTACCTGTGTTCTCGTCCGGATCGTATTAAGCGTTTCGTGATAGCATTGTTACTATCATAACCGAATACGCAGGTGACGACCCCGTCATTGTAATTGTGTGTTCACTCGTCGTCGTAGGCTCACCAAGATTCATCCCAAAGTTTTGATCTGTAAGGATCATTTGCACTCTGACACTTAAAGATTATCTGCTGACTGGATTTCTCCCAAGGCCATACCATTGCTTTCAGTTTTGTTCAGGCTACGCATTCATTGTTTGAGCTGCTTTCATTCAAGACTCACATTCCATCATTTTCCATCTATGGTAGAAATCAATTGTTTCATTATTTCGTTTTTATACTAGAAGCCACTTGATTTAAATATCTTTGAGTCCAGAAAATTGATTGTTGGATTTCTTTTCTTAATATGAATTCATTGTTCATCACATTCCATTGGAAAGTTTCAACTATGTCATGACAGACCTTACCCTCGATTTCTGCCATTCCCTAATTGTACCAATACTTCACAAATCTAAATCACTTGTTCTGTTAGCAATAATAAAACTACACATCAAATTTATTCCAAATCCAATCACCAGTTCTTAAGATTATAATGATGAAAAAAATCACCTTAAAATGTCCCCACCCTTCCATTTGCAACCTTCCCCTCTTTCAATATGTCTCAAAATAATTTTGATCACTTCTTCCTTAAGCATTAACAAAACCACACACTAAATTTAATCCAAATCCAGTCATCAGTTATTGAGATATCTTAATGACAAACAACCAAACAAACACAGACAAATGGAGGTGAGAGACTTCGTTGGCAGAGGTACTGTATAATGAGGATGAAACACAAGACTATCAAGTTTGTTAATTCACATAAATTTACAAAAAAACAATGCCTGTGCACTAATATTTGGGTGCTCTTATTCATTGGGTCTTATAGAGATATATAGTAGTACTCAGTGGCTGATATTAAGCGGAACACGTCCCTCCCCCCCCCCCACACTAATAAAAGGAGATATATGGCAGTACTCAGTTGGTGATATTATGTGGAGAACATCCCCCTCCCCACTGAAAAAAGGAGATATATAGCAGTACTTAGTGGATGATATTAAGGGGTCCACCCCCTCCCCACTGAAAAAAGGAGATATATAGCAGTACTCAGTGGGTGATATTATGGGGAACACATTCCCCTCCCCTCCCCACTGAAAAAGGAGATATATAGCAGTACTCAGTGGATGATATTAAGGGGAACACACTCCCCCTCCTCACTGAAAAAGGAAAAGTCAGTGGGTGTTATTATGGGGAACACGCCCCCTCCCCACTGAAAAAGGAGATATACATGTATAGCAGTACTTAGTGGATTATATTAAGGGAAACACACCCCTTCCCTCCCCCCCCTTTCACTGAAAAAAACCTCACTGGCTTAAATTATAGGGAACACGTCCTCCCTCCCCCTCCCCACTGAAAAAAGGGAAAACAAAAAGGTATCAAACTTCAATTTGGCATGAGGGGGGGGACGAAGGCAGACATACAGTACTGTACCGTACGACATGTGTATGTCAATCAATCCTCAGTTGATTTGATTTTCAGCCATAATGTACAGTATGTAGCCTACAGGTAATTAAAGGTTATAAGCTCAGCATGGAGCCAGAATTCAAGAATGCAATTACAACACCACTCATTCAATATCATGAAGAAGTGACATAATGGTTCACAATATTTCATACATTCAATTCTAGACCACCACCTACAATATCTCGCTAAAATATTAAGTTAACATTCAGTTTAAGCCCACAACACGAGGAGCTTATTAAGGAGTTTAGTACTACACGCATTTTAACACACAGCCTGATTTGGTCACCAGGGAAATAACAATTAACCTCTGTACAACAGTACTTTAATTTGATCACCATGTACCTATACATGTACATGTACAGTACAATTAAAATGTAAATGCAAAACTCTCAATGTAATTCAGATTACAAATCCTGCAGCGCTTTGTATTCAAACACGGAGCTCGGCCAATGAAGGAGGCACATGATACCGTACCGTTTGGCACAGGCCTATAATGCTGCTGTTGTTATGAAAGTGATTAAGATACTATGATGTTAAAGGAATATTCCCATGTATTTTTTATTTTTTCATATATGATAGAGGACAATTATAGAAACAAAGTGGTGAAGAAAAAAAAAATATGTTAATATCTTATTCTGTTTAGAAGTTATAACATTTAAAAGGAATTTTCCCATGGATTTTAATTTTTTTTCATATAGAGAAAAATTATAGAAACAAAGTGGTACAAAAAGATGTTAATAGTTTATTCCATTTAGAAGTTATAACAATTTAAAAGAATATTCCCATGGATTTTCATTTTTTCATTAGGAGAAAAATTATAGAAACAAAGTGGTAAAAAAAACTGTGATGTCTTATTCCATTTAGAAGTTTATAACAATTTAAAAGAATATTCCCATAGATTTTGATTTTTTCATATAGAGAAAATTTATAGAAACAAAGTGGTAAAAAAGTATGTTAATATCTTATTCCATTTAGAAGTTATAACAATTTCAAAGAATATTCCCATGGATTTTCATTTTTCGTTATGATAGAGAACAATTATAAAAACAAAGTGGTGAAAAAACTATGTCAATATCTTATTCCGTTTAGAAGTTATAACAATTAAAAGGAATATTCCCATGGATTTTCATTTTTTCATATATGATAGAGAAAATTTATAGAAACAAAGTGGTGAAAAAACTGTTAATATCTTATTCCGTTTAGAAGCTATAACAATTAAAGTGTAGAAAAATGTTCTTAAAAACACCTTGTACAGTATACATGTATGTCCTTCAGATGTCATCAAGGCAAATCCAGCACAGTTCTTATATATTTCTTATCAATTTAATCACACTTATTTTACATTATTGAACATCATTTTTAGTTCATTATAGAAATAGGGTGGAATGTATAATTTACAAGGAAACATGTTTTCTTGGTGTCACATCACATTTTCGATGAGAAAAAAAATCGAAATTATTTTCTCTATGACATCACAAATGTTGCCAATCAGTCACTTTCAGTCACCAATCAGTAAAATTTTGCAACTTCCATACGGAATAAGATATTAATATATTTTTTCACCACTTTGGTTTCTGAAATTTTCTCAATCATACAGTATATGAAAAATGAAAATTCCATGGGAATATTCCGTTATTTTGATTCAGGTGTGTTCTTTACGTACTTTGTAAGAAAATGTTTGGGAGCTTAGGTTATGACTGTACACAAAAATCTTAGGTAAATTGTGCCAGAGAGGTAAATCTAATTCAAATCTGGCAAAACTGATGGTGCAAAGGAAATAAGAGAAAGGGCGAACAAATAATACCTACATAGTACAAAATACTCAATGAAATTTCCAACAGAAGTATTAAACGTTACTATGGACACTAACTAGGCAATTTTCATGATTTTTAATTCTTATCATTTCTTTTAATCTATGCTAGAGCCCAAATAATTCCAATATAAAGCCCCTAGTTTTGCTTTTTCAGAGGGATGCTCCACCCTGCCCCTCAATGCTTCCACCCTGCCCCTCATTGCTTCCACCCTGCCCCTCATTGCTTCCACCCTGTCCCTCATTGCTTCCACCCTGCCCTTTTTCACTAGCACTTGCGAATAATATTCATGCTGATTACAGTTCCTCAATATACTGTATGAAAAGATGCAAGGACACTGTTTACCCTCATTTACATTTGGACACAGGCTACTTGTAGTATTGATCACTCCCTTATTGACAGTACATTTCAAGTGCCCCCAAACCTGCCCTTAAAGTGCCTTTGATACCAATTATAAATGCCCCTTTTGGTCACTGACACCCTGCCCCATTCTGGATTAAAGTAGATGGTTGAATATCTGTCCGTATCTGTAGATAGGGCACTCCACATGTTACAGCAAACACTAGAAGGTGGAATTGAACATATGTTGACTTTGTTGTTTTCCATTGTTGGATATTGTAAATCAAAACAAAATTTTCTTGGAGTCTCCCAATGAATGGTGATCAAATTACTTTACAACTTCATGCCAATACCCCTATAACTGTTAAACACTGCTGTTCTGCTGATTTATTTCATGCATATACATTATATGCTCTATGTACTGTATTGAAAAGCTACATTAGGCCTACATGTAAAGCTCTTAATTTTAAAACTCAGCCTACACTGCTTTAAGTACACTGACTTTAAACATTTTGTAACTTAGTGTAAGTCTCCTGAAAATCTAAAATTACTTCTGACCAGAACACGTGGCCTATCCCATAATATTACATTTGGCTATCCCATAATACTCTAAAATAAAGGAAACTTTTCCTTTGTCCAGACTTTGATTGACAGATGAAAACAGGAAGGAGAAATAACCAGAACCACCAATTAGACACAAGATGAGAGAAAATGACCACCTTAGATGTAACTGAATACACAGGAGAAGTCTAAACTGAGGAATTGTAATAGTAAGTTAAAGCTCCAACTTCCTGGTTAAAGGGACCAGGTAATATCATTTGAGTCAGAATTTTAGTCTTAACAAATAAAAATTAGCAATTAACATAAGAAGATGGAAAATAACATTATTTCAGGTTAGAAATGGCATAGAGCTTGAAAAAAATACACTTGCTGCACATTTTTTGCCCACTTGAGAAAACACAAACGGCAAACCATAGGCAAAATGAAATAATTATTTCAAAGCCCACATGAGGAAGCACCATGCAAGTAAAAAAAAGCTAAATATGCTAAAATCATACATTTTGGTATAAGATCAAAACAAGAAAAACAACATTTTCCAAGAAAAGCTAATTCATAATGATGCTTTAATGCCTAAAAATGCCCATAGATCGTAAAAGTGCAATGACTCTTAAAGTACATACCAGGATGAACAACCGATGGCTCGCAGCCATGAATTTCATTGTTTGGAATAACCCGAAGCAATCCATTTAAGCACTTAAAGAATGTTTATATGGTGCCTTGGGATTATGTTGTGGAAGAGTACATTATGTATGAACCAACGATTCATCGAACACGATTCATCCGAGACATGAAAGCCAGAATGATAATGAACCTCTTACATGAAGTACGTAGTGTACTGTAGGTGGAGCAGGAAAGAATGACTGCAGACTGCGATTTCTATTCCCACTGTGATTTTCAAAGGAAGCCTGACCCAAACGGACATTTTCACATGAAATTTTTTCTTGATACATTATTTAAAAGAAACTTAGTGATTGGCTTTGTGGCAAGAATCGGTCTACAGTGTACTGTATGTATGATAGAAGATGGACAAAAAGAAAATTAAGATTTTTTTTTTTATATAAATCTGTTAACGGTATATGGACAGGTAAGCAACCACTTTAATACAAATGCCCTTCATGAACTCTCACCACAAACAGTTTCTCACCAAATTGATTCCGTAATGTGAAAAATCAGGCTTATTTTTAGGTCTCTAAACGTATGCTCATTACGTAACGTTTTTTTTTTCTTTTTTCGTGACATAAGGGTATGACAGTTACACACTAACATTATGTGAAAGTTACAGTGTGTACACTTACAGTCTAACATAACAAGTGCAGATCACAATCATAAAGAAATAATGGAGCTGAACTTGAGACGATATTTCCTAGACGATATTTTCTCAAGAAAATATCACAAAATAATTAGCAAATTCATGTTGAAACGATATTCTGATGTCTGATGAAATCACAACTGATATTTTGACGAGGTCAATGTAACACAATGACACAGTGAATGTTATGCATTGTAGGCCTCGCTGTGGCCTTATTCATATGTCACACACCTTTTTCTAATAGTGGAATTCCAGCCATTTCTAGGGGCTTAATATTTCACTTTTTTGAGAATATCTCAGAAACGAGTGGAAATTTTTGATAGATTTATTATGTTAATGAAATGTTCTGAATATTAGAAGGAACATTTATGGCAAAATCTCTACCTGTCCAGTGATACCTTTATAAAGAAGAAAAGAGGAATGTCACAAACAGTACATGAAGTTTGTATATCACACACACTCAGCTGGGTCCCTTGGGTACCAGAAGTAAGTTTTTAGGTAATGCCCACTGTACACGAATTACCATAGGCAAATTTGAAGGGGGAGGGGAGAGGGGGGGAACGGGCGCTTGTCCATCACTTTTTTTCCAAATTTGTATCTTTTGTAAGGTGATTTTTTGCATCTTGGCATGATTTTGTGTTTTTTTCCCCCTCAACACTTTTCACTTTGCCCCCTCCCCACCTAAACCACACCCCACCACTTTTGGTGGGCAAATCCCGCCCATGCGAATTATGTTTATTGGAAATAAAAGCAAACAGATATTTCCAGTAATACAAAACTCCAGTAATGGAAAACAAAATAGAAAATGAAAAAATAACCATTTTCTTAATGCAAAATGAACAGAAATTAATATTTTATTTTTATACAGTAGCAATGTTCAGTTTTAATCAAAAAGATGCCAACACATGGATGCAAACCAAGAGCGTATTTTGCTGTGCGCTCTTTGTTTGTGTAACACTTCCTTGACCAATAATTGGATGATTTTCTGCATCATGTGTGGATGATGTTGGTGGACATACTCATTTTCTTTCTTTTAAATAACTGGTGAAGAAAGTCTATTTTATGAAAGTGACATCATATCCTCAATGTCTGAACTCAACAATATTGCTGATGTTTTATTTAACAGTTCGATTCGTACCCCTGATCGGGGGACTCAATAAGTCCCCCGATGGGGAGACTCAAGCATTTGCACTGAGCTTACAGTGATATACTGTACATGTATGGAAGCCGCCATTTTATTGTGAAGTTTCAGTCATAGACGCTTATCAGTCGTTTCATTAAAAGTTTGTGACAAAGTTTGCTTTGTTCATGTTCAATTTCGCGAAAGTAAAACAACTTTGTTACAATCACACAGTTATAGCTAAATGATTTTAGAAATCCCTTAGTAATTTCTCATAATTTCAGAAAATTACGTTAAAGCGCGACTGCGCCCTTTGAACCCTTTGCAGTGGTTGAGTTTCCCGTGCTCGAAATGTGTCTGATTCTTAGTTATCCCTATACAAATTTTGAATTTGGATAGATGCATTTGTGGGAAACTTCTGTAAAGGATCCCTCAATCGGAAGAACAAAACTGTTCCCAAACAGAGGTACGAACTGGACTGTTTATTAGCAAATTGAATTTTACACTTGTCTTTTTAATTCAAAGGGTTGCACGCCACAAAATCTCAAACAATGCTACAATTTTCTTGGTTGGATATCCGGGAACTTCGTGACCTGAGGTTATATCAGACCGCTTAGAAACACCTGCCGCTGGAGTGTAAACAAAGCGATCAGCAGCTCTGTTTGTTTATATATGCCATACGTAGCATGATAGGCCTGAATTTCAACAAAAATTATTCTTTTTAATTATTGACTAATCAATGTTCCAACTTAATCTGCAATCCTTTGAGACAATGTATGATGATCGATTCGGAATATGTGGCATCGCTTTTTTTCAATTTTCAGTAAAAAAACATTACTGTTTTGGTAGTATCAATTCAAAATTTCCGTGACTGACCCAAATTTCAACCATGTGGAACGGCAGACCCGTAGTTTTGCTGTTTCACAGGAATGACCCACTCCGCCACCCTGTGGGTCCCCCAACCCCTGGAGTCTACCCTGCCCCTGTCAGAAAAAATTGTTTGTATTTTTTATTATTTTTACCTGATAATCCTGACCTTATAAATGAAATACCTTACATGAATAAAGAACACAGATTAATAGCATAGTAAGCAATCGTCCTGTTTGGTTAATGACTGGTCCTTATCAATCAGAGGTATGATTATAGCTAAAATTTTGCTTGACTTTGCATACCACATGCAGACACACAGACTTGCTGTTTGTGTAATGTGCAATGCTTTGTTTTCACTCCAGCAAATGATGTCTCCCCGGATGTGACATGGCACCAAGTGAATACAATCCTGTGAGAATGCCAGGCTGTGAATGTGATGTCAACGACCTCAGTACTACTGTAGTCTGATTTCAGTCATTTCTAATACTTGTACAGTATTAAAATTATACACTATTCCAAGTTTTGATCAATGTTTAGATGTTTTCATGGCTTTTATAAACAATTTTAAAGCAATTTAGATGACTTTACATGTATGTTACAGCACAGTACTCCAACACAACCAGTCACCCTTCAACTTATGGAGTAATTAAGATCATCATTTTGTTTTAAAGATATTTCAAGTTAATTCATGTTTTAACTCTCATTTTGCTGGTCTGCCTGAGACTTCATGGATTATCATAATATATCATAATATATCTACTGTATCTCTTTGGATTAATTCATAAGAATGTATCATTGCATACCTTGAGATAATTATGGGATTTTGTTATTTCATCCCCACAGAATGTTTCAGGCAATCATGACATTTACCATTCCTACACTCATATTATTCAATGTCAAAGTAAACAGTACCTCTACTACACCTGGTAGCATAGAAATGATAATGTTTGTCTTTCACCGTCTGATTTACAAGAGTTCTAATGTTGTAAATTGTCTGTCTGGATTTTGACGTTCTGATTGGAGATACACCTGCTGTAAATTCCAATTCAACCCATTTGAAGATGGTTAAACTGGGTTTGAACTGGATTCAAATACTGTAGGGCAAAGTAGATATTAAACCTAGTTCAACCCAGTTCAATCCAGTTGAACTAGAATTTTCAGCAGAGACCATGGACCAGTAAATTATACATCGCAGGCCAGTGAATTATATATACACAGCGAGCCAGTAAATTATACACCACGGGCCAGTAAATTTTAGACAGCAGGTCAGTGTATTATACACCACAGGCCAGTGAATTATACACAGCGACCAGTGAATTAAATTCTGTGGGCCAGTGAATTATACACAGCGGGCCAGTGAATTATACACGCGGGCCAGTGAATTATACACAGCGGGCCAGTGAATTATGCGGGCCAGTGAATTATACACCGCAGACCAGTGAATTATACACCACGGACCAGTGAATCATACATCGCAGACCAGTGAATTATACACCACAGACCAGTGAATTATACACCACAGGCCAGTAAATCATACACCACAGGCCAGTAAATTACACACCACAGGCCAGTGTATTATACACCGCAAACCAGTGAATTATACACAGCGGGTGAGTGAATTATACACCGCGGGCCAGTAAATTATATACCATGGATCAGTGAATCATACACCGTGGGCCAGTGTGAATTATATATCATGGATCAGTTAATTATACACCGCGGGCCAGTGAATTATACACCGCTGGCAAGTGAATTATACACCGCGGGCCAGTGAATTATATACCATGGATCAGTGAATTACACACCGCGGGCCAGTGAATTATACACCATGGGCCAGTGAATTATACACCGCAGGCCAGTGAATTATACACTGCGGGCCAGTGAATTATATACCATTGATCAGTGAATTATACACCGCGGGCCAGTGAATTATATAACATGGATCAGTGAATTATACACGCGTATTTCTTTTTTTATGTTGAAGGGGGTACTGTGCCAATAAGAAATAAGGTTGAATGTTTGGAGAGTACTGCCTTTGTGATTTAGGGCTATCCAATGATGAGGTCATGATTTAGGGCTATCCAATGATGAGGTCATGATTTAGGTCATGATTTAGGGCTATCCAATGATGAGGTCATGATTTAGGGCTATCCAATGATGAGGTCATGATTTAGGGCTATCGAATGATGAGGTCATGATTTAACCAATGATGAGGTCATGATCTGATTTAGGGCTCGAATCCAATGATTGAGGGTCAATGATGATTTGGGCATGATTTAGGGCTATCCAATGATGAGGTCATGATTTAGGGCTATAGAATGATGAGGTCGTGAACATGTCAAAGAACAAAGAAAAATTTATATTGTCAGCGAAATATGGCAGACCTGGTTATAACATTCAAGTCTTAAATGTTCCAGGTGTTAAGAGAAGAAACTGTAAATTATATTTGAGTTGGTTTTAAACATACTGTAGCTTGTGAGCTGTTAGTTCTGGTGGTGATGACTTTGTATCTTTAAGCAATGTCTTTGTTCACATCCTTATCACATCAAGTAGCCCCAGGGGCCCCTGAGCAAAAGCCGTTGCCCCTCAAATTTTCATCTTCCTAGAATAATTACTACAGAAAGTTCAAACTACTGTATATGATCTGAATACATGTAGGTGACCCACAGATATAATAATAATATTGATCATATTGATCATATTGATCATATTGATCATATTGATCATAATAATCATAATAATAATAATAATAATAATAATAATAATAATAATAATAATAATAATAATAATAATAATAATAATAAAATAATAAAAATAATAATTATAAATATAATAATAATAATTAATAATTAAAATACAAGGATTTATTACAGCACCATTATACATATACATATACATATATATATATATATATATATATATATATATATATATATATATATATTCATATATATATATATATATATATATATATATATATATATATAATAATAATAATAATAAATATATTTATATATATATATATCCTAATATAAATATATATATATAATATAAAATAAAATAATAATAATAAATAAAATAAATGTACATATGTATATATAGGCACCATACATATAACAATAATATTACAGATATATACATGAACAATAAAATAAATATATATATATATATATATATATATATATATATATATATATATATATATATATATATATATATATATATATATATATATATATATATATATATATATATATATATATACATATACATATATATATATATATAAAGGGCACTATATCAAATCCTTGTATTATAATTATTGTTATTATTTTTATCATTATTATTATTATTTACCGCAATGCTATGGTGAGTGTGGCTTATTATCTTCAATCAGAGCGGTTAATTAAGGGCAACCTCTAATTACTCTATACAATACATAACTTTAGGAGATAAAAACTTACCTCTATTTACGTTGCCAGAAACTGCCCTCCTTGACATCATAAGTAAGATTCTTAAATTCCAACAAGATAGGAGGCCTTTTGGTAAATTTGGTAATGTCCTGACTGTTGTGTTCTCTTCCATACCCACAAACACGGCATGTGGTTGGATATCTTTCTGTAGACTGCCCCCTCCTGAGGAATGGCTTATCTGGTCAAAATCTGACGGAATATCAACATACGATGTTTTCTTTTCAATATAATTTACCCTTGAACCAATAATTTTAATTTGTGGATCATCTTTATTACAGGTAGGTAAAGCATTTGGTTCATTCAACATGCCAGGGTTATCATGTCATCCCCAACCCCTTGGCATTTTTCTTCAGCCTCGTTCAGCGTCCGAATCCATCCCATAATCCACCAGTTTTACATGACAGCCTCCAATTTTAACATTCAATTCTCCTTTTCCTGAAGACTTTCTTCTTTCTTTGAATGAACCTGACAAAAGTACTCCATCTTTTGACAGAGATTTTTTACATTCTACCGCATTCTCCCCCTGTAAAACTTTGTCGTCCACATTTTTGTCAGACACAAGAGTATCATCTAATTGCATATTACAATTTCCACAACTCTCCACATTTTGATTATTCATTTCCATATTCGGTGTGAGTGTAGACTGTTCATTATAATTAGAATCCTTTTGTAACAACGGATCTGAGCTGCAGGGTTCGGCGTCGTTCTCATTGACATCAATATCGTACGAATCCTTTTCTAATTGGTTACATCCATCTCCTTCTAGCTCATCTAATTTCCCCATGCCCCACCCAACATCCTCATCCTCATCGTCTTCCATAGTCAAAACAGTATGATCTACAGATTGTCCACTCTGTACTTCAGAAGAAACTTGTCTCGAATCTTGTGATCGCGAACCTTCTTGATCCACTAATTCATCCGTCTTTACAACATCTTGAGAATTAGAATCCTCTCTCTGCATCCACACCTCCTCGGAGACATTTTGTGCCGTATCTTCATTAGTTGTTGTCTCCCACAGAGCGACGTTTTCACTTTCTTGAGCACCTGACATATTTTTCTCAAGTAAATTTACTATCCTCCAAACAAAAAGTTACTATCACGAGAGTCCAAAATTTCAATTATCTTTCATTGAAATATTCCACGGGATAAAACACACCAAACCTCGACTTTCTATTGCACATATTTGCTTTTGAGGTAGATAAAAAAAAAAAGCACCAATTTACAAATAAAAGTTTAAAGACATTAATTTTTTTCTTTCAAATTTACTTACAAACAAAAGTTTAAAGACATTATTTTTTTTTCTTTCAAATTTACTTAAAAACAAACTTTAGAATTGACAGCTTCTCAAAATTTATGACGCAAAATTAAGAATATATCAGAAAACATTTCTTCCCTTTTCACTCAATACAGTGTACAACGCTTAAAATAATTTCCACTGATTACAATGTGCACATCAAATACAGTATTCCTTGCATACTGTGTTTTGTGACTTCCAGATGCTGAAGCTGTTTCCACGAAAAACAACAGGTCCTTTTAACCTGATTTAAGTAATGACAAACATTCCCATCTCAAACAAAACTATCGGTCAGTTTGGTTTTATGTTAATTTGTAAAAGCTACAAAATACCTCGCAAATTTTCCTTGACTAAACTAACTGGAAGTGGCACGTAATCATCGATGAGCTGTAAGCGGATTTAAAGGCATATAAAAAAGCTTTCATCGAAGGAATTCAAACTGATGGTCGTTGCAGCGCTATTTTTTTTCGGTCAAACGGTTTATGTGCTACGATCCATTCCCCACTTTCTGTAAAAAGATTGAAAAATATTTTTAAATTATATCATAATTGAAAAATCAATATATTTTGTGTTATTTCTTTAGATGGTAATTAACGTCTGTGACACAGTTAAAGACCAGTTCCATGTTAATGTAGAGAAAACTATACATTACAACGTTTCTGATTGGCCGATCATATTTACACAAATACTGACAAGCCAATCAAGAACGGCAGTGGAAGTGACATCGCTGTATATGTGCAGACTTCTTAGGTGCTATGTCAGGCAATTTTCTTGCAATGAGATTCCCTATAACTATCAGCTTCAGTTTTGTCTTATCTGTTGTAGCCAGGGGGGTGGATAGGGTCATACAACCCCCTCAGCCCCCCCCCAAAAAAAAAGAGAGGTAAAATGGTAATGTAAAAAGGTCCAGAAAATATGCTAAAAGGTCCAAATATTTCCCTCAGCGACGAAATTCCATATAACCATCAGCTTCAGTTTTTTCTTACCTATTGTAGCCAGGGGGTCGATAGGGTCGTACAACCCCTCACCCCACCCCCTCTGTCCCCGAAAAAAGTAAAATGGTAATGTTAAAAGGTCCAAATATTTCCCTCGGCAAACCGCCCCCTCCAATCTGATAGGCTGGCTACACCCCTGCTTATTTATAACATCATTTAACTGATCCCTTCAACAAAGTACAGTAAATCTCTTCTTTATGGAAAAATATTTCACATGGATGAATACGATAGCTTGACTATTTTGACTTCATACAAAAATAAGACTTCTACAACAAATATATACATGTAAACTCATAGGAAAACTATTCGCGCCTCTTGAAAACTGATATCTTGAATATTGTATCGACACCTCCATGAAGAAAACCCAACGAAGAGGATGATGAGAATTTCTCATGCAGTAAATTAGACTACAATTATGCACACATAGCAAATGAGTCAGGATTGATTACCAACACACAGAAAATCTGATCGAATCCTTAGAATTCCATACGATGTCGGCGGCATGAGGCCTACTGTACGTATATGCTACTGTGTGTATATGATGCTACTGCACGTATATGATGCTACAGAACTTGATGTAATCATGTCACTAGGATGTCTCATCTGGTCATGAGTAGAAAACATTGTCTAGAAATTGCTTACAAATGTCAAACAAAAATTTGCATAAAATATTACGACTTTATGATTTTCTTTTCTTAAATTTTTCATATGGTAAAAATAAACAGATTAGATGAATAGGAAATTACTGAAAGGAACATGGCTGATTCTTAAGTGTATGATGATCATTTTGGTGACCAATGTTGTAATACGAATACTCTATCATAGAAGTCTATTTCCAAAAATGAGTCAGAATAGGAATTGAATGATAATTAACTGACAGAAAATCTGACGAAAACCTTACTATTCCATACAGTGTCAGCATACAGATGATGATTCTGTATTTGATTGTACAGTAGTCATTCAGCGTGGGTAGAATTTATTTCAGGAGAACCAAGTTGCAGATCATCTTTATGTATTATATCTATTCTATTTTATAATAAATATTCTAAAACCTACAGTACATCTGTCATGTCTAGCTTTTTCGTTTTAGGGGAGCTTAACCCCTCCCCCCTTCCCCCACCCCCAAAAAAACACTAAAGGCCAGTTTCAGATTAGAAGAACAGAGGCATAGGAGTTAGGACCCACCCCGGAAAGGGGTTCTATTTCCCAGTTAAATGCATGCTTTATATTGAAGCAAAATGCGTAAAATTGTTGGACATTTTGTTCGATTTTGGCAACACTTCCTGAAAATTTCTCGAAATTGACAGTGATTTAAATTTCCTGCAAAATTTTCCTGGAAAGTGAAGAATTTTGCAGGAAATTGAAGAAAATTTCCTAGAAATTGAAGATTTTACCAAAGAACTTCAATTGAGCTCTTTGATTACATGAAAATGAAGAAAAAATTTCCCAAAAATGAATGAGATTTCCTGAACATTTACGGAGATTTCCTGAACATTTACGAAGATTTCCTTAAAATTCGCAAAAGTTGAAGGTTGTTTTTTTTGGGGTGGGGGTTGGGTAGGGGGTGGGGGGGAGGCGGGGGGTGGGAGGGGGGGCTATGATACTTTAAGACATGCCACTGCTTTCTTTATTGCTATTCATACAAAAAATTAAATGCCACACCAGCCCTTTTTTTGAAGGGTGTTCTAGCTTGTAAACTTTAAAATTGTTCCTGTTGCATGTGTATACCTACAATTTTTAAAGCTGCAACCATTTATGTCTCATAACTACCATTGGGAATTCTTAAGGTGTAACTTTCTTGTTGGTATGCTGATAAGGCTAGAATTGTAGCTCCATAGTCCTGAATGCCGCAGAAATATTCAAATTAGTTCAGCAGGTCATGAAAGTTCATCTTATATAAAAGAAGACTTTAGAAGAAACAAAATGGTGAGGAAACGGAAACTACAGTACATGTCCGTGAGGATGTAAGATCATAACTAATCTAATTCATTCCTTTCTACGGTACATAGATTACACAAAAATTTAAACTTAAATATCTCCTTAACGGAGTGAGATTGACTGGGGGTTCGAGGGGGGGGGGGGAAGAGGGGTGGGGGGAGTGGGGTCTGTCATTGAAGAAGTGTTTGTAATAGTATTCTATTACATTTATAGAGGAAGGGTTATCACCTCATGATTAACATTAACATCTATTCTGGACTTGCTTTTCTATTAAAGGGGAGTCGAAGGATCCCCACCCCCTTCCCTTCCTCCCCCTTCCTGGCTACACTCTTGGTTAGAGTAGAGTTGGAAATTTCAATGACATGGATGCTGATACAATCATCTTTCTTAACTTGTTGCTTATTGAGATTAGTGTGTTACATTCCACCACAAAAAACATGTCAGTATCATACCTAACTGCATCAAACACTTACACCCAGACAGTTTTCTTTCTATGTTGTCTACACATATTACTTTTCTCATTAACAAATTTTCTTTTGAATTTCTTCAATTTGCCTACATGTACATGAACACACAACTACTGTGTATGCCCATTTCCCCCGAGCATAATAAGATTTGCATCAAGAAAAGCAACCAAATGTTTGCGGACACGTCACATATTCAAGAACTTCAAACTGCTGGTAGCGATTTATTCTATGATAAACATATTTCTCGTTTATTTTTAGGGGGGCTCTTAGCACATTTTGGCTAATAGCACATTGTAACAGTTGAATGTACAATGACCACATTAGTATGACATGTTACTGATACTTAGGATGGCTTCCAAATGTCTGAATAAGTTTATTGCCTCCACCAATGCATAATTTTGTGTGCGTTCTTCTTTTTTCATACATGTAGTTGCAACATCTAAAGAGACACTGAATAAATATCTTCAGAGATAAAATGGTGTATGGCTTCAATATTGCCTCAAAAAGAAGTACTAAGTTTTGCTAGTGATTGATTGTTTATTTGTTTGTCTGCTGATTATTGGGTATATTTGCCAACCATCATATATATTTCAAAACAAACTGATCTATCCATTATATTATTTAAAGTAATGAAGCCTGGCTTGAAAATAAATAGAACAAAAAGATGGAAGGATAACACATGCTTCATGGTTGGCTGGTTGGGGGTTAAGAGGCACCTGGACAGCTTTGAGATTTGGTCAAATTTTTGGTCAAATTGTTTAAACTATATTAAAACTATGTGAGTTGTGGAGGTGTGTTGGGGAGAGATGAGGTGTTGGGAGAGATGAGGTGGTGGGGAGGTAAGGTGTTGGGGAGAGATGAGGTGTTGGGGAGAGATGAGGTGTTGGGGAGAGATGAGGTGTTGGGGAGAGATGAGGTGTGGTGAGGTGTGGGGAGGTGTTGGGGAGAGATGAGGTGTTGGGGAGAGATGAGGTGTTGGGGAGGTGTTGGGGAGAGATGAGGTGTTGGGGAGAGATGAGGTGTTGGGGAGATGAGGTGTTGGGGGAGAGATGAGGTGTTGGGGAGAGATGAGGTGTTGATGAGGTGTTGGGGGAGAGATGAGCTGTTGGGGAGAGATGAGGTGTTGGGGAGAGTGAGGTGTTGGGAAGAGGTGAGGTGTTGGTGAGAGGTGAGGGTCATAAGTCTAGGAGGTACCACCCCTCCCCTTCCTCCTCCCTTCCCACCCCCCACCCCCCCTTCCCCCCCCACACACACACTTTTAGCAGAATTGTACAATTTCAGTATTTTGGGGAAATTTTGCCTCTTGTTCCCCCACTTTTTGGATAAGAGGCCATGCTTCCCCCGCCCTCCTCCTCCACACACACACACTTTTCAAATAATAATTACAGTCCTGGCTGAAGTTAGGTACAGTAAATTTTCATAAACATGAAAGACATTTTAACATCAGTGAAAATAGTACATACTGTAGAAAGCAACGAGATGTTACAGTATATCAACTTTGCTACTGTATACTCTAGTGAAACCTGGATTTGAAATTAAAATATCGAGAAAAATATTGATGCATGCAAAAGGTGGCATCATAGAAAAATGCCCTAAAGTCCTATACACATGTATACAGTACTTATGAGTTAAACAAAGATGTTTTAATCAAAGCAAAGGAAAAATGCTTAACCCTTAAATACAGTACCCAGACCGGTCATGGCACACCCAGTTGGACTACCTATTCAATAAATTATTTGAGTAGCTTAACAAAGTGATATAAATAGAATCCTGGTATCATTTCAAAGAACTCGCATAGTTCTTTAAAAAAATTGTAACTTTTTGATGGGGGTTTATATTGAAGAATTTTGAAAAAAATGGGTTGCAAAAAAAATTGCACAAAATTTAGCAAAAAAATGATGGCTTACTTGCCAGACTTCCAGTCCTAGCTTTGACTTGAAAATCTGTGAACATCTGTCAAAGTATCCAATTCCGGTCAAATTTTTTCTTCCCCTATCATATATATCATATTTTTAAAAAAAGTTGTGCAAAATTTGATGATTTTTAACCTTTTTGAGACCAATGTTTGAAAAATATAATAACACTGGATCACAATACACATACAGTACCGTAGGCCAAAAATATTTTGATAAAGCCTACTTTCAATTCAAAACAAAAACCCCCTCTTTCTTCATGCCGTTAATTAACTTTAAAAACAAACCCATATACTGAGGCAAACGTGTTCTGCAGATGCACACGTCCCGGGTTTGTTTACAGGCCGAGTGCACAGCTTTGTTTTTCTTGAGTAATTACAGCAGTGTTTATTCATTGTTTATTTCTATTGTTTTGCTTTGAGAAAAAAAATATAGACTGGTATCATTGGAAAGGAAATTTCCAAACAATCTAAATATGTAAAAAATCATTTTTATTATTCACAAGAAAAATTACAAGCTCAAAGAATTGGCCTAATTTTGCCTAAAATTTGCATATTTTTGTTGATATTTTCTTTATTTTGATTATTTTATTGAAAAGCTTTTTGTCTTAGCATTCATATAAACTAAACTTGTAGTGATAGATAACGAAAGGAAAGTTTTGAAAATTAATTTTGAAAAAATAAAATCCACACATTTTTTATCACATTTTGATGCACTGAGCGTTAAAGGGTTAATGGAATATTTCCATGTAATTTCATTTTAATATATTTGATGAGGGAGGACAATAAAAGAAACAGATTGGTAAAAAATACAAGTTAATCTACAAGAAGTTATTGAATTTAAAAGTATTTTATTGTCTGCATAAAAGAGATTGTAATTGGTCCAAGTCTAAGTCATCATTATGTTGTCATTGCAGCACTTCTATTCTATTCTTTATGTATTTCTTTGAAATTTAATTTCAAATTTTTAAATGATTGGGAATATCTTTTCTTCAAAAATTATTAATAGTGTAGAATAAAATTTAAATTGCCGATTAATTTTCAGAGAAATAGATCAAGATTAGTACAGAAAGTGCTGTGATGACATCATAATGATGACTCCGTACAAAAGTTATTTTTATGCAGGTAAGAAAAATCTTTAAAGTTCAAGAACTTCTTCTAGGAATGCGATATCAACAAGTTTTATTTTTTACCAATCTGTTTCTTACATTTTTCTCTATCAGATACATAACTAAAACTGTTGGAAGGAGAGAATCTTGACTATTCAAAGCTAGTATAGAGAATGGGCAGAGGGAAGTACAACAATTGGGTAGCAAGGGCAGATGATTTCATATTACTTGAGCTTTGAAAGATGCACTTCCATTTTCATTTGCACTACAAGCTTCAAAATATCTTTGAGTTTTCCAAGATATTTGAACTTAAAAAGCTCAAGGTTACATCACCCTTAGCATAAAAAGCATGTAAAACCTAGCTGTGGAAACTACAACACCTCTTTTAGTTATATTAATTGAATAACAAAGAAAGGACACTTGCCAATGTCAATCTTCAAGAACTCCCTTTGGTTTGTTGATGATTAATGGCACAGCGACAGTCAGAGTCAAATGTGCCAAAAGGGTGTTAATAAATTATGGTGTAAGATTTATGATAGTGAGAAAGGAAGGTGTGTAAGGGGGAAAAACAATAAGAGAGAGAAAAAAAAAAAGGTGTTAAATAAGGTTAGGTGTAGAAAGGGAGGGGGGAGGGAATGGGGAAGTTAAATGTGGTGGAAGAGGTTGTTGTTGGGAAGGAAGTTGATGATGTTTGAGGAAGAATTGTGTTCAAAAAAGTCAGAGATTGAGGATAGTGAGGAGAGAAGAGATCTGGAGTTCTGGTATAAGGGACAGGTTACGAACTTCTTTTAAGAATGAGATATCAACATGTATTTTTTTTTACCAATCTGTTTCTCACATTTTTCTCTTAACATAAAAATAAAATTCCATGGGAAATTCCTCTAAACCACAATAACCTACTAACTCAAAGGATTTTTTTATTATTTTGGTCATGCCATAAGAAGAGATACAACCACAGAAGAGCTACATGTACATGTACAGTACTAAAGGGCAAGGTGAATGGCAGAAGGGCCCGGGGCAGACCATGAACCTGGCTGACTGACATAGTAAACACACGGACGGGTCTCAACCTGAAGGAGTGGGTGAGACGTGCAGATGATCGCTCCTACTGGGAAAGGATGACCACACACATTGGTAACTGGAACCTCCTGATAAAACAGTCCACCAGCATGTCCATTAATAGGAACATAAATGTTCCCATGGGAACATATATGTTTGTTTGTTTGTTTGTTTGATGAGAGTTTAAAGGCACCACAACAGCAAAGGTCAAATTAAGTCCGATAGGTTAGATCATTCCAGAGGTGGGAAGGAGAGTAAACAGGGGGAGATTGAGAGAAACGCGAGAACTAAAAGCTAGAAAGCTGGGATCGAGAGAGGAGGTGTTTGGGGGAAAGTAATAATGAAGAGAGAGAGGGGGTGGGGAAAGAGAACTAAATATAGTTGTGGAGGGAAGCATGATGAAGGAAGGAGATACTAAAATTTAGAGGTTTTATGTGGAAGAGCTCGGCAATTGAGTTGTGGGTAGTGAGGGAAGCTCTGGGAAGGTTGCACAGGGGGCAAACAAGGAGAATGTGATGGACTGTGAGAGTGCAGTGGCAATTGTTGCAGAGAGGTGGGGGAGCCAATAAGGAGGTGGGAGTGAGTGAGGTAATTGGAACATTTTGTGATATTTCCCATGCCTCCTTTGCTATCCTAACGATAAAGTCCCATGCAATGTTACATTTTTCAAATTGGAAATACGTCTGGGAAAAATATCTTTGCAAGGGGAAATTAAAAACTGATGAAAATACCTGTATTACTGTCATGGCTAAAGCTTTTCCACTCCCATTTGATATGTTCACCATCCATTTTCGAAATATCAGAAATAATAGACAATAGAGCTGGCTTTTAGGCACGAAACAGCCATTTTGAAAATTCAAATGTTTTTTTTAAACCAATGATTTAATGATATTTAAAGTACATGAATTAGAAACTTGGTCATTTTCTCGCAATATCTGAACAATGTGGCTGCATGATTTCAATACTCTCGTGTGTTATACATGTTCCTATTAATAAGCACGCTTCCGGACTGTAAAAGGTAACTGTAAGTTTGTAATTTAAATCTTAAATTTGTGATGTACGACTCGGCGAACAACTTTAAATATCTTTAAAATGCTTTCAATTTCTTTCCTACTATAAAGTCTATTCCTGCTAGAATTTGATTCGGAGTAAGGTAAAAAAACTTTGGTAAGAATTTGCTGCACTTCTTTGTAGAATTATGGTAGACAACCAGAACCAAATGGTGTTGTGGTTCCCCAAAATTGTTTTTTCATAAGGTGATAGATTTGCAAAATTTGTATTACTTGTCATGTCATTGCATATCATGCGGAAATATTTGTCCCATGATATTTATTCATAGGCCATCAATACAAATGTTAGCAACATTACCATTGTCACAATAATTAACAACATTTTTGTAGCAAGAATGATGCAGAAATGGTTGTTCATTTATTTTATTTCAAGAATTTTTCAGTTAGCCCCGCCTACTCATTAATATTCAGGACATCACTACCACATTAGAATATATGTACAGACCATAACCCATCTGTGTAACACATATAGCATAAATCTGATATATAGGTAATGAGATAGAGTATGGTGTTTACATCATTTAACAATTTCAAAGTATAAAACCATTTTCACTTTAAGCCCCGCCCACTTGATAATATGCATGAAATCACCACCAAAAACATTAGGGCACATCTGCAGATCATGAGCTATCTGTGTACCATACATGACGTGAACCCAGTTCATAAGTTTATTGAGATATCGATTTACAAGCTTTTTGTTTACAAAATCATATTAAGCCCCACCAACTACGCATATTAATGCATCTTTATATCATGAACATGTACACACCAGCTAACATTATAATTATTCCAAATATGGACTAAAACAGACATGCGGTTGTTAAAATATGAATATTTCCAGATTTTTACATTAAGCCCTGCCTACTCATTAATATGCATGATACCACCATCAAAATCAATAGGGCACATCTACAGAGCATGGGCTATCTGTATACCAAATATGACATGAATCCAGTAAACCAATCTTAAGACCATGTTTACAAGTTCTTTTCAGCAAATTCATATTAAGCCCCGCCCACTATTCATATTAATAAAAGTCAACGTTTTTACATCATGAACATGTACACACCAGCTAACATCATAATTATACCAAATGTATTACAAAACAGACATGCAGAGAATTTCCAGAATTTTACATTAAGGCCTGCTGGCGGAGGTCCAACTTCGCTGGCGGAGGTCCAACTTCGCTGGCGGAGGTCCAACTTCGCTGGCGGAGGTCCAACTTCGGTAATAACCTCCATCCATTCAACTTTGTTAGCGGAGGTAATACCCAAGTCCAACTTTGTTAGCGGAGGTAATACCCAAGTCCAACTTTGTTAGCGGAGGTAATACCCATGTCCAACTTTGTTAGCGGAGGTAATACCCAAGTCCAACTTTGTTAGCGGAGGTAATACCCAAGTCCAACTTTGTTAGCGGAGGTAATACCCAAGTCCAACTTTGTTAGCGGAGGTAATACCCAAGTCCAACTTTGTTAGCGGAGGTAATACCCAAGTCCAACTTTGTTAGCGGAGGTAATACCCAAGTCCAACTTTGTTAGCGGAGGTAATACCCAAGTCCAACTTTGTTAGCGGAGGTAATACCCAAGTCCAACTTTGTTAGCGGAGGTAATACCCAAGTCCAACTTTGTTAGCGGAGGTAATACCAAGTCCAACTTTGTTAGCGGAGGTAATACCCATGTCCAACTTTGTTAGCGGAGGTAATACCCAAGTCCAACTTTGTTAGCGGAGGTAATACCCAAGTCCAACTTTGTTAGCGGAGGTAATACCCAAGTCCAACTTTGTTAGCGGAGGTAATACCCAAGTCCAACTTTGTTAGCGGAGGTAATACCCAAGTCCAACTTTGTTAGCGGAGGTAATACCCATGTCCAACTTTGTTAGCGGAGGTAATACCCAAGTCCAACTTTGTTAGCGGAGGTAATACCCAAGTCAACTTTGTTAGCGGAGGTAATACCCAAGTCCAACTTTGTTAGCGGAGGTAATACCCAAGTCCAACTTTGTTAGCGGAGGTAATACCCAAGTCCAACTTTGTTAGCGGAGGTAATACCCAAGTCCAACTTTGTTAGCGGAGGTAATACCCCAAGTCCAACTTTGTTAGCGGAGGTAATACCCAAGTCCAACTTTGTTAGCGGAGGTAATACCCATGTCCAACTTTGTTAGCGGAGGTAATACCCAAGTCCAACTTTGTTAGCGGAGGTAATACCCAAGTCCAACTTTGTTAGCGGAGGTAATACCCAAGTCCAACTTCATTGGCAGAGGTAATACCCAAGTCCAACTTTGTTAGCGGAGGTAATACCCAAGTCCAACTTTGTTAGCTGAGGTAATACCCAAGTCCAACTTCATTGGCAGAGGTAATAGTCTCCGTCCAACTTTGTTGGCGGAGGTAATAACCTCTGCTTCATTGGACAGAAGTTTTTTAAGAAAATAATAATTTCTTTTTCTCATCAATTTCATAGTGCAGGACCCAAAAAATGAGGCTTTACTCTGTTAATCTTGTACTGCTGGTCCATTTGTACAATATTTTCATTGAATACTCATACTGCAGGTATTAAAATTGACTTCTTACATACTGCGGGTATCAAAATTGTATCATTTCAACTACTGGAGAAGTTTTTTTGGTTGGTGGGTTGCACAGCGCCCCCCCCCTCCTGCCCCGGTTCTAATCATGTTAACAGACCAAGGGAATGATACAAATTGTTTTGAGACATTGCTAGCTGAAGTTTGAGAATTGTTGAAGCACTGGCGGCATCTAGCAAATTTAAGTGAAAAGGCATCAAGTTCCGAGTAATCATACCATAGCCCATAGGACCTCGGGGAAAGGTGCGTCAAGGGTGCATCATTTAGGACCAAATCTGGAATGCAGGTTTGGTACAAAAGTAGAGCAATAGTCAGCCATAATATTTCCATTGGGTGAGTTAATGTCCATCATATATGTTTTCAGTGTGATACAGTATATTTTCAACAAATCACTCTTTTTTGATTCTCAGTCAATGAAAAGATCTTGAAGAAATACAATACCGTTAACTCGTACTGTACGTGTAGCTTCCAAATGTTAGGCTATGGGATCTCAGCTGCCAGCCTGCACAACCTCACAGTAAGAGTATTTCAGTTACACATTTCGGTCTCCCATTTTCTTTTTCTTTCTTTTTATTAATTGTCTGTGGAGGTCTTCAGGAACAAAATTCCTGGGACTATGGTGCTGTGGTCCACTATACTTCCCACCCCTGTTGAAAAGGGCCATTAAACTTTCAGTTCGGAATGGAAATATTGAAAAGAAAATAGCCTTTAAACTGTTTAAAATTTAAATTTTATGCATCATTTTTCATCAAAATAAATCACATTTCAAAATTTGTATGATGAGAAAACATTAGTGCGTCATTGAGCATGAATGTACTGTATTACTCAGATTGACCACTGATCCAACGTTCTTAATGGTCCTCATTTGGTGCATCATACAATTGACAAGTACAGTAAATCGCCTACAAAACAGAGCTGCACAAACTGTAGGCCACTCCAGAAATTCATATCAAGCTTGAAAGTAACATGCTACTAACGTTATAGGAATTGCCCATTTGGGCAGTCTGGCAGACTTAAATTGACATTGACATTTTTAGGGTTGGGAATCCAGGTATTTGATGACAAAACATAGAGCTGATATTTTGTGCATGATAGTGAACTGCAATGTGGAAACAATTCTAGCTTTCTGTACATTTTCACAAATCACTTTCAAATAAATTCTCAATTAAAAAATTTCACAACAATTCCATCGTACAGTGTGAGCGAAAATTTAAAACTACATCGAAAGTCGTAGATTGTTAGTTTGTAACCTGTAACCTACATGTAATGTACTGTACACATTTTTTAATACATAATTTGAGATTCTCAAATTTCAGGTTTGAGATTGTCAAATTTCAGATTTGTTGTCAAATTTCAGATTTGTTGTCAAATTTCAGATTTGTTGTCAAATTTCAGATTTGTTGTCAAATTTCAGATTTGTTGTCAAATTTCAGATTTGTTGTCGAATTTCAGATTTGTTGTTAATATAATTTAAATATCTGGATTTTTTAACTTGATTTTGCCTGTTAAAAACAACGTCCCTGTCATTTAAAAATTCTTCTGGCAAAAATTATTTCATATTTTTTACTTTTCTTGCTCATAAAGAGGAAACTTTGTTTTTGAAAGGAATCTACAAGTACCTCACAATATATGAGAGCCTCATGACCTAAAGTTGGGGTTTTCAAGAATAGATACAGAAATCAATCAAATTTGAAATTTTCCCATGGTTTGCAGCTTCTGAGGACTCCTATCATCATCATCATCATCATCGGCTTCCCACTGGATCTTGGCTAAATGTACAGTGATTGTGGCCTATACATTTCAACATTGTTTGTTTGTTTGATGAGGGCTTAACAGCACCACAACAACGAGGGTCAAATTGTGCCTGAGAGGTCAGCCCATTCTAGAGGTAGGAAGGAAAAGAAACAGGGGGAGAATGAGAGAAATTCAAGAACAAAAAGTCAGCTGTGATCGAAAGAGGAGGTGCATGGGTGAAACAAAAACAAAGTAGAGAGAGGGGGTGAAAGAGGAGAATTAAATATGGTTGTAGAGGGAAGCATGATGAAGGAAGGAGATAATTTTATCCGGAGGATTTTTCTGAAAGAACTCAGCAATTGAGTTGTGGGGAACAAGGGAAGCTCTGGGAAGGTTGTACAGGGGGCAAGCAAGGGGAACGTGATGGATTGTGAGGGTGCAATGGCAATTGTTGCAGAGGGGTTGGGGAGAGCCAATAAGAAGGTGGGAGTGAGTGTTGGGGTGTGACCTATTCCAAGACGGGTGATATGAATGTTGTCGATACGAGAGTTGTTGTTGATGGTGGGATTGATCGCAATGGTGGGCTGGATGACATGGAGTTTGTTATCAATTTGGGAGTTCCATGAGGTTTGCCAGCAGTCACAAACAAGGGAAGTGATAAGCGGTTTGATGTCAGAGAGGGTTTTGGGAAAAGGGGTAGGGGCAGGTTTAGGGCAAGCTAAGCGGCTGCATCAGCACTGTCATTGTCAGGGATACCAACATGGCTGGGTATCCAGAAGAAAAGAACACTTTTCCTGCAGAGGGTGGGAGAAAGGAGTTTCTGGAGGAGGAGGTGGGATGTTAATTATCCCATTTAAGATTGAGTATAAAAGAAGTAAGAACTGCCTTTGAGTCGGAGAAAATGGTGCAAAGTGGTTGAGCGAAGAGTAAAGTTGTCAATAAAGTTGAGGGCGAAGAGGATGGCCTTTGCCTTGGCTGAAAAGATGGACGAGTAGTCGGGAAGTCTGCTACTGAGGGTGATGTCTTGGATGACGGCAGGCAGCAGCAGCTGTCTTGTTGCCTTCTTTGGAGCCATCAGTGTAGATGGAGGTGTAATTTGAGAGTTGGTCTTTGATTTGATTGTGGAGATTGTTGAAGACGTTACGATGGGTTTGGTGATGAGTGGAGAGGCCCAGGTGGATAGAAGGGAGGGGGGTGGCCCAAGGAGGAAAAGTGGGCCAGGAGAAGGTCCTGAGAGGTTTTAACATAACATAACAAGATGATGGGCTAAGAAGGGTGAATCACCCCATAAAAAGCCCAAACTAACACCACCACCACCACAAAAACAAAAATAATAATAATCAAAGATACCCAGAGTTAGTAAAGAACTTATCAATGTTGACTTTGAAATTGCGAACAGAATTGGAGCTAACTACCCATTCAGGCAAACAATTCCACTCACTAACAACTCTTTGCGAAACCTACTGTAAAACGCAGAATATCTATCCTTGCGAACTCTTTGGTTAACTTTAAACCGTTACCACTTGTCACCATGAGAATAGCTGAAACATGCAAGAAATTACAGGAAGTCAAAGCATCAAAACAAGATAGGAATTGAAAACCTGAATCATATCGCCACATACTCTCCTCAACTTAAGCATGGTCAAACTAAGAATTCGCAACCTAGATTCATATTAAAGAGAGATTCCTTACTTCTGGAATACAGTAAGTCTATTGGCTCTTCGCTGAACCTGCTCCAATATAAACTTATCCTTCTCATGAAAGAGACTCAAAGCCTGAATAGCACACCCAAAGTGAGGCCTGACTAACTGCTTATACAAATTAAGGACAACCTCTCTACAAGGAAAACAAAAATTTCTTCTAATCAAACCCATCCTATTTGCCCTTGCAGCTGCTAAAGCACACTGTTTAAAAGGCTTTAGATTACTAGTAATGACAACACCTAGATCCCTTTCTTGATCAACACAACCAAGATTTGAACCATTTAACAGTAATCAAAAGCCAAATTGCTCTGACCAAAATGAATAACTTTGCATTTATCAACATTGAATGACATCTGTCACGTTTGGGACCAAGAAACTAACTTATCCAGATCAGTTTGCAACAGTGAAGAATCGCTAGGTACATCAACTGGAGAGTGCA
>JAIGNY010004239.1:482500-495000 GCA_020152595.1 Chiridota heheva
AGACAGTACAGATTGGTGCCTCGAGCAGGGATTCAGCAAAAGGATTCATGGTAGTCTCAATCATTTTTGCAATGCTTTCTAAGTCTCCTTGGAATTTACTCACTTTTGACTTTCATAGTTCATGACATGGATTATAGTATCCTTTCTTATTGCTGCTTTCAAACAGATGCCTAACGATGGTGCTTCTAGCTGAATTAGTAACTGTCCACGGCCTGGTTGCTCCTTGACTTTGATGGAAAGCAATGATTCCAGCTTGTCGTGATGCTGCATCTACATTTATCATACTCTCTAGTGGTTGATCCACCGGTCTGGCAAAGGACTTTGATGACGACCTCACAGATAAGCCACCTCGTTCAAGTTGTTATCTGATGCCAGGATGGGTGGTATCCATGTTCAACAACCTGAGATTATACAGGCACATGTAGCATGCATAATTTTGGCGGTTTGCTGCAACAAAATGTCAATCATTTCCCCAAGCATGAAGGTAAAGAGATCTACATCATTTGTTTGTACAGCTCTTAGATTACTGAACAGCATGTAGATGTCAACCATGCCAATGTAGTTCCTCCAACACTATACACTAACACCATGTTTACGAGCTCTGGGTATCATCGCAGAAACGTGCATAGGCCACGTAACCATTATTGTTTTTCATCTGTCTGCTCCACATCATGGCATGCTTTTGGGAGATGGTGATGTTAGGACATTCTTCAATGCTTCAACCAAATGTTAATAACTATCACGTGCTTCTTCCAGTTTCAAGAACAAATCAATATGCTTCATCCGTATAGCAGTTGATATGAGCACATGCATTCTTCTTGCCTGATTGTAGTGTTTTCCTACCAGAAAGGTATTGAGGGAACCCTTGTGTAGGACTCCACTTTCCATTAAAATTGAGCTTCACCCGATCATCCAATTGCTGACAGATATCGGAACCTAATATGAAAATCCCCGAATCAAACAAAGATATTGTCAGGAAGTCATTAGGGGTCGTTTCAACCCCTCCCCCTTCTTCCCTCTCTTGGTGGAGCCTATGTTATTGTATGGTAGGAGTGCTTTGAGATGTGCCGCTCTAAAATGAAAAATACTATCTTTGAGGATGAATGTGTAAAATGAGGTGAAATATAATAACAAAAGACAAAAAATACACAACCCATGATTTTACATGCCAATATATTGTGCCCCAACATCTACGACATTGCTACTCGCAGCGCCCTCACTAAATATTTCTTAAATAACGTACACGCTGTGTACGCTTAAACCATTCCCGAAATAATCTCCGTGCGTACAGTGTATGTATAATCGCACAGTGTGTGTATGTGGTGTGGGGACAGTGATGCGTAAATTTTCGGTGGCCTTAAAATGTTTGATGTTCTAACATGTGGAAAAATTAATTATCGCTGATGTAAGGGCGCAAATCTTTCATGACGTTATTTACATACAGTAGGCTTCTCAAAACATCTTCACTACTTATGATTGTTTGACCATTTATGAACAAAAGTTCACTTTTTATTTATAGGAACAGAAATGTTCCTATAAATGGGAACATTTTGCTACATGGAAGCCGCCACTTTGTGATATTTCCCATGATTCTTTGCTATCCTAACGTTAAAGGCTTATGCAATGTTACAAATTTCAAATTTGAAATACGTCTGGGAAAAATATTATTGCTAGGGGAAATCTAAAACTCTTCCACTTCCATTTGATATGTCCACCACGCCACTATAAATATTAGTAATAAGCTATAATTTTTGGCGCGAAACGGCCATTTTGAAAATTCAATTGTTTTTTAACACAACGATTTTTAATATTTCAAGTACATAAATTATGAAATTGACATTTTATCGCAGCATCTAAACATATGAAAATTCTAGTGTGTTATAAATGTTCCTATTAATAGGCATGCTTCCTGAATGTCAATACGATTGCTTTTGTTGAAATCTGCAACCTTTCTTTACATAGGATAGGTTTGTCAAAACATCCTCACCAAAAATTCAGATTATTTTAACAAATATGATCAAAATGGGCCTAAAAAAATGGCCACAATGACCAAAATGCCATGAGTGGGGTCAATAAAACTGTTTTTTATTCAGCACGCCCTTTTAGATAGGATAGGCTTGTCAAAAAAGTGGCCAAAAATAGCCAAAATGTAATGAGTGGGGTCTACTTTTTTGGTATCAGTACATTTTTTTAACATAGGATAGTATTTTGTATCTTTGTGTTTCATTTTAAGGCATATGCCAGAGAAAGCACACGATTTGTTTTTGGTGTGTACCCGATAAATTTGCCAGGATCTGAGGATGGAAAGTAAATGAACACCGAGTTAACAATCTGCTCTTTTCGAGAAGTGTGCAGAGAACCAGGCAGGGGGTGAAACTCCTACCACCGGGACTGACGGCTTTACCCCCATCCTCATCCTTCCCGAAGGACAGTGAGCGCCACCGGGCCATTGGCCAGTTTTCACACAGGTCGGGTGGGGGAGAAGGTGTGATGCAGAAGACAAACCTCTGCGCTTGATGTCAGCGTATATCGTTCTGCATGTGGAAAAAATCGCTGGTTAAATTGCCGTTGGACTTGAACCTAGGACCTCCATCATCTCAGTCGTACGCTGAGCTGAGCTACCTGCCTCCCTTGGATAGGCTTGTGAAAATTTGGTGACCAAAAATTCTAGCCACCTATCTCCTAGAGTAAATCTGATTCAAGTTCATTCTGAGACACGAATACAACGTGGTTTTCTGATTTTTGAAAAAGGGGATTAGGCCCGGCACCTATGATCACGGATGACGGAACCACGAAGGCAACTGGAAATTTCTTGTCAATTTTCGGTAAATCGTCTTTTATTTTTGGGAAATATGGCCAAATTTTTACCACACTTTCTAATAATTTTACCGAGACTTTCTTTAATTTTACCAATTTTTTGGTTTCAATTTTCTGTTAATGATTTTCCAAACTGCGAATTTAGGCATATACCTCTCAACCGGGAAGAAAGCATGCAACCGGGTAGGAGAAAACCTCCAAGGACTTGTTTTCCTTGTGGAAATGAGCTTTTGGGAGAATATTCAATCGGGTTCAATTTTAAATTTAGCAGTTTACCATGCAGCCATGCATGCAAGAGAACAGGACAGTCGAAGATAAACTGATTTTGAGATTGGGATATGTGGGTTTTGCTTTCAAGTATTCTGAATAAAGCCAGTTTACAAAGGGTTTACGTTGGTAAGCGGATTCCAGATTTCAAAGTTGCTATTAAATAGAATTCAAGGATATTCTTCTGCTGGCTGTTGATTGTTGGCATGTTGTTGTCTTCTTTTTTCAAAAAAAGATGAATAATGAATAGATTTTATTTTGTTCCCTGGCATTGTATAACTTACAGCAAGGTCCACCTTGATTTGAATATGAGGAATTTAGCTCGAGATCGGATTAGGGTATACTGCGTGAAATTCTTGGTACTGCACCACTTTTCCTCTCAACAACTCAAATAGAGTGTTGTTGTACAGTTCAAACAGGGAAGTGACATTTAGAAGACTAGCAGTAGGTAATATAAGCTTTTAAAATTTATATAACTACTAACAAACTAACAAGGATTCATAATATGGGCGAGCCCTACTGGGGTATAGGGTGAAATACTCTCGGAAGGTCTGCAAGTTTCAACACTTTGATACAGTTATAAGGCTACTCGTGAGGAAATACAAACTGCAAATGACATATTGGATATTCGTAACAACAACCACTAAACATGAGCGGGATTTGCCTACTGGAAATGGTGTGTGTGTGGGGTTGGAGGAGATTGGATCAAAAAATCACGCTAAGATGCAAAAAAACACAATACAAATGATACAATTTCGGGAAATAGTGGGTAGAGGGCAAGTGCCCCATCAAATTCCCCTATGCCACTAATTCATGAAAAGTGTAAACGATTGATTTTTCACTCTCATCTCATATCGCTTTTTGATTTTTCGTCATTATCTTATACAAAATAAACGGAAGTTTTGAACCCAAGGCAAGATGTGGGAGAGAAAGTAGGCCTATAACTATAAATAAGTATTTAACTAAAGCCTATATGCATTTCTTATAGCTAAATTAAAAAAAAAAAATTAGTTAAATTTCATTAAATTTTATCCCACTGTAAAATATGCAAGTTTGCTTATCAATACCACAATTTTGGAAAAAGTGGTGGGCCAAATAAAGTGAATTGTGAGCCAGATACGCGCAGCCGCATTTACATCACGACCTTAAAAAAAGATCTGTTATGGACCCTAAAAAGGTTTTTTTGGCAGAATGATAACTTTTGTTGCTGCTGGGTGGAATTATCAGAAGAGGTGCATTTTGGACACGACTCTATTCGCAAGCAGAACAGAAAAGCTTATATTTATTAACTGAAACAATGTACGAATATTGTCTTTACAGCCGATACTACATTTTGAATTCCCGGAATGGCTCATAAGCTTCTCCTCATCTTCGCTGTGGCAATAAGTATCAGTCATGTGATTGCTGCTGGTAAGTTCAAATTGTTTTTATCTATAATATACCGAGCGAAGCCAAGTAAAATGTCAACGGACCATCCACACCAGAACCAGAAGCCAAAAAGTTTCCGAATTTTGTTCCGATTATCAGGTTAACGGCAACGTTTGATGGAACCTATAATTTGTCCTTGTTAGAGGCGTATGCTTTTTCCAGATTGGTGGGGAGGGGGAGGGGGGAAATTGGACAATTATTAAATTTAAATATGTAAAATTACAGATTTTTGAACAGAAAATGAAAAATAATTCCAGAAAACGTGGTACAACGTAAATGCCTCGTGCGACTCAAACAAGTTTATTGCATATTAAAGAGGACTTAAATAGAAAATAATTGGTGAAGAAACTACTTCAATATTTTCTTCCGTTAAAGAAGATATTCAAGTTTAAGATTCTATTATATCTGTGTAGAAATTATAAATCAAATCTAGGAAACATCCTTTACCAGTTTAGATTAGGCCATACAGTACATTAATGTATTTAACTTTCGAAAGCAAATTCTGTTCAAACAAATCTCTGTTCAGATATACTCTTTGCAGACCCACCTAGGACAGTAGCATAACCCGCGCACTTAAACATGTTAAAGAAAGGGTATCGTCCCATAAATACTTTCAGAAGTGAACGCCGCCGTGATAGTAACGTCACTTCCGGTTGTAAATTTCGCTTATTGATCGCCAGAAATCTGCGATGTTGTCGATCACACATCCGTCGGACCGAACATATGGCCCGGCCTACATGTGTTATCGATAACTCCACATATTTCTCACAACTCACAATCAATAAGGAAAATTGAAAACCGGAAGTGACGTTACCAGCACAGCGGCGTTCACTTCTGAATTTAATTAAGGGACGATACCTTTCTTTAAATGCCAGAAAAGACATGAACGCTGAAACAAAGAAAGCTATTCATACCATCCGGAATTAAATGAGAGCGCCTAATGAGTTATTCCATTTCGGAAACTTTGTCAACAGTGGGGCGGCGTCAAAACCCTGAAATACTTTCAGTTTTTGTCATCTTAATATTTTTGTTGTCATTTTGTTAAAAAGTGAATTGGTTTTGAAGTGTATGTGTATGTGGGGGCGGGGGTTCAAAACTGATTATTCCTGAAAAGTGCAGATGGCCTTTCCTCCCCTGCCCTCACCCCATTCACCCCTCCCCCACACACACACACACACGCTTCCGGCGCCACTGCATGTCAATTTTTTTATATGTTCATCGTTTTTACCTTGAATTTTGTCGTTATTACTTTTTAAGAATACCCACAGGACCGAGATTGGCTAGAAAACTTGGTAGAAAGACGACATAAACAAAGTAAGTAAAATGATCTTGGCTATATGTAAGCAAGGTTAAAGATATGGACTATGCATAGACATGTAGATACTGTATATTCACCAGAAAGAGCTTTAAATTCTAAACAAAAAATAGTAGATCGTAACATCTGTAGTTTATAGCCTTCGACTGTTGGAAGAATTCAGTCCCATGATAATCCCAAAGTGTTCAAAGATAAGTTCAGAGGTCAAGCACATTCATCTTATATGACTGTATGATCAGATGAAAACGACTTCAACAGAAACAAAGGGGTGAAGAAATCCGTTAAAGAGATATCCAAGGTTTTTAAAGTTTGCTATCATTTTTATAGAATCGACTGAAATCAGACTAGTTGTGACGTTATAACCTCAGATTCATCAACATCATATTTTGTCCTACGGTTTTGTGTTTTGATAATCATTTAATATGTCAGAAATTCAGAATCTAGTAAGGTTAATTATGATTTACCACCTGAAGAAAGTTTTAGGAAGAATTATTCAAATAGTAAAAAAGTTATATCAATTTTCTTTAATGAATCTGAGGATTAGGGCGCTAATCTACCATACTGCCATAGTAGACTTACTACACCAGTCACTTATATACAGAAGAGACACATATTTGAATTTGAATATCTCCTTTACGGAATAAGATATTGAAGTAGTTTCTTCACTAATTTGCTTCTTTTCAAGTCCTCTTTCATATAAGATAAACTTGTTTGACCACTCTTCTAATCGTTTTAGCATGCAAGTGATCGTACAGATCGAAAGTGAAAAAGAGCTGTTTTGGGGATAAAACTTGGTGGGTTTAGGATGAACGAACATCTCCTTGTGTTCGTACATCCTTGTTCCGAGGTAGATTGTATTGGTTATGGGGATCGAATGAACTCCACAAAGGTTAATGACATCACATTGTACATTGTACACCATCACACAATATTTGAAATGCAATAACTCCTGAACGGAAACGATATCAACCATTCAACATGATTTTTACATCCAAATTGTTTCTTTCATTCTCCTCTATCATATACATGAAAATGAAAATCTACAGGAATATTTCTCTGGCAACAGTGAAATGACTTGATTTATTTGTTTCGCGAGGTCCTTTAATTCGTAAATTAAATCGTATTTAAACACGATGCGTGAACGTTAATATTTTTTCATAAAATTTCCTTGTAAGATTGAATGAGATTAAATAATAAACTAATCGTACACCAGTTTATAATAGATCCTCGTTTTTCTAATTTGCAGGATCCACGGTTTGCTTCGTCACGTGTCGAACAGACAGTGAGCCTGTCTGTGGTTCGGATGGCGTGACGTATGCCAGCAAATGCGCACTACATAAACAGCAAAATTGCAAGGGGAATACAGCACAGCTGGTTTCAAATGGAGCTTGTCCGCCACAAAACAGAGCCGCCGAACTTTGGAAGCGAATTTTGCAAAATGCTGCAGCGGGCCAAGGATTACTAGAAACGCAACGAGGACAAAAACAAAGTAAGCGAAATGATCTTGGGACGTGTTCTCTCTTATCTCTGAGTCCGGTTGTCCGGATCATGTTGCGATCCCCGACGATGACCTTGTTCGATGAAGTAGCAAAATAATTGTCATGTCTTCTCACTTGAATGGTGCGTGGTAGGCGGTTAGGGAATGGTAGGTAAATGGGGCATGGTTGGCGGATGGGGAATGGTAGGTGAATGTGGCATGGTATGTGAATGTGGCATGGTATGTGAATGGAGCATGGAAGTTGAATGGGGCATAGAAGGTTGATAGAGGTGAGGTGGGCCTAGGAGTTCTGAGGTAGATTGTATTGATTATGGAAAATGAATGAACACTACAAAACTATTAGGCCTGTTGGAATTGCCAATGGATGATGGAATGCTATCTATACAGAGTCCTGAAATTCTAGTACTATATAAGGTTACTGTATTTAAGGACTTTGGCAAGGGTAAAATGGCTTGGTTTCATTTGTTTTGCAAGGTCAATTGTTCAGTAAATTAAATCGTAAACACGATGCGTGAACGTTTATCTTGGTTTTTTGATAGAATGTCCGTGTTAGATTGTTTAAAATGCTTCAATAAGAAAAACAACTAAAAGATTTAGGAAATAAGTTTACACATTTGTTTGATTTCTTGATAAATTCACCCGTTGTTAGAATAGGATAAACCATAGTGCATTATTGGATAATAAAGCACTGGTTATGAAAATGCAAACCCTCTTAAGACATTTTATAGCAGTTTATAATAGATCCTCGTTTTTCTAATTTGCAGGATCCACGGTCTGCTTCGTAACGTGTCGAACAGACAGTGAGCCTGTCTGTGGTTCGGATGGCGTGACGTATGCCAGCAAATGCGCACTACATAAACAGCAAAATTGCAAGGGGAACACGGCGCAACTGGTTTCTAATGGAGCTTGTCCGCCACAAAACAGAGCCGCCGAAGTTTGGAAGCGAATTTTGCAAAATGCTGCAGCGGGCCAAGGATTACTGGAGACGCAACGAGGACAAAAACAAAGTAAGCGAAATGATCTTGGGACGTGTTCTCTCTTATCTCTGAGTCCGGCTGTCCGGATCATGTTGCGATCCCCTGACGATGACCTTGCTCGATGAAGTAACAAAATAATTGTCATGTGTTCTTATTGAATGGTGCGTGGCAGGCGGATAGGGAATGGTAGGCGAATGGGGCATGGCTGGTGGATGGAGAATGGTAGGTGAATGGGGCGTGGTTAGTGAATGGGGTATGGTAGGTGAATGTGGCGCGGTTAATGAATGGGATATGGTGGGTGAATGTGGCACGGTATGTGAATGGGGCATGGAAGGTAAATGGGGCATGGAATGTTGATAGAGGCGAGGTGGGCCTAGGATTTCTGAGGTAGATTTTTTTTAGTATGGAGATCGAATTAACTCTACAAAATTATCAGGCCTGTTGGAATTGCCAATGGGAAAAGGAATGCTCTCTATACAGAGTGCTAAAATTCTAGTACTATATAAGGTTACTGTACTTAAGACTTGTTAGGGTGGAATAACTCGATTTTATTTGTTTCGCGAGTTAATTTGATCAGTAAATTAAATCGTAAACAAGGTGCGTGAACGTTCATCTTTTTTTGGATAGAATTTCCGTGTTAGATTGTATAAAATGCTTTAAAGAAAAACAACTAAAAAGAATTAAGAAAGAAGTTTACATATTTGTTCGTTTCATTGATAATTTCACCTGTTGTGAAAATAGGATAAACCATAGTACATCATTGGATATTACAGCAATTGTCATGGCAATGCAAACACTCTTAAGATATTTTATTCCATGCAGTTTATAATAGATCCTCGTTTTACGAATTTGTTTCGCGAGGTCCTTTGATTCGTAAATTAAATCGTATTTAAACACGATGCGTGAACATTAATCTTTTTTCATCAATTTTCCGCGTTAGATTGAATGAGATTAAATAATAAACTAATCGTATACCAGTTTATAATAGATCCTCGTTATTTGAATTTGCAGGTTCTATGTTGTGCTTCGTCACGTGTCGAACAGACAGTGAGCCTGTCTGTGGTTCGGATGGCGTGACGTATGCCAGCAAATGCGCACTACATAAAGAACAAGATTGCAAGGGGAACACGGCGCAGCTGGTTTCGCATGGAGCTTGTCCGCCACAAGAGAGAGACGTCAAATTTTGGAAGCGAATTTTGCAAAATGTTGCAGTGGGCCGAGAATTGCTTGAGGCGGAAAGAGGACATAAACAAAGTAGGTAAAATGATCTTAGGATGTGTTCTGATTTATTTCCGAGTCCGGATCATGTCACGATCCCCCGACGATGACCTTGCTCGATGAAGTAAAAACAAATTGCCACGTGTTCTCACTTGATTTGGGCATACTATGGGAATGGGGCATGGTGACTGGAAGGTGAACGTGGAGCATGGGGGTTGAATTTGGGGCATGGGAGGTGAAAATAGTGCATGGGAGGTAAACGTGGGGCATGAAATGTAAACGTGGGGCATGGTAGGTGAACTTAGGGCATGACAGGTTGATAAGAGATGAGGGGATGGGAATTAAAGCAAAGAATGTTGGTGAAAGATAACATAATGATTGGTAGATATAAAAAATTGGAATGAGCATAGGATGGCATGGGGGACATGGGGATGGCGTGTGGAACAGGGTGGGATGGAATGAAAGACATGGGGATGGCGTATGCGACAGGGTGGCATGGCATGGGGGACATGGTGGGATGGAGTGTGGAACGAGTTGGCATAGTATGTGGGACATGGTGGCTGGTATGTGGTGGGATTTCAGGTGTGATGGCGTGTGGGATAGGATGGATTGTTCCGTAGGGTAGGGTGGGTGGCATGTGGAACGGTGAGTAATGGCATTTGTTAGGATGTCTTGATTGCAGCTTGTGTGATGATATAGTGGTCATGTGGGAAATTGATTTGATGTATGATTTCCTGTAGCGTGGGATGTAAGATGTGATGGCGTGTGGAACAAAGGGTGGGATGGCATGTGGGACAGAGAGTGGAATGGTATGTGGAACATGAGGGTGGAAGGTGCGTTAATAGCAGCGAGGGGATTTGCATTGTTTGCGATGTCTGATTGATTGTCCATTTGAATGTTTTAGTATATTTTCAAAGGGGTAAAGAGATGAAAATCAATCGCATAATGTAAGGAAATTACCAATAATTACTAAAGATACTCCTTTTAAAGGATTAGTTTAGTGGTCACGCATATGTACGACAGAAACAATGACGAAGAACGCATTCAAAAATATTATTTTGTTAAGGAGATATGTGAATTGAAAATGTAGTATTGTTTGTGTAGAACAATGTATAGAACTGAAATCAGACGAGACAGATTCCTCAGAAGTCTTTATGTATTCTATCATATTTGTTTCTGAGTTTTGTGGCTTAAAATTGGATAAGTCAAGAAAGTATAGTAAAACAGAATCTAGTGACGATAATTATAATTTACCACCTGAATAGTAGCGAATAGTATATAAAATAGGTTTAATATATATATATATATATATATATATATATATATATATGTATATATATATATATATATATATATATATATATATATATATATATATATATATATATATATATATATATATATATATATATGTATATATATGTTTATATATATATATATGTATATATATATATGTGTATATATATATATATATATATATATATATATATATATATATATATATATAAATATCTATAAATCTATCTATCTATCTATCTATCTATCTATCTATCTATCTATATTATATATATATATATATATATATATATATATATATATATATATATATATATACATATATATATATATATATATATATATATATATATATATATATATATATATATATATATATATATATATATATATATATATATATATATATATATATATATATATATATATATATATACAGTAATTGAGAATTTGAGGATGAGAGCGCCAACCTTACATAGTAGACTTAACAGTTATACGCAGATATGACAAGAGTTCTAAAATTCAATATCTCCTGAACAAGATCGATATTGAAATAGTTTCTTTACCAGGTTGTTTATATTTATGTCCTTTTTTTATATTATATAAAATGAATATGATTGACCCGGGAGTGGGCACTTCATACTAAAAGTGGTAGGGGTGTGCAGCCCACCGACCGAAAAACATACCCGCAGTATAACATATTTTTTGGTAACTGCAGTATAAAATTATACAATTTTGTTACCCGCAGTATGAAAGAAGTCAATTTTAATACCTGCACTATGAAAGAAGTCAATTTTGATACCTGCAGTATAAGTATTCAAGAAAATTATTGTAAATTGGACCATCAGCACAAAATTAACACAGTAAAACCTCATTTTTTGGGACCTGCACTACGAAAATGATGAGAAAAAACCCATTTTTTAACGAAGAGGCTCGATTTTTGATTTTTATTCTTTTCGCGAGGTACTCTGATCAGTAAATTGAATCGTTTATAAACACGATGAGTGAACATCTTTCTTTTTTTTCTTTTTTTCTGTGTTAGACTGTTTATACAAAGAAAAAGAACTGAAAAGAATTAAAAAAGAAGTTTACATATTGTTTTGCTTTATTGATAAATTTACCGCTTGTGTAAATAGAATGAAGCATAGTGTATTACTTGGTATTAATTCACTGGTCATAACAATGCAAATACTCTCAAGACAATCTATAACTTTTAATAATAAACTAATCACATACCAATTTATAGTCAAGAAAGTATAGAAAACACAATCTCGTGACGTCAATTATAATTTACCATGCACCCGAATAGCAGAACAGGTGAAATGAATTTCCTTCAGGATACATTAATATTGTTGAGAATGTGAATATGAGGGCGCCAACCCTCCACAGTAGACTACACCAGTCATTTCTACCGTGACACAGCTAATACAAGACTTCAATGGGTAATGGTAGGCGAATGGGGCATGACAGGCTGCATGACAGGTGAATGTAGCATGAGAGGTTGAGAGGTGAGCATTGACTTTTAAGCATTAACGAATGATAAACTAATCGTATACCAGTTTATAATATATCATTGTTTTTTTTCTTCTAATTTGCAGGTTCCATGTTCTGCTTCGTCACGTGTCCAGAAGACAGTGAGCCTGTCTGTGGTTCGGATGGCGTGACGTATGCCAGCAAATGCGCA
>JAIGNY010004239.1:497500-537351 GCA_020152595.1 Chiridota heheva
CAAATGAAGGTGGCTGCAGAAAAACACAAATTGCCTTTTTTCTTTAAATGCTATTTCATTTTTTTTCAATTAATGATATACTATTATGTATGTTATTAAATGAACATTAAACAAATAAAGAAGTCTTTGTTCATTTTTAATTGCATTTTTATTTTCAACATGCAATATTAAGCAACAAGATTTTTGGTACAAAAAATGCAAAACTGTAACAACATTTTTGGGAAAGAAAAATAAATTAATAGGCTACAAAATTGCCAGCATAACCAGCAAGAATCAGCTCTTTTGAACAATATCATTTGCAGGGCCGTACCGTAGTTTTAGAATGGGGAGATGGGAGGGGGCAGGGGAGGGGGAGGGGGAGGGGAGAGGGGGAGGGGGAGAGGGGGAGTGGGGGGAATTTGCAACTGAATCATAGAGACCCATTATTTTTATGGTCCAGGAGTATAAGCATGAAAGGCCCCCTACTTTTTGGACAGAGTTAAGTGTAAACAATGGGTTGTAAACTGTTTTGATAGTTTTTAGAAAGTTTGTAACAATTATCTGAAAAATTTGAATAAACTTTAGAAAATTTCAGCCAATTTTTCAAAATATTTCCCTAATTTAAAACTATAGATGATCGAAAAAATTCAAAACCACGGTACGGCCTGTTTCTTATAAAGTCATGGCAAAACTTTCCTGTCCTCTCCCCGCACACTTGAAAATACACTTCACGGTCCCTGATCCAGTGTGCCACATTCCAGTACTTTTAAACGTACCTTCCCCATAGTGCACCGGAGCCACCCCACACCCATTTTATAAATTATTTTAAATAGATATAAAACAAATCCCTATAAACAGATAAAATATTTAATATAGTTTTGTGTGAAAATTATTTTCATATCGATCTATATAGGCCTGTTATCATTATCATGATCATAATACTATTCGTTTTGCGGCAAAACGCTTTCTACCATACATTTTTATAAATAGATCAATGTGAAAGTTACACAAATGAAGCTTAAAGGCGACATATAGTATGTAACTCTCACACAATTGCATTTTAAATAGCTGACCATTATATTATCTCTGTCATCCCCATGGCTAAAAAACAGAAACTCGCTGCTCAATAAATTCCCATAACACCATGGCTAATACTTTTAGCAGCAACTGAACCAGCAGATAAATGTGAAAATTACACTGCTGAAGCTTAAAGGCAACATAAAGTATGTAACTCGAACAATTGCCTTTTAGATAGCTGACCATTATCTCTCTGTCATCCCCATAACTATAAAACAGAAACTCGCTGCTCAATAAATTCCCATAACACCATGGCTAATACTTTTAGCAGCAAGCTGCAGCAGCAGATAAATGTGAAAATTACACTGCTGAAGCTTAAAGGCGACATAAAGTATGTAACTCTCACACAATTGCATTTTAAATAGCTGACCATCATATTATCTCTGTCATCCCCATAACTATAAAACAGAAACTCGCTGCTCAATAAATTCCCATAACACCATGGCTAATACTTTTAGCAGCAAGCTGCACCAGCAGATAAACGTGAAAGTTACACTGCTGAAGCTTAAAGGCAACATAAAGTATGTAACTCGAACAATTGCCTTTTAGATAGCTGACCATTATCTCTCTGTCATCCCCATAACTATAAAACAGAAACTCGCTGCTCAATAAATTCCCATAACACCATGGCTAATACTTTTAGCAGCAAGCTGCACCAGCAGATAAACGTGAAAGTTACACTGCTGAAGCTTAAAGGCAACATAAAGTATGTAACTCGAACAATTGCCTTTTAGATAGCTGACCATTATCTCTCTGTCATCCCCATAACTATAAAACAGAAACTCGCTGCTCAATAAATTCCCTATAACACCATGGCTAATACTTTTAGCAGCAAGCTGCACCAGCAGATAAACGTGAAAGTTACACTGCTGAAGCTTAAAGGCAACATAAAGTATGTAACTCGAACAATTGCCTTTTAGATAGCTGACCATTATCTCTCTGTCATCCCCATAACTATAAAACAGAAACTCGCTGCTCAATAAAATCCCATAACACCATGGCTAATACTTTTAGCAGCAAGCTGCAGCAGCAGCTTATTCCTATCTCAAGTTATTCATCTTTAAAGGAGACATATAGTCTGATACAATCATTATTTCATATGATAGAGGATAGAAATCATAACCAACTTCCAAAAACAGCAAGGTAAAATCTTATTCCTATCTCAAGTTATTCATCTTATTCCTGTCTCAAGTTATTCATCTTTAAAGGAAACATAAAGTCTGATACAATCTTTATTCATATGATAGAGGATAGAAATTTTAACCAACTGCCAAAAACAGCAAGTTAAAATCTTATTCCTATCTCAAGGTATTCATCTTTAAAGGAGACATAAAGTCTGATACAATCATTATATCATAAGATAGAAGATCTGATACAAATCTTAATTAACTATTAAAAACAGCAAGTCAAATATCTTATTTCTATCTCAAGTTATTCATGTTTGAAGTTGACACATAGAGGCTGCCATTTAATTAAATTCTGTATTGAAATATTGTGCATGATGACATACATTCCTCAATAAGGACATAATTTTTGGTTTGCATGCGAACCTATGTAATGGCGATTACGTCCGTCCGGCCGTCCGCAGATTTGTCCTGAAATTTCCTCAAAAATGTTAAAGTTTTTTTGAGAATTTCTCAGAATTTACGTATGAAATGTTAAGAGAGAGAGAGAGTTGAACACACAATTACAATGACGGGGTCGTCGCCTGCGTATTCGGTTATGATAGTACAAATGCTACCACGAAAGGCCTAATACGACCCGGACGAAAACACAGGTACGACGTACGGACAGACATAACATCGACAACCAAGTCGATGTCCACGGCCTTTGATAACCAGTTGTGGTGCACTGGCGTGTCTACCCACCCCAGGATTGAACCCGTGGTCTGTAGACAGGTATGATAACCGCTACACCACAGTAGGTAGATATTGAGTTTTTCAGAGGTACTTAAGATATGATTAAAGACTAGTTCCTTAAAAAGTCTACAATATATTTGATATTTTCTTAAAAGATAACTGTAAAATGATATAATTTTCCAATATTCTTCAGAGATCCTCAAGTCTCTCTTGTAGCATTTGAGATTTAAAATCTTTATAATTCTTCAAAATATTTGGGCACCAAACAGTTATATCAGGCATGATTTTTTAAACTCCACCTTTATTATTGTGTACATTTGCATAAAGTTGCTACAGTATATGACCTGACCAGACTTTTTTTTTATTTAGCATGCTTTGTCAGGGAGTGTGACAGGATGTGATTGCATATAAACATAGGGAGGGATGCCATGTGGGACATGGTAATATTTACCATGTTGTATACAGCAAGAGCTATATCAGGCATAATTATTTGACTCCACCTTTTTTTCTCATTCAACAACTCGTTTGCATATAAGTTATCCCATGGGATGGAATGTCATGTGGGACATGGGTTGATATGGGATGTCATGTGGGACATGGCGTCCCATCCCATTTCAACAAGTCATTTGCATATAAGTTATTATATGAACTGACACTTTCATACATAGTTTGCTCAATCAGTGACTGTGATAGCTAGGATGAGACTTCTTATGGAGCCTATGGGATGTCATGTGGGACATGGGGTGGGATGCCATGTGGGACATGGGGTGGGATGCCATGTGGAACAGGGTAGAATGCCATATGGGACATGGTGGGATGCCACGAGTAACTTAGAGTGTGACATAGGTTGTGATGCCGTGTGTGACATAAGGTAGGATGCCACGTGTGACATGAGGTAGGATTCCATGTGTGACATAGGGTAGAAGGCTATGCAGGACATAGGGTGAGAGGCCATGGGAACATGGGATATGATGCCATGTGGTCTATAAAGTAGGATGTCATTGGGACATTGAGAGGGATACCATGTGGAACATACGGTGGGATGCCATGTGGGACATCAGGTGGGAAGCCACTGACGCATGACATAGGGAGGGATGCCATGTGGGACATAGGGAGGGATGTCATGTGGTACATATGGTTGGAATAATGTGGGACACACATGTAGGATGGGATCCATGTGGGTCATAGCATGGCATGCCATGTGGGACATATAGTGGAATGCCATGTGGGACATATGGTGGAATATGCCATGTGAGACACTGTGTGGTGAAGTGCCACGTGGGAGATATGGTGGAATACCCTGTGGGACATATGATGGAATGCCATGTGGAACATGGGATGTCATGTGGGACATAAAGTGGGATGCCATGTGGGAGATATGGTGGAATGCCATGTGGGAAATGTGGTGGGATGCCATGTGGGAGATATGGTGGGATGCCACGTGGAACATGGGATAGGATGTCGTGTGGGACATGGGGTATGATGCGATGTGGGACATGGGGTGGGATGCCATGTGGGACATGGGGTGGGATGCCATGTGGATCATAGGATGGGATGCCCTGTGGGACATATGATGGAATGCCATGTGGGACATGGGATGTCATGTGGGACATTGGGTGGGATGCCATGTGGGAGATATGGTGGAATGCCATGTGGGACATGGGATGGGATGTCGTGTGAGACATGGGGTAGGATGCCATGTGGGACATGGGGTGGGATGCCATGTGGGACATGGAGTGGGATGCCATGTGGGACATGGGGTGGGATGCCATGTGGGACATGGGGTGGGATGTCGTGTGGGACATGGGGTAGGATGCCATGTGGGAAATGGGGTGGTATGCCATGTGGGACATAAGGTGGGATGCCATGTGGGTCATAGGATGAGATACCCTGTGAGAGATATGGTGGAATGCCATGTGGGACATGGGATGGGATGTCGTGTGGGACATGAGGTAGGATGCCATGTGGGACATGGGGTGGGATGCCATGTGGAACATAGGGTGGGAAGCCATGTGGGACATGGAGTGGGATGCCATGTGGGACATGGGGTGGGATGTCATGTGGGTCATAGGATGGGATGCCCTGTGGGAGATACGGTGGAATGCCATGTGGGACATGGGATGGGATGTCGTGTGGGACATGGTAGGATGCCATGTGGGACATGGGGTGGGATGCCATGTGGGACATGGGGTGGGATGCCATGTGGGTCATAGGATGGGATGCCCTGTGGGACATATGATGGAATGCCATGTGGGACATGGGATGTCATGTGGGACATTGGGTGGGATACCATGTGGGAGATATGGTGGAATGCCATGTGGGACATGGGATGGGATGTCGTATGGGACATGGGGTAGGATGCCATGTGGGACATGGAGTGGGATGTCCTGTGGGACATAGGGTGGGATGCCATGTGGGACATGGAGTGGGATGCCATGTGGGACATGGGGTGGGATGCCATGCGCGAAATGGGGTGGAGTGTCGTGTGGGACATGGGGTAGGATGCCATGTGGGCCATGGGGTGGGATGCCATGTGGGATATGGGGTGGGTTGCCATGTGGGTCATAGGATGGGATGCCCTGTGGGAGATATGGTGGAATGCCATGTGGGACATGGGATGGGATGTCGTGTTGGACATGGGGTAGGATGCCATGTGGGACATGGGGTGGGATGCCATATGGGACATGGGGTGGATGCCCTGTGGGTCATAGGATGGGATGCCCTGTGGGACATATAATGGAATGCCATGTGGGACATGGGATGTCATGTGGAACATGGGGTGGGATGCCATGTGGGAGATATGGTGGAATGCCATGTGGGACATGGGATGGGATGTCGTGTGGGACATGAGGTACATGTTGGACATGGAGTGGGATGCCATGTGGGACATGGGGTGAGATGCCATGTGGGACATGGGGTGGGATGCCATGTGGGACATAGAGTGGGATGCCATGTGGGACATGGGGTGGCATGCCATGTGGGACATGGAGTGGGATGCCATGTGGGACATGGGGTGGGATGCCATGTGGGACATGGGGTGGGATGCCATGTGGGACATTGGATGCAATGTGGGACTTAAGTGTGAGATGTCATTTTTATAATTGGCCGGATCATATGGTATGGGTGTCAATTTGCATGGGCATGCGAACCATGACGGTTTTTACCGTTCTACTTGTAATTGAATTTAATGCATTTCTTTATAAATGTGATTATTAAAGTTTTTATTCCAAAATGATATGACACAAAGATTTAACAGAATGTTTTGTTATTTCATGTGTACACAAAATTTCCTTGACCATTAAATAAGAAAACAATTATCATAACCCAGAAATCTTGACGTAGATTATAAAGAAATACAAAGCATTCCAACATCATACTGGGCTGATGACATCATACTCTGCATATTTTGAAATCAAAATGGCGGCTTCCACAGTACTATGTAGTAGTAGAATTAAAAGTTTTTAATCATAAAAATTGTGTTAAATTGCTTAAGGGGTATGAAACTTAGAAAAAAATGTTATTTGTAATTCAGTCATATGAAATAAGGACTATGTCAGACTTTATGCCTCCTTTAATGTTTTTTCCAACTTCTCTGTATAAGTGCCGGAAATTCAGACTGTGCTTTTAAAATGCAGAAAAGAGCTGAAGGAGGAATTTTATGTCCTCTGTTTTCCATGTGGACCTCTTATTAAATTTCCGCTGCTTGTGTGCAGTACTGGACAAGGTAAAAAAACAAAAACACATCAAATTTAACTAAAATTATATAAAGGTTTTTATTCTTTGCACAAGTTTCTAAGGGTGTACTCAAGTAAGGTAAAATGAATCTGCCTCTCCCCAACAGTACAGATGTCTGCCAGGACCATATTTAAAATCTGTAAAACCTTTCTTTACTTTATATGAAGTTTAAAACCTCAAGGCCAAATCCTAATCTGCAAGAATTTTGGAGGAGGTCTAACTCCAAGATAGGTGGCAACCATGTCCCACCTGAACGCAAATACACCCTGATCCCCCAAAATCAGATCCCAGCTGTGGGTAAATAGAATGCCACGTGGAAGCCTCAGGAGAGGTGAAGGCCAGGGGATAATCTCCCAGCAGAAAATCTGGGGTAGGACCCTTATACCCCTAAGACAGACAGCTGATGAACTTCATAACCTGCAGTCACCAGGTCATAATCTCGCTAGAATGTTACGGCTGCTTCCTGTCTGCACACCACAGCTTTGCCACAGGCTAATCTGACAGGGGCCATTTAGCATTTCAATATTTTACACATTGTATGTGTCTCTATTGTGGCAAACATGATTCTTGGCTGAACCAGGCAATATCCATACTGTTTCATCCTAATTCATTAATAAGTTGCAGAGATACAAGTGATTTGGGTGACCATTTTTATAGTTGCCTTGGTTAACAGTGACAAAAATGTTTAAAATTGTATTTTTTTTTGTATTTCACTTTTAGGCATATGCCAGGGAAAGCACACGTAAGTCACAATGACTTCTCATATAGCAGTATAGAGAAATGAGGTGACATCTAAAAAAAAAAAAACGTGTGTGAAGAAGGTAGTATAGAAGGTAGAAAGGTTTTTGGGATTGTTGGGGTAAGATGAGGGTATAGTAATTCTTTTACAAACAGGCATTTCATGGCACAGGATAGAGGAAACATATTAGTGCCACTATTGGGTCCAGAGGCAAAGCTCTAGTATGGATCCTGGTAAGGGAGGCGATTTCTTCTCGCAATTGGAACTGACATTTCAGTAAAAAACCTTGAAGAAAAAAAGGTCATCGCTTATTCTAAGAAAAATAAGCAATAAATGCAAAAGCCAACAAATATTATCATATACTGTATATTCGAAGGAAAAAAACTTGATCCAGGAAACAAGACTTACAGAAGCGATAATGATATTCAATATTGCTGGGAGGGTAAAACTGAACCCCAAATGTTGTTAAATACGCTTCTTGGAGAAAATGTGTCCAAACAGTCATAGTATTTATATCTTCCACTTTTCAAACATAAATGACTATATATGGTAAACATAACATTTCAATTAGATAATTGCATCTTTTAGCCCATTGTCAAAACTTACATGAAGTTTGGATAGGCACTTCATCTTGTGTCTCATCAGAGAGCTGCATTTCTAGTAGTATCTCCATGGTCTCATCAGGGAGCTGCCTTTCTAGTGGTATCTCCATGGTCTCACTAGGGAGGTGCCTTTCTAGTGGTATCTCCATGGTCTCATCAGGGAGCTGCCTTTCTAGTGGTATCTCCATGGTCTCACTATGGTCTCACTAGGGAGGTGCCTTTCTAGTGGTATCTCCATTGTGTCATCAGGGAGCCGCCTTTCTAGTGGTATCTCCATGGTCTCATCATGGAGCTGCCTTTCTAGTGGTATCTCCATGGTCTCACCAGAGAGCCGCCTTTCCAGTGGTATCTCCATGGTCTCATCATGGAGCTGCCTTTGTGGTATCTCCATGGTCTCACCAGAGAGCCGCCTTTCTATTGGTATCTCCATGGTCTCACCATGGTCTCATCAGGGAGCTGCCTTTCTATTGGTATCTCCATGGTCTCATCAGGGAGCTGCCTTTCTAGTGGTATCTCCATGGTCTCATCAGGGAGCTGCCTTTCTAGTGGTATCTCCATGGTCTCACCAGAGAGCCGCCTTTCTAGTGGTATCTCCATGGTCTCATCATGGAGCTGCCTTTCTAGTGGTATCTCCATGGTCTCACCAGAGAGCCGCCTTTCTATTGGTATCTCCATGGTCTCACCATGGTCTCATCAGGGAGCTGCCTTTCTATTGATATCTCCATGGTCTCATCAGGGAGCTGCCTTTCTAGTGGTATCTCCATGGTATCATCAAGGAGCTGCCTTTCTAGTGGTATCTCCATGGTCTCACTATGGTCTCACTAGGGCGGTGCCTTTCTAGTGGTATCTCCATTGTGTCATCAGGGAGCCGCCTTTCTAGTGGTATCTCCATGGTCTTACCATGGTCACACCTGGAAGCTACCTTTCTAGTGGTATCTCCATGGTCTCATCATGGAGCTGCCTTTCTAGTGGTATCTCCATGGTCTCACCAGAGAGCCGCCTTTCTAGTGGTATCTCCATGGTCTCATCATGGAGCTGCCTTTCTAGTGGTATCTCCATGGTCTCACCAGAGAGCCGCCTTTCTATTGGTATCTCCATGGTCTCACCATGGTCTCATCAGGGAGCTGCCTTTCTATTGGTATCTCCATGGTCTCATCAGGGAGCTGCCTTTCTAGTGGTATCTCCATGGTCTCATCAGGGGAGCTGCCTTTCTAGTGGTATCTCCATGGTCTCACCAGAGCCGCCTTTCTAGTGGTATCTCCATGGTCTCATCATGGAGCTGCCTTTCTAGTGGTATCTCCATGGTCTCACCAGAGAGCCGCCTTTCTATTGGTATCTCCATGGTCTCACCATGGTCTCATCAGGAGCTGCCTTTCTATTGGTATCTCCATGGTCTCATCAGGAGCTGCCTTTCTAGTGGTATCTCCATGGTCTCATCAAGGAGCTGCCTTTCTAGTGGTATCTCCATGGTCTCACTATGGTCTTACTAGGGAGGTGCCTTTCTAGTGGTATCTCCATTGTGTCATCAGGGAGCCGCCTTTCTAGTGGTATCTCCATGGTCTTACCATGGTCCCACCTGGAAGCTACCTTTCTAGTGGTATCTCTATGGTTTTATTAGGGAGCTGCCTTTCTAGTGGTATCTCCATGGTCTCATCAGGAAGCTGCCGTTCTATTGGTATCTCCATGGTCTCACCAGGGAGCTGACTTTCTAGTGTTCTCTCCATGGTCTCATCACGCAGCTGCCTTTATAGTGGTATCTCCATGGTATCATCAGGGAACTGCCTTTATAGTGGCATCTCCATGGTCTCATCAGGGAGCTACCTTTACAGTGGTATATTCATGGTCTCATCAGGGAGCTGCCTTTATAGTGGTACAGTATCTTCATGGTTTCATTAGGACGCTGCCTTTCTAGTGGTATCTCCATGGTCTCATCAGGGATCCACCTTTTTAGTTGTATCTCCATGGTCTCATCAGGGAGCTGCCTTTCTAGTGTATCTCTATGGTCTTATCATCAGAACTTTCAACCTGTTTATCTCGAGCTGTAAATGAAACATTGGTGGCAAAATCTATACTAAAAGAAAAAGGATATCAATATTTGCGTAAATGAACTTTCAATTTACAAGATGTCAAAATGTCATCTTGTATGAAGGACATAAAAAGAAACAGAAGGGGGAAAGAACCGCATCAATAGTTTATTCCATTAAAGGGATATTTTAGTTTTCATTTTTGTCTGATTTGTGTATAAATGACTAAAAAGTGAGTAGTTTGTCACATTACTGCCTCACACTCCACACAATTCTCTGTATGTTTTATTGTCTTTTTCCTTGCTTTACAACCATTGGATATGCGACAAAAGGACTGAACTAGAATCTAGTCATATTGCTTTAATGTACACCTTGAGAACAGAATGAAAAAAAAATAAAAAATAAAAAAATTTGATTAATTTTCAATAAAAATGAAATTAATACTTACTAAAAAAGTGGGGCAGTGGTGACAAACTTCTTCAGTATACTTATACACAAGTTGTATCCTTTGTCTTCAAAGATTCTGAAAGAAGAATGCAGACAATATTTTACACAAACACCATTTTATAGCCAACAAATAAATCAATACAAATCTGACTAAAAAATTACTTGAACAATTATTTTTGTAATATTTTACAGGCACTTCTAATATTCTTTATGTTCGTATTAAAGTTCTAATATGTTGCAGATAAATGTCCTACAGTAAGAAACAATTTTTTAAGTTTTACTAATTCAACCCGCTACTCCTAATAATTTTGCTCTTTAGTGCCTCTGCATTTATGCCTATGACACAAGAGATATTTTGCAATAATGCTGAAAACACTTCGTCATGAAAATTGAAATACGCAATTTAACTTAATCATGACTTAAGGTAAACTTTCTCTCTTGTTTTTCTGATTAAGTTTATTTAAGATAAGAAGGGATGCAGCACATGAGTGAATGAACATGCATGTATTACATAAAAACATAAAGTCTGAAGTATTTTGGAGCGTTAGTTAAATTTAAATCCATCCGGGCTATTAGGCTCATAATGACGGTGCTTATGCCCAGTTCCCATGGCTCAAGCAGATGAGAGCACATGGCTCCCCTAGATGGGACGCCAGTCCATCACAGGTTACAGTAACTCCCAAGCAATGCTGGTACTCATTTTACAGCTGAGTTGACTGAAGCACGTAAAGTGTCTTGCTTAAGGACACAATGAAGCGCCCGCGACAGACGTCAAACCTGGTTAAGTACATTTGGCATACGAGCATGACTTCTTAACCACTGAGATACTACTACACTACTGCACCCCTAGTGTATGTGTAGTGTATGATATGGAATACACAGAAATACATGTATTTTTTATACTATATCTTTTGTACTAGAAAGCACAATTTTATAAATTGAAATATAAACATAGAAAACACATTAATGATAAAACCAATATCAACACAAATTTTACATTCCCTTATACATCCACACCTCCACACACACACACACAGAAAGACCTTAATCAATGTACTTCAATCTTTTTAAACTAAAAATATTGACAGAACTTTAAAGTTATTAATGGGAATATAATTCCATATCAGTCTTAATATTGTCATAATACACATCACTTCTGTACCTCAAGACATGCTTGTATGCAGCCTTTTAAAGGTCAATAGATGTGTAAAGACAACATCTACTTTAAAATCCATTCCCAACCATGATAATGACTAAATATTGTATCAAAATATATGAAATATTGGCCATTTGACAGCTTTAAAAAAAAATTAAGTCTAATTGTGTGAACACTCATGGGTTGTCTGTGACATATTATCGGTATATTCGCACCTTTTTCTTAAGTGAACCCATATAAGTTTCTTATCCTCATCACCCTAAATAGGTTTGAATGTTAACCACATCCCAACTTTCTGTGTAACAGATATCATTCTTATGTTATCTGTTTTATGTTGCTTGAATTTCAGCTGAGGTTTTAATGGAAAACTTTTTGCTTTTACTAGTGTTGAGTAATAGCATACATGCACACTTATGCAGCATTACCTGCATTAAGGTCTTCACTTGTGCAACCATGGAGAAGAAAAATAGATGAACTGTCTTTATATAGAAAATGCATATACTGTAGAGAGATTCAAAGGCTGGCAGAAGATTTACAAGGTCTATACCTATTGTTGCAAATAGAGATTTTTGTCACTGCAGAAGTGTAGATTATAATAATAAACAAACAGGAATTAACAGCGTTAATCTTGTTCAGCTTGTTCCTGGGTATGGTTTCTCGAGCCCTAATGTGCAGACTCCAATACCAATATTAAGTTGCCAAAGATATGATTACAATAGCAAAACCACTAACCCTTTAAAATTGAAAAATTGCAAGCCCTAAAAAGGGTAAACAAACAGTATGCTAAAACACTGACTGTTTATTTGCAAAATGCGTGATTGGCTGATAATAATCCCATCTCCGTGATAGATTTGGTTGTAATGAGGGAAATTGACCTTTTGGCGTGAACTGAAACCTGGCTAGGAAATGTGACACACAGTTATGTCACAAGTTACTTTATTCCTACAGGCTATAACTTTCAGCGTGGCCTCTGTCCCAAGGGGAAATCTGGGGGAGTGGCTGCAGTTTTATACAAGTATGGATTGTCAATTAAGATTTTTGCTCTGTAAAATACAATGTCGTTACTCATTTTGAGCACATGGATTGTTGTGTTAGTGCTGCCAAATTCCAGTTCGCTTCATTTATTGTCTATCATCTCCATAAAACTTGTCCAAAAATGGACTCAGGAACTCATCATTCTTCAGTAAATGAGCGATGTATTTAGAAAGTCTTTGCTGCCATAAAAAATCAGGTGCCCAATGTCCGTGATTTGAACTTCCACTTAGATGATTCAAATGATACGGATGCTTATAAATTGACTATACTGTTAACTGTTCATGGATTGGGGCAACATATTGTTGTTGCGTGTTGGACACACCCTGGATGTTGTGATCACCAGTGAGCTTCTTTGTGGGTCTCCATCTATTATCGATCCATGTGTTGGTGATATGCTCTGGAATTTAAGTTGTGATCATTATGCCGTTTGCTTTATGTGCACAAGCCAGCACATATTTGCAAAGCAGCCACATTCAGGAAGTTCCATACTATTAGTGTTCCTAATTTCATCCAGGACATCAAAAAGTGTGATGTTTTAATGAAAGTTAATCATCCGGTATATTAAATAGTGAACGCCTATTATAACAGAAGCTTTAAGTACTCTTACTGATCACCACACACTCAAATGCACTTAGTGCATCATTCTAAGATCTAACACCCCCTGGTACTCAAATCAACTCAGAGATGCTAATCACGAGCATCGGAGGACTGAGAGGGTTTGGCAAAAAACATGATTGACTATCCACTGGCAACTTGACAGAACAATGACAAGGACTGAACAAACTTCTAATATGCGAGAAGCAGAATTATTATTCTACCAAAGTGGCTGAGTGTGGTAGAAACAAAGACAACTTTTCAGTTTGACTGGACATACTATTGGTGCTCAAGATGATGTAATTCTACCTACTTCAGGTATCGGAAAAAAATCTTGCTAATCAGTTTGGTTATTTGTTCATAAACAAGAACACTTTCGGAAGGAATTTGACACTTTGGCTTCTAATATAAATATTATGGATGCTAATGTATTGTAACAGGGTTGCACTTTGAAATCTTGCATTCCTAAAAAACGATAATGAGGTTCCTAAAATTATTGCCAGTGCCCCAAGAAAGCCATGCAGCTTGGACCTTCTTGCTATTTGGCTACTGAAGTAGTGTGTCAGCATGCACACTTCTGCCAATTATATCTATTATTATCAATCAATCACTTGCCGAGTCAAAGGTCTCTGGTAACTTCAAACACCCATGCCGCTGTTGAAAAAGCCAGCACTGGACAAGGAGATTTTCAAGCATACCAGCCTATATCAAACTTACCTTTTACCTCAAAGCCTCTGGACAAAGTAAAGCACTTTCATCAGCATCTTAATGACAACGCCCTGCATGACAACCTTCAGTCTACGTATAAATATTACCATTCAACATCTATTAAAAGTCAAACGCCATTGCTGTGGCACTAGACAAGAAGTCTGTTTCTGTGCTGGTAATGCTGGACATTAACAGCATAGATCACTGCATGTTATTTGATCGTCTCCAGTATACTTTTGGAATTGGATCAACTTCCTCAGATTGATTGAAGTCCTATCTGAAAGACAGCGTGCAGCATGTGCAAATTGGCAATGTCACATCTGGTAACACCTCTGTTTTTCAGGGTACCACAATGATCTGCCATGGGTTCAACAATTTGTTGCATGTTTAATCATCCAGTGGGTGAGATTATCAAGCATCATAACATTGATAACCACTCTAATGTATATGATACCCAATGAACGCCATTCAAACTGAGTGAGACTTGGGACGACATAAGATCCAAAGCACTTCTTGTCGATATAAGCAAATGGATTAGGAACTACATGTTAAAGCTTAAACCAAGATAAACTTGAACTGATTGCTTTTGCTACTAAATATCTGGCCAATAACATTCACAACCTTTATATCTAAGTTGGACCTAATATTATACATTCAGCACGTTTTTTTTTAAATCTAAGAATTCACTTACATAAGCATCTGACAATGGAAAATCAGGTTGGTTAAATCACTAAGAGATGTTATTACCAGACCTGTAATATTAGCAAAATCAGTAGAGACATTATTACCAATGAAGCTTGTGCATGACCTTTGTGCATGACCTTTGTGCATGACCTTTGTGCATGACCTTGGAGTGCATGACTTCGGTGCATGACCTTGGTGCATGACCCAGTACATGATGTTGGTACATGACCTTGGTGTATGACGTTGGTGCATGATGTTGCTGCACGACATAGGTGCATGACCATTGTGCATGCCCTCGGTGCATGTGCTTGACGTTAGTACATGACATTGGCACATGACCTTGGTGCATGACCTCAATGTATGACGTTGGTGCAGGCCTTATTGCGTGATCTTGATGCATAACATTGGTGCATGACATTGGTGCAGAACCTTGGTGGCATGACTTCCGTGTATGACCTCGGTGCAAGACCTCTATGCATGACCTCGGTACATAGCCTCGGTGCACAACCTCGGTGCATGACCTTGGTGCATGATCTTGTCACATCAAGATTGGATTACATAAATGATGTACTCTATGGTCTGCCTCATACACACTGACCGTCTTCAACGTGTGCCGAACTGCACAGCTCGGCTTGTGACTCACATTTGTCACCACAAACATTTCTCCACTTTTAAAAGGTCTGCACTGGTTGCCAGTTCATTATAGGTCAGAGTACAATATTTTAATATACTGTACATCTATAATATTTGTTTGTTTGTTTGTGTTTAACAGCACTTTTACAGTTGAAATCATGTGCCAATAGATGTTTTATATACGAATGGATTCATGTTTTGGTACTTGGACTAATTAAGTGCAAGGCACTGAGTGCTTTGGCCCCCATTTATCTTAGCAATCAACTGCAAAAATACCTTCCAGCCTAGACTCGCCTATCACAATCTAAATCTTTATTGATTATACTTCATTTTAAAACTAAACCATGCAGAAATAAGCTTTTTGACCAATCTGCTGCTGTATAGTGGAAAAATCCACCTGTGGAAGCAAAAATGTAAAACACTTTTAAGAAACATGCCAAAACTATTTTGTAAATCTGTCTTTTACTGATTATAAACTTAAAAAGTATTTTATCAATAGAAAATTATACATATGGGCCACCACAGTTCCCGGATCATCAGCCAGTTGTGTAGGTATACAAAGATCCTGATGCTGCTTTTCATTAGGTATACAGCAAACAACTTCGGTCCTTAAAGTGGAACACCAGCACGAACCCATAGTCCTGATGGATTGGAATGTGAAGGTAGGTGTCTAAGAGGTCTTTGGACATGGCCCAAATACCCTGAAATAGTTGCAACAGGATTGCGTTACAGGTCTCCATCTTGAACTTTGCTGGCTTGGTGAAGTCAAAGCCGCCGATTCAAGATAGGTCGCCATATGCTGCTTTTTTGGGAGGTGATAATCATGTGGCAACAGTTCTGCTGCACTTTTGGGGAAAAGGACCAAGATTTCTTCTCATAGGAGCTCTTCGAGTGCTAGATCTTGTGGTGTGGGAGTCGGACAGAGGACGCCAGATGGTAAACCTCTCAGATTGTCTTGAGTACCCGAAAGTCCAATATGATTTCTTCCCACACCCCTGCAAACTTCCCAAGCACCCGACAGGTACTCCCTCTTAGGGGATGCCGGGGTGTCAAACCTGTTTCTTTTTCTTCCCCAATACAGCTGCGGCATCTGCCCAAGCCGTGTGTGAAAGAAGCGTTTTCCTGGCTGTGACACAGCAACTTTACCTGGCCACTTTTGCAGGTTTGAGGAAGTTGCAGGTGCTGGGGAGAATGGGAGGCAACCACAAGGGCACTGAGCTGTTCTCACCATCACTTCAGATATGTCACAACACCCAGCAGTGTTGTACGCCAATTGTTGAGTCAACTGTCACCAAATCCTGCGTCCAACCTAAACACAAGGCCACATACATGTATGTTCACTGTAAATAAAACCACTCTCTTTTCAAATGCCCTCTCATCACCTCCAAGTACTCTCGTCTCATATCAACGATACTCCCATGACGTCACCGCTCCACCTGCCTCACATAAAATGAAAATATTCTCTCGCCCTCTTAAACTCAAATTCAAGCTAAAACCACACATATCCAGGCTCCTGCTGTTCCACCTATACCTATCTTAAAGAAAGCAAAGGCCTATAAGCATAGTCAATGTCACATCAACCAATAATGCTTCCACCACAATGGCGACCCGTCGGATTGAAAGCAAAGAGAAACAAACTAGTGTCTACCGAGCCAACTCAAACCACCAAAGCCAATAAGACTTCTTCTGATATTGCAGTTAACACTGAACCGTCCTGTGCCCCGACCATTCCAACACAGTCAGCGAACATCAGCGACGACGGAATGAAAACAAAATATTGGGGGGGCTGAAATGCAAATGGATAATGAAGCCAAAAGTGTAAGTGGCAAGAGCATAGCAAAGTCAAGATGCTTCAACCAAATGGCAAATCTGTCTTAATCTCTAGATGTGACATTCCATAACAACCTGACCAAGAAGCCTCCATGATTAAGACCACATCTCTACATCACCATCATGCATGGTCACAACAACCATACAAGACACAGTCATGCTCAACAACGAATGCTATCGCATCTGGAATGATTTTAAGCTTTCTGCGAAGCATGAAGAAGCAAATTTATACAATACATTCGGGTCATTTGTATCGTATTGTGAATTTTGTTATAAGTACTCTTTGAAAAGTAACTTCTTAGATTACTATGGACTTCTGTAAGCGGTTCAAAATTCAAAGCCCAAATTTTGACAGTAGTATATGCTTTAGCCACTACATGACTGCTACACACGGTCAGACAATGCTATATTTATTAACGTTGAGACTGCTGCATTGGCTTATCATAGAAGCATAGAATAATTTCTTGTACATGTTAGAATAACTAGGCCTTTCTGTGCCTAATTGGGTGTATCTAATTAGTTCAAAAGCTGTCGAACATGCGTATAGCATTACATTGAACATTACACTAGCATTACATTCGCGCATGCGAATAATAACACTTTAGCATACAGCAAAGTAGCAAAAGCCTACTTGAAGCTGGTAAACGTGGTGTGACAAAAAAACAATATTTTGATTACACCTGGAAACCGAAATATGTAAAATGGTCAATGTGTTTTTAAGTTCTTAATATAAATTCTGGGGTTACGTTTATCAAATAATGATATGCTGCATCTCTTGCTCTATTAAATTCATCATAATTAATAAGATAGGCCTACTTTAAGTTTGAAATCAGAACACTGAAAAACAAAAATTTTGCCTTGAGTATATTTAGACAGGTATATGCGTATATGAGGAATATCATTTGTCGTATCATAGATGTGATTATGGTAAAGGCTCGATTTCCCAGTCCACTTTTTCCATATTTATATCTATTATATGGTGACTGATTATATTTTGGTGTTATCTTCTGGTTCTCCCCGCCCTTCCTGGAAAGGTAGACAAACATAGGCTTTCCTCATGGACAGGCCGATTAGCAGAACTATCAGTTTTGTTTTTGTATTCTTTTAAATGCTATAGACAAAATCCAATTAAGTATTCCTTCAGTGGTGTGATATAAGTTCTTTAGTTGCCAATTAAAATAAGTGAAAAAGGCTCAAATCTTATCAATTGTTTTTTAGAAAGCTAACCGGCCTCGCGTATATGATTCAACATTTTCAAAATTAAGTTTTGATCTGGCAATATTCTTATTTTCTTGCAAAATTTGGACAAATTTTAAATGAATTGTGGTAAAAAAAAATGGCAGCAATCTGTTGTGTGTAATAATTTTTCTTCCTCGAGGAAGAGTGTTTACTAATGAACATTTTTAAAATAGCAGTTACCAGCGCAATCAGATAATATGCACACTAAATGTGTGCGCGTATTTAAAACTGAGGGATTTGTGAAGTGATCAGAACGTTATTTCTTCCTTAATTTAAATGCTTTTTATGTATGTTCATCATTTCATTTGTAAATTAGTTTGAAAGATACTTTAAAGATTCCAGATGCTAATGAAGTCAAAATCATAAATCGTAAGTACTTTTGTCAAATTTTGAGCAGAGTTTTCATTTCATGGTTATGTTATTTGCTGTTGTCTGGATGGTTTCCAACATTAAGAGTGTATAGTGCACTGTCTCACTCAGTACTGCAAGTAGTGCCTATCAAGTGAGGTGTTTATCTCACCATGATTTTTAAGAGAGCTGAATAATAATCTGATGAACCTAATACAACCAAGTTTGATAGATGCCGGATGCAAAGGCAGGGTTGTAAATTCTTTTATAACATTCTCTTAAGTTGTTATGCTGGAAGTAATGTAAATAAAGCACAATAATTTCGTTTTTGATTTGCCAAGTGAAAAGTGGCACAAGATATTTTAGCTTCCTTTTCTGCATGATCACCCACAATTCATTCTGGATACTAAGTATATATAAACAGGGTCTATGTCAAGTTTATAGGAACCATATGATCAGCTCTCCAGAATTAGGATATTATGCACTTGTCAGTTGTATGACTCACTCCTACTACCCCCAGCAATGTCAGTCAAAGGTGAGTCATTGACATTTGCAAGTGATTCACAAGTGCGTCATTGTACCCAATTGTCAGTCACCAGATTGATTCTAGGGTAGATCAATTTACTTCAGACCCATTGACTTTGTACAGAGGTGATTGATTTGGGGCAAGTCATTTCACAAAAAATTGTCAGTCACCTATTAAAGTGACTAAGGGGTGTGTCAATGTACATGTTTTGTCCATCCACTTTGTTGTAATGACTTACCTTGTCCGAGGGTGTAGGGGTGAGTCACACAATTAAGAAGTGCATTATACATTTAATTAATTTAGTTAAACTAACTATGACAAAGTAAAATCAAGGAAATTCCTCTATTACCATGATTTTGGCTTGTTTGATGACCATTTTTCCCATGGCTTTCATGTTGGGAAACTCTTCATTGCTTCATCTGTAATAAACAATACAGTGATGATTGATAATTTTGTTATAAAGTCAGAATAAGTATTATAGGTACCATGCCTCTCTTTCTTTTTCACATAAATCCTTTGTTTTCAAATCATGTATCAGATTGTTTGAAGGAGTTACTGATTCTGACGCTATCCATTAAGTAAGAACCATCAAAATGGTTTTAATCCCCTTGCTCTCATATACACACATTTTGCACTGTGGTATTGAAGGCTGGTCCCATATGCACACACAGTGAAATGAAAAGTGAACCAATACCAAAAGGTTTTGTGGTTCCGATGCTTTTTTCATACGATGATTGATTTGCAATTAGTTTCATATTAATTGTCATGTCATTACATATCATAAGATATTTGTTCCAGAATTTGTATTCAAAAGCCACAACCACACAATGCAGACCAGTAAGATAGAAGTACCTATTGACAACACTAGCATGTGCACAATAATTACCAACATTATCATAGCAAGTATGATGCAAAACATACATGAGTTACTCATATATCAGATTTAAAATCTTTTACGTTAAGCCCCGCCTAGTCAATAAAATGCACAGTACCACCACCAAAATCAATAAATAAGGCACATCCATAGACCTTAGGCTATCTATGTATCACATATGACTTGAATCCATTTGATCATTCTTTAGATATTGTGATTACAAGCTCTTTTCAGCAAAATCATATTAAGCCCTGCCCACTTTGTATATTAATGAAATTCAATGTTTTTACACCATGAACATGTAAACACTAACATCATAATTATACCAAATATGAAACAAAACAGATATGCAGTTGTTAGGATATAAGCATTTTACATTAAGCCCCACCTACGCATTAATATGCATGACATCACCACCAAAAACAATAGGGCACATCAACTGACCATGAGCTGTATGTATACCACATGACATGAATCCACTGCATCCTTTTTAAAATATAGTGTTTACGAGCTGCCCGTCACATACACACCCACACATACATACAGACACAAGCCATCATGACCGCATAAGTTCCTGATGCTATTGCATCAGAACCAAAAAGTAATTTAAGAGATATCATAGATACAAATATTTTCAGTGTTAAGCATATAAACTAATTATTATGTCCACCATCCCCCAACCATGCTCATTGGAACAGAACCAACATCCTCTACCCCTAGGCCAAGTTACAGGAATGCTCAGGTTAAACATTTATGGATGCCAACAACAACTATGGCTATGATGACGCCATCAATGACACAACAATCCCTGTCTATGTCTTTTCATCCTGCTTCACAGACTTGTGAGACTAAAAGAGCAGCCATGAACAATGAGAATAAAAAAGAGCAAACAGCACCAGTTTTAACAAGAATGCTCAACTCTGCAGGGTGTTAAAGTTTCCCCACCCTCAACAATAAGAGCACAAAGAGCATCAGTATCATTAACATTTCCCTGCATGGTGTGAAAGATCCCCTTCACTGCATGCATACAAATTTCAAGCCCTCTGCCTGATCATACATCATGCATTTTAAACTTGCGTATGTTAAAAAAAATCTTCAAACTTTAATCAGCTATGAAGCTCAAAGGCAAATTTGCTATTTTCACAATTCAAAGACAGTTCTACTCACATAAATCTAAACAAAAAATGGATTATTATCTAATATAAAATTGCTGTTCAGTATTTGCATTTTCATGGCCAGTGCATTAAATCCTAGTATGCATTAAATCCTGGTAGTGCACTACCAAGAACAGTCTCAAATATTATTACGTGCAGGTTCAGCCATATTGTTTCACGTAAATCTTTAAAGGTAGTAATTGTTTAAAGAGGGCTGAGCGTATTGACTATGCAATTAACCATGCAGTAGAGTATGATTGTGGGATAGGTATCCATACTAATTAGTTTATATGCATAACACTGAAAATATTTGTAGCTATGATATCTCTTAAATTAAAGTGGGTGTAGTGATTTTGCTTAAACAAATGATCATATATATGAAGAGCATTGTTCACACTAAACAGTGAGGTGTAGTGATCATATTAAGTAGGTTATTTGCATAACAATAGACTTTTCTGTAAAATAATTAACATGAATGATATACAATTCCTGTAACCTGGCACAGGGTGGAGGACTAAATGAGCATGCTTTTTTTTTTTTTTTGGGGGCATGGGGTAGGGGTTGTGTGTGCATACTAATAAGCCTGTTTTCATAACCAGGGAGCAATTTGTTCAGGTTCGCATCGTTTGGCAATTGATTTCCCTACCTTGCCCAGCAAAATTGCGATACAATAAATTCCCTAACTGATTGAAGATTTAAGCCTTCAAATTAAAAGAATCACAAATGCGCAGTATTCAGCTACATGTATGAATGGGAATATTTTGCACTTTGATTTTGCCAAAAAGTGAGTAACTTGTGAAATGCACTGCTAATCTGCAGCAGTAAACAGTGAAACTAACAATAGGTCATAATGTAAGGCTTTAAATCACACTCAATCAAGGCCCGTTTTACAAGCTGTTAAATCGACCAAAAAACAATCAGTACATTTACATGTAAATATTACCTGATAAGTCAAATCACTAGCTATGCAGTATTACACCAAATATGAAACAAAACAGACAAACAGTTGTTGAAATATGAACATTTCACTTTTTTTTTATATTAAGCCCGCCCACTCATTAATAGGCATGACATCAGCACGAACACAACAGGGTACATCTTCTGATCATGGGCTATCTGTGTACCACATATGACATGAATCCAATGTACCAATCTTGATATATCATGTTTACAAGTTAGGCGTAACACACACATACATACCCACACCCATACAAACATGCATACATACATACATGCATACATACACACCCATACATACATACACCCACCCATACATACACATGCACGACAAGCAAAACCGATAGGAGAAGCAGCACAGACAATCATAGCAAATATTATTTGCAAAAAATTAGAGTAAGCAGCAATTATTCGAAACCCATTTGTTCCACATCAATATTGTTCGCTTAAAAAAAATACCTGGGGATATGTGACTTTTGTCAAAGGAAGTAGCAATTTGTTCCAATAACCTTTTACAATAACTGCAGATGCCTTGCAATATATACACTTTTTAAATGCATGCATTATGTTATCATGTCTAAAAGGGAGAAAACTTCTGACCATACACATTGACATGAGTGCTCCTTTGATGTCATAAGTCTTTTGAATTTTCATGAATAACAACTCTACTCTTGTCTGCACTTGAAGCACAAATAACTCAGGTTAGTACTGTACTGTACCTTAGATTTGAATGCCATAAGTCAAATATGGAACTCTTACTTCTTCAACTCCTTGAGTTTAAGGCAGAACTCCCAGGGTCCAATTGCTTTCATTGTTGCCACATCCATCTATAGATTTGCTTCTTGGTCAAGTTGGTTTTCTATTAAATAACAAGAAACACAACAAACAAATTGCAGATGGTGTATACTTAATGACACGAGTCACAAGAACTTGGAATAGATGCCTATAAAAACAGACATGTACCATAAAATAATTCCAATATTGCAGGCCCCTACAGTAGTTTCACTTATCCAGAGTGGTGATATATCCACCCTGCCCATGGCTGCATCCACGTTGCCCATTATCACTTTGCACTGTACATTTTGTTCACTAAAACATGCTACTCAGAACTACTTTGCCTTTTTTTCAAGATGATTACAGTTCAGTTAAAAAAGATGCAGGGACTATACTTGTGATTAGTCGGACCGTATCCATATTTCAAGTGCACTCCAACCTGCCCTCAAAAGTGCCCTTGATACCTTAAAATTCCCTTGAAACCTTAAAATTCCCTTGATACCTTAAAATGCCCATTTTGGTCAGTGACACCATGCCCCTTCTGAATCAAGCTACAAGTACAGTAGGTATTTAAATATTGACCTAAATATAACTTTCATTCAATGTTTGTTTGTTTGTTTGATGAGGTCTTAACGGCACCACGACAACGAAGGTCAAATTGTGCCTGAGAGGTCAGATCATTTTAGAGGTAGTAAGGAAAGAGACCAGGGGAAGGATGAGAGAAATTCAAGAACAAAAGCCAGAAAGCTGTGATCGAGAGAGGAGGTGCATGGGTAAAACTAAAAACAAAGTAGAGAGGGGTGGAAGAGGAGAATTAAATGTGGTTGTAGAGGGATGCATGCTGAAGGAAGGAGACTATTTTATCTGGAGGATTTTTTTGGAAGAACTCAGCAATTGAGTTGTGGGGAGCGAGAGAAGCTCTGGGAAGGTTGTACAGGGGGCAAGCAAGGAGAACGTGTTGGATTGTGAGAATGCAGTGGCAATTGTTACAGAGGGGTTGGGGGGAACCAATAAGGAGGTGGGAGTGAGTGAGGTGGGTGTGACCAATTCTAAGACGGGTAATATGAACGTTGTCGATACGAGAAAGGTTGTTGATGGTGGATTTGATCGGGATTGTGGGCTGGATATTAAACATGGAGTTTGTTATCAATTTGGAAGTTCCATAAGGTTTGCCAGCGGTCACGAACAAGAGAAGCGATAAGCGGTTTGATGTCAGAGAGGGTTTTGGGAAAAGGGGAAGGGAGGAGGTTAAGGGCAAGCTTAGCAGCTGTATCAGCCCTGTCATTGCCAGGGATGCCAACATGGCTGGGTATCCAGAAGAAAAGAACACTTTTCCTGCAGAGGGTGGGAGAAAAGAGTTTCCGGAGGAGGAGGTGGCAGGTGAGGTTATCCCATTTAAGATTGAGTAATGAAGTAAGAACAGCCTTTGAGTCAGAGAAAATGGCAAAGTGACTAAGAGGAGAGTACTCAATAAAGTTGAGGGCGAGGAGAATGGCCTTAGCCTCGGCTGAAAAGATGGATGAGTGGTCAGGAAGTCTGCTACTGAGGGTGATGTCTTGGATGATGGCAGCAGCAGCTGTCTTGTTGCCTTCCTTGGAGCCATCAGTATAGATGGAGGTGTAATTTGAGAGTTGGTCTTTGATTTGGTTGTGGAGATTGATGAAGAGATTAGGGTGAGTTTGAGTTTTGTTATAAGTGGAGAGGTCTAGGTGGACAGAAGGAAGGGGGGTGGCCCAAGGCGGAAAAGTGGGCCAGGAATAGGTGCCGAGAGTGGCGGGGTTGATGCCAAGTTGAAAGAGGTCTGATTTAATGCGTAAGCTGAAGGGGGGCGATAGGGTACTAGTCCTATCAAAGAGGGAGGAGAAATTGGGGTACCTAATGAGGTTGTAAACAGGGTTCTTCAAGTTCCTCTCAAACTTATGTTCAATTTGATGAAAAAGGTTCCTTTATTATTAATGCAAGAATTGTACAATGATACAGAAAACAGATGTACTGTAGCATCAATGAGAATTACCAGAGATGCCAGCCATAACAGATGTACTGTAGCATAAATGAGAATCACCAGAGATGTCAGCATTAACAGATGTACTGTAGCATCAATGAGAATCACCAGAGATGCCAGCCATAACAGATGTACTGTAGCATAAATGCGAATCACCAGAGATGCCAGCATTAACAGATGTACTATAGCATCAATGAGAATCACCAGAGATGCCAGCCATAACAGATGTACTGTAGCATCAATGAGAATCACCAGAGATGCCAGCCATAACAGATGTACTGTAGCATCAATGAGAATCACCAGAGAAGATGCCAGCCATAACAGATGTACTGCAGCATCAATGAGAATCACCAGAGATGCTAGCCATAACAGATGTACTGTAGCATCAATGAGACTCACCAGAGATGCCAGCCATAACATATGTACTGTTGCATAAATGAGAATCACCAGAGATGCCAGCCATAACAGATGTACTGTAGCATGAATAGTATTCTGTTGAATGTTGATAAGCCTTTACTTATTTCACAATTTATTCAAATATTTTGTAAAGGGACTAATGCTCATTGCCATGGTGGCTCTGAGGGGTATTTGAACTATTGTAGTCACTGATACATGTACCTACTCTTTTTCAAAGTCAAGTTTTATTTTCACCTTCTCCTATACGTATATTAATTATACGATGAGTACTTAATTAGGGGATGTACCGGATCAAATTTTGGATCCGCCGAATCGGATTTTGCCGGATCCAGGTTGAAATCCGGCAGGATAAAATCCGGCCGAACCGGATTTTTCATTGCTTACAACAATTCTCATAATCTTAAGAAACAAAGGAAAGGGGTGGGGCAGGGATTGTCAAGTTGGCTACTAATGGCTAGCAACCCAAAATTTTTGGAAAATAATAATTATTGGGCATATTGTGATGAAATCAAATCAAAATTAGTGAAAGTTCTGGATTAATCCTAACATCTTTAATATTATAAAACTTGAGACTGTCATACATGTGTTCTTACTGAGGAAGTCAAAAAGTCAAATGACACTATGGAGGAGGAAAGGGTCATTTATCTAACCTTAACATGTATTTGAAGTGCATGTATGTGCAAATTGTGTAAAAACTAAACTAAAATAATTAAGGACAGTAACAAGGTAATAGAAATGGATACGAATTCTTTCATGTTTTACATTTGGAAAGTAATTATTCTCTGAATTATTTTTGTGTTATTTCATTAAAACACCTTGGTACCCTGAATTACTTGTAAAACAGTTTGCTTAGATAAGTGCGGGGAAAAAACATGTTTCTCTTTTTCAATAGCAGGAGAATCTAAGCAATGAAAAATTGTGGAAAACAAATTCAGTCAACCTACATGTACATGTACTTTTATCTACAAATTTAATTAATGTCTCTAACTGTAAAATTGTTAACAACTGGTGTGGTTTTATTTATTATCTGTTACAGCCCAATCTGTTTCAAAATTTCTATTGATTTCAAACAGCTACATGTCTTTATTCCGTTTTAAATGATCATACGCGTAACATACGCCAATTTGTTCAGTGTTTTCAAGAAGAAAATACATTATCTATACCGAGAAAAATCCAGATATTCATGTTTGTTTTATATTTCATATAGTTGTAATGTACCACAGTCTCATAATGTAAATCTTCAATTGTTAAAATTGCCAAAAATCGGTTCCGGCGGATTTGGAAAAAATCGGCGGAACCGAACCGGATTTTTTCCCAAATCGGCCGGATAATCCGCGGACCGGATATCCGGTACATCCCTATACTTAATAATACGAATACCTATTCAGTGTACAGTCGTTGCCACTCACAAAGTACCTGACATAACAAGATAACAGGCTAAGAAGGGTTAGTCACCCCATAAAAAGCCCAAACTAACACCACCACCACCACCACAAAAAAAAAAAAAAATCAAAGACGTCCAGAGTTAGTAAAGAGGTTTGTTGACCTTGAAATTGTGAAGAGAATTGGAGCTAACTACCCACTTAGGCAAACCATTCCACGCATTAACAACTCTTTATGTAAAGCTAAAACACTGAATATCTATCCGTGAGAACTCTATGGTTAACTTCAAACTGTTACCATGAGGATTTGTTGAAACATGCAAGAAATAACAGGAAGTCAAAGCATCACTACCAGACAGGAATTTAAAAACCTGAATCATATCGCCACGTACTTGTCTCAACTCGGGTGTGGTCAAACCAAGAATTCGCAACCTAGAATCATAAGAGATATTCTTACTTCAGGAATAAGTCTAGTGGCTCTTTGCTGAACCTGCTCCAAAATGAACTTATCCTTCTCATAAAAGGGACTTAAAGCCTGAATAGCATACTCATGGTGAGGCCTGACTAACTGCTTATACAAATTAAGAACAAACTCTCTATCAAGAAAACAAAAATTTCTTATAATAACACCGAGCAACCTATTTGCCCTTGCAGCTGCTAAAGCACACTGTTTAGAAGGCTTTAGATTGCTAGTAATGACAACACCTAGATCCCTTTCTTGTTCAACACAACTAAAAGCCAAATTGTTTTGACAAAAATGAATAACTTTGCATTTATCAACATTGAAAGACATCTGCCATGTTTGGGACCAAGAAACTAAGTTATTCAGATCAGTTTGCAAAAGTGAAGAATCCCGAGCATCATCAACAATCCTGTACAGCTTATTATTATTATTATTATTTCTTTAGAAGAAAAATATGTGAGCTGTTTTGCTTTTTTTCAAATACAAAACCTGGCAAAGAATTAACTTATTTTGCTTGTATATTTTACCATTATCTTACTGTTTTTCTACCTGAGAGAATGTAAATCTTGCCTGAAAGAACTTGGAACACTTTTTAGGACAGTGGAAACAAAGATATGGCCATGTTTATTACTACTTAGATGAGAGATAATCCCAAAGTGTATTTATGTAAAAAGAGTGCGGGTGTGTGTGGGTGGCACAGTTGCCCTATGCTGTCTACAGGCCAAACAGAAGAATTTGTTTTAAATTTGCAGGAAATAAATTTGAAAGAAATTCATCATGAAATTTTTAAGAGTTTCATGACCATGGATGCAAGATGTTTTAAAGAAAATAATCAACAAAATGTGAGGTTTTTCCCATGCAATCTTACACTCAGCACCCATAGGCTATGGTTGCTATTTCAAGTGTGGCTTATATTGTTTGCTCTGTTAGGCTAGGCTACATGACGAATTGTGAAGAATTTTGTCTAGGCCTAAATGAAATGAAAAGCTGGGTACTTGCTGTACAATTTGTGTCCATTTTGCAAGCCTTTGTTTCTTGCATATGTCCTGCACTCCTGTAACTTTACAATGACCTTTGAAATGTTCAAAATCTAGGTCAGTCTAAGATCACTGCAATGACGTATGCACACTGTCCACTGCCAGACCGACTGCAGCTAGCAAAGAGGGCACATCAAAAAGCACCCAACAACTAAATCAGTATCAGTCCACTGGCAAAAAAGAAAAGAAGAGAAATTAATGATCGGCTGTTATGTACAAAGTAAAAATTAAGCTAAAGAAACACACAATTGGTTGGTTGGTAGGTATAAAAAGGAATTAATTTAGTTGCAAAGGTTCTTTCTGTTAGAATTCCAGCTTTTAAAGGAAATATATAATAATAAGGTAACACTGAGCAGAATGATATTTTGAGCTGGACCAGTTTTCTACAACATATATGCCAGCACACTTCAGGCTGAGATAATCAACTACATAATCAACTACCAAACAAACAACTTGGGATATGCCTATGACCATTCCATGTATGACAGTTTTCAAGCAGACTTAAGGCCAAATGAACATGCATGCATATCAAAACTTGAGGAATGTCTTTGTAAAGTCACAGAATGGATGACAAGAAATCGTTTAAAAATAAACAATGATAAAACAGAATGTATCATGTTCGGAAATAAAATTAAGTGGAAAAAGTGCATGACTACAAGCATTACTGTTGGTAACTCAGAAATAAAGCTACAAGATGAAATTGAATATCTTGGTGTGCCACTGGATGAGACCTTGACCATGAAATCTTCGTTGCAAAAAAGTGTAGAATAGCCTCTTTTTATCTTCATAACATCAGGAAGATACGTAAGCGCTTATCTAAAAAAGCTGCCGAACAAATTGTAGTCTCATTGGTCACATTCCAACTGGACTATGCAAAGGCAATCCTCAATAGACTTCCTGCCAGCACAATATACCCATTACAGAGAATCCAGAATCAAGCCGCAAAACTGATTTTATTGCTCAAGCGACAAGATAGTGCCACGGAAGCACTTAAGGAGCTTCATTGGTTTCAAAAATGACGTATAATTTTCAAAGTTCTCTGCTTAGCTTTCAAATGTGTCAATGGCCATGCACCTTACATACCTCCAAGAAATGTTCATCAATACAAACACTAGTCAATATACCCTACGATCATATCGCCAAAAGATTTTAAAGATACAGTACCATCCACGATGTGTGTAACACTGGGTGATCGCTCGTTTGCAGTTGTGCACTAAAACAATGGAATACCCTTCCCATTGAAGTGCGAGAATGTACAAAGTTTAATAACTCATTTAAACGGAAATTAAATTTTTTTCATGCTTTATGTGAAAGGCGCCATTTAATGTATGTTTACATTACAAATATGTGCAACATATAAATTCCTTAATAATAACAAATGATAATGATACTATATTGAGACGTTCACTTATGTTTTGTGCATGAGTTTAATACAGAAAACTGTGAAGCGTTGCGTTTTGTATAAAAACTTTTTTAAATAGCAGTGCCAGCGCACTCAAGTGCCATCACGCACACTAATTGTGTGCGTGATTCCTAAAGTGAGAGCTTTGCGGAAATAATCGAATGTCATTTCTTCCGTAATTTAGATGCTTTTGTTTGAAAAATACTTTAAAGCTTCAAGACGCTATGAAATCAAAATCATAGTTCATAAAAAGATTTGTCAGTTTGAAAGGGGTTTTTAATTCATAATTATGTTATTTGTTGTCTGAGTGGTTTTCAACATTACGAGTGTATGATGCATTGTCTCCGTCAGTATGCAAGCATTGCCTTGCAAGCAGTGCCCTACTGAGTGAGGTGTTTATCTCACTAACAATTAGCATGCCAACCATATAATTTAATACAGTAGCCCAACATTAGCTTGCAAACCCAACATCCTTTGGGTAAACATTTGTCATCGCATGCCCACATTGTCCCAAATTTATCATCCATTTTATGCTGTCTGGGTTGGGTTGCTGAAACAAATCACCACGTTACTGAAGTATATATTAGATACGGCAAGCCTATATTCGTGATTATCTTCCTCAAGATGATACTGAAAAAATGTTTTGTGCTATTGGGACTCTATATTTGCACAGATTTGATCAGTTTTGAAAGATGATCTGTACATGCATTTAACATTGAAGAAATACCATAGTTAATTCCTTAATGAATAAGTTTAGTAGTGTAACTTACCTATTTTGTATGACAAAAATACAAACAGAAATTATCTTGTTCTGTTCATGATATTAAAATTCAAAAGTTATTAAGTTTGTTATTAAGTTTGTTTTAAGTTTGCATCAAATTGACTGGAGAGGAAATTATATCCTAGAAGGTTGGCATACCACATCAACACTTGCAACTGTCATGTATATTACAGAAAATCAACTAAACCCTTTCATTAAGGGAAAACACTTTTTTCTTCTAATTTTCTCTAATTGTTAATTCACAGAAACTTTAGACTTTGGAGACTGTGTGAACATGTAAAAGAATTTCCCGAAATATTGTTCATGACAATTTCGGGAATTTATGGATGCAATGTCACAACTAGTCTGCAGGATTTCCATCTGTTCTACATAATTCACAACTTTCTTCAGCATTTTTTCTTCTTATAAGAGAAGTACATATAGAGCAGAAGCAGAATATAATCACTAAACTATTTCTTTATCTTTTAAAAAAACAGCAGCTGCAATGTTTACAAGTTGTTGTTTTTTTGGTCAATATATTGTGACAAGTGTTCCCCTGATTCCAAACTACTGAAACTGGCAGATACCCATGTTTGAAAAATCATAACTAATATTAATAAAATATGGAAAGAAATGTACTCTATGTAGACTTATGTTTCTAATCTCAAACAAGTTATTTTTATATTTACCAATGGAAGACATACAGCACAGTACAGTCCAAACCTTGTAGTCAGCAGGATCTTTGCTATGGCTGCACTACCCTTTTAACTTTTTCATCTTTGACAGCACAATTCAGTTCATTAAGCTGAAATATATCAAATGTGAACAGTATATAATCAGTAAAATTGAAATAGATGAACAGAGACTGATAAAATTCACGTTATGATGCTGCGGTTGCGCTTCCGGTTGCCATGTAGTTGCATGAAACCATCCTCTCCATTCATTACTGTACCTTGATATCAGTGGCGCGCCAGAAATAATTTATTGGGACGTATAAATGAAGTTGTATGTATATGTGTACCACCTAGGGTGGTAATGCACACAAGAAGCCACAATGGCCAGGGGCCCGCTAAAGGACCCCTTGTGTGAGCCAGGGTGCAGCCCCCGGAAGCCCTACATTTTTACGTGGTTTAGGTGGCAGGAAATTGTTTAAAAATCATGTCAAATATGAACCAAAACCATTTTGAATTCTTGAACGTTTTAGGATGGGGGCACGTTCCCCACTTCCTACACCACTGTTTGATATCCACCTTCAGTTGCTTAGAATGCATTTGGCAAAACACAAACAAATTCATAATTGTCATTTATTTCATTAATCATATGTCTGAAATACTTCCAATATGCCATAATTACTTTTAAATACCATCTTCAATCAGTACAGATCATGTGTTGTGTGCACTTCTTTTACACGCCAGATTTGTTTTATACACCTGCATTTAACTTTTACGCTATGCTGGCGTAGCTGGTGTTTGATAGAATTAGAAATAATTAGGTACATTCACTTCAGCACGCACAACTGTGAGAAGGTAGCGACCGAGGTAGGTGAAAGATTTCTTTTTTTTACAGGTCTTACTTCATAGTTATTGAAATTATTTATATGTGCCCAAGTTTTTAAGACCCAGGGGTTCATACCAGAGGGCTTTATAGTTACATGAATTACCATTTTCTGGTTAAAATGAATGAGGAAAAACAAAATAAATATTTTGGAAAATGTTCGCAAAATAGGAGTGCATCGTGAATATTTCCAACGCGACTATGATGAGTCAATGTAGCGGTTTCCACTTGCATAGGATGATGTCTGACCGAGTATTCGCAGTCATGTATGGGCTATAGCAAATACTACAGTCAGATGTTTATCTGACTATACAATCATTAGCTAGCCTGGACTAGGCTAGTCAGATAACATCTGACTGTAGTATACCCGATAGCCACTACATAGCTGCTATACGCAGTCAGGAAATGCTATAACGTTGAAATTGCTGCATTGGCTTATCATAGAAGCATAGATGAATTTCGACTCCACGCTAGAAAAACTAGGCCTTTCCACGAATCGCAAGTCAACTTTTGACAATCCTTTTTATTGCCATGGATCACTTTTACGTAACACAAAATAAATTGATATATGCAATGATACTATATTGAGACGTTCACTTACGTTTTGTGTGTAAGTTTAATAAAGAAAACTGTGAAAAATTGCATTTTGTATAAAAGCCGCTAATGACTTGCGTTTCAAACAGCGCCTTGGACGGATGTAACTATGTAGTTGAAAGCTTGTCGAACAATAGATCGCGGTGAAGTCAGCGTGTATAGCATTAAATCGAACACTGCGCAAATTTACTGACAAACATTTTCAAAATAGCAGTGCCAGCACACTCAAGTGATATGCACACTAATTGTGTACGTGTTTCCTAAAGTGAGGGGATTGCGAAGTAATCAGAATGTCGTTTCTTCCATAATTTAGATAAACAAAACGTTTTTACATACAAAATGTTCATCATTTCATTTGTAACTTAGTATGAAAGAGACTTTAGAGTTTCAAGACGCTAATGAAATCAAAATCATAGGTCGCAAGTTTTCTTTTGCTTTTTCGAATTGCCTATGGTGTGAGCTTATTGTTGATGGCTATGTTGGTAGTTCAGTAGTTGTTGGTGTTGTATGAAGATCACCAAATTCTAGTCCTGAGAACAATCAGAACTTGCTTGACTGCTTTAGGAAAGTTGCTTCTAGGAGGATTACTGTTTTTTTGGGACTTTAATTTTCCATACATACAGTACATCGATTGGAATCTCTGTACTAGTGGTCCACATAATAAAGATATAATCTAAACATTTCTTGATGTTTTATTTATTTGCTTTCGCAAACAGTTTTTTTAAAAACTATTTGATAAAATTATATGAATACAAAACATTTTGTCAGCGAAAAATCAACTTGCAGTTAAGTGGAACATTCTAACTTATTTGCCGACGTTGAATAATTTATCACAAACGTGTGGTAATTAAGAAATTGGCAACCAAAATGTTAATCTCGGAATAATTTATCCCGTCGTGGTGCTAAATAGGTAAAGATTTGGGAAAAGTTTTTTTGAAAGTGTATTACTTAGACTAACTGATATAAGATTATCCAAAAAGTAAGTTATTTTTCAATCATCTATTTTCTACAACGTGTGAATTAAAAAAAACATAGGAATTGTACCTAATGTATAACAACAATCCTTGTACGACAATCCCAATGTCAACCCAATCAAGGAGTCAGGTAGCTCAGTTGGTAGAGCACACGACTCAGATGCTGGATGTACCCGGGTCAAGCCTTGGACAGGTCTAACCAGTTTTTCCACAGCTTTGCAGACAGATACGCCAATCATCAAAGTGGAAGTGCGTCGTTTGCAGCTCCTGCTCCTTATTTAGCTGTTGAGAGAAGTGGCAATGGTTAAATGGTGCTCGCCGTCCTTTGGAGGGGACGTTAAGCCGTCGCTACCAATGGTAGGGCAATCACACCCTACCTGTTTCTCTGAACACTTCTCAAAAAGAGTAGGGTGAAAACCAAATGTTCATCCACTTCCGTCCCGGTTGCACGAGACTGGCATCTGCTATGCAGGTTATAGCTTAGCGTCTATGTTCCGTATAGGAGTCTTGCCGAGTTCCCATAAGGGAGGATCATGTACAAAACAAAACCCGTAGGCCTACTGAGGGAATTATGTGTATTATATAAACTTCATTAGGCCTATCTGAATCTGAATGTTAAGTCGGCTAAAATCCTTCTAGAGGACATGAACGCCAACCGAGCATTGCAAAAGTATGAGAGAAAAAAAATATATATATATATATAAAAAGATAAAAAATCAATTAACAAGCTTAGCAAGTGTAGCTTTGAAACAGTTTAGACTTGGTGCATGTACAATGTCCGATGGTAAAGCATTCTAATCTTATGAAGCATGCTAGTGACACTGGATTTATAAGAGTAGTCTGCCATACAGAACCTGGATGCTCTCCGATAAATTGATTCAAGCTTATCTACATCGCACTGGTGATGGGGGTCCCAAACTGCTGATGTATACTCAAGTACTGGTCTAACTAGAGCTTTATATGCAGTGGTTTTAATGTCAGTGGGACAGTTTGAGAGCTTACGTCTTAATAGGCCAAGTACATAGTTTGCTTTGTTGGTGATGTTGTGTATATGTTTGTCCCATCTGAGTTTATTATCAATTTCAACACCTACATACAGGTGGGAGTTGACATGTTTTAGTGGCTGGTTGCAGAAGGTATAGACTGGTGATTTATAGCATTTTCTAGGAGATATTGTGAGGATGTAGCATTTAGAGGGGTTGAAATTCATTTGCCATTTATTTTGCCATTGTTCAAGTTTATTTAGATCATCTTGGAGGATTTGTTGGCCAGAGGGTTTATTAGTTGTTCTATACACAAAACAATCATCAGCAAACAGTCTAACTGTGCTGTTTATATTATCAGGGATGTCATTGACATATAAAAGGAAGAGTTAAAAACCTAAAACGGTACCTTGTGGTACACCAGATAGACTTGCTTCAGATTTGAGATTTCACCATCACAGACAACACGCTGAATGCGGTTGCTGAGGAAGGATGCAAAGTAGGCCAGTAGATTTCCATCAATGCCATATGCGAAAAGTTTGGATAACAGACGTTGGTGTGGGACTTTATCGAACGCTTTTGAGAAGTCAAGTATAGCCATAGAGATGGTACTGTTTTGGTCAATTTGTTTAGAATTATTATTTATTGTTAAGAGAAGTTGTGTTTCACTTGATCTTTTTGCTCAAAGCCATGTTGGAGATCACTTAAGATATTATGCTCATCAAGGAAATTCATTACATGTGAGTGGATTATATGCTCAAGGATTTTACTACACACGCAGGTAAGAGAGACTGGTCTGTAATTAGGTGGGTCGTGATTATCACCTTTTTTGAAAACGCTACATATGTATGCTTCTTTCCACTTGTTTGGGATAGTACCGTTATCTACAGAGCTTTGGTAGAGATCAGTTAGGATTTCATAAAGGTCTTCCGCATGTGTTTTTAAGAACCATTGTGGTATATGGTCAGGACCTGAGGCTTTGTTTGGGTTTAGGTTTTGCAGTTGCTTTTTGACACTTTCTGGAGTGATTATAAGTTGGTTTATTTTGTTGGTGGTAAATGGTTTAGTTACAGGGATTTGAGAGGTATCTTCTTCTGTAAAAACGCTGAAAAACTGGTTGTTTAGAATGTTAGCTTTAGTCATACTGTCACTACAAAGTTTACCGTTGTTCATAAGATCTGACACACCCACGGAATTACTTTTAAGTCTTTTTATGTAGGACCAAAATGCCTTAGGGTTTTCAGTTAGGGAATTTTTAAGTTTACTACAGATGAAGTTGTTTCTAGCTTCTTTGATGTTTTTACGGACAAATTTCCTAAAGCTTTTATATGTATTTAAGTCATGGATTTGTTGAGTTTTCTTAGCTTTCTTGAAAAGTTTATGTTTTTTCTTGCAGAGACGGCGTTGGATATGGGTGAACTAGAGTAGATTTAGTTTAGTTGAGGTGAATTTGTGAGGTGTTTTTTTTTTCAATAATCAGTTTAATTTCCTTTTCAAAGAAATTTCATTTTTAATCAACATTAATGGATGAATATAGAATAATATCGCAGTTTAAGTTTAGACAGGTCTTCTTTTATGCGTTCTATGTTAGCTTTTTCCCTTGAATAGATTTTACGTTTAGGCAACTTTTTACGAGGGGAGATATTTAGGGTCAGTTCAACAATATTATGGTCATTTATACCGGGTATGACGTTAGCTGAGTTAACAGCTGGTGATTTGTTAGTAAATACAAGATCAAGAATGTTGTTATCTCTGGTAGGTGACTGCACCATTTGCGTGAGGTTGAATGAATCGGCCACTTCAAGAAGCATTTTGGCTGCTTCGAAGGAAGCGTTAGTACCTAAAATAATGTTTTGCTTCCAGTCAATGTTAGGTTGGTTGAAATCACCAGCAAGAATAACATTGTTTTTGTCAGCATTTTTCCCTAAGTTTTGTAGTGATTTTCTCAACTCAAGAAGGCTAGTATTAAGAGCTCAGTGAAAATCAGGTCATTTTTTATTGCCTGTAATACACCACCATGACCATTTGTACTTCTATCTTTGTGAATGACTGTATAGTTGTCGGGGAAAAAATTCAGTTGTTGATTTCGGAATTAGCCAGGTTTCAGTGCCAATAATGACATCTGGGTCTTTGTCTTTCATAAGACTTTCAATGGAGGCTTTCTTGTTTTGAACACTTTGAAAGTTGATAACAAGAAATTTTATAACCTTCCATCTTACCTTATTTGGATAAGTTTTCAATTTGACATCGGGATGGTAGATGGACCCCGAGTCAAGGCCGGAAGAATAACTTTGAAGTGCCTCATATGAGTTAGTACAATTGATGGAATTGTTGGTTGAGAAGAAAGAATTGGAGAAGTTCATGAAGTCACAAGTATCACATATCCAGGTACAGCTAGAATGCATGAGGTCGCTGTATTTTGAGTCATCAATGTTGCAGCACTTAGTGTGGATCCATTGATCGCAATTGTCACACTGCACTGCTTTATCAGATCTCCTACACTGGAGTCCACACAGGCCACAAGGAGCCGAAGAGTCCGAACAAAACCAATCATTGATTGATGATGCAAGGGTGTTGTAAGCTGCATTACTAATGCCTGCACACTTGCCTTGCTATGCAGCCACGAGTCACAGTCATCGCAACAAATACCTTTCTGGTTATTTTTGACAGATTTGTTGCATTGCTTGCAAGAAAATTTGGGGGAGGATTCAGGATTGCTTTCGATATCACCAGAAAGGGTAAGGAATAACAGGAGTAATTTTCTCTTGTGTGATTTGAATTTTGACAATTTCCAACTTGATCTGTACGAATGTAATTGCCCATTGTAAAATCCTTAAGCATATAATCCACTCTCATGTGATGAAATTTCTTGATGAGCATAATATCTTAACTAATTTACAACATGGCTTCCGTGCAAAAAGATCGACTGAAACACAACTCCTCTTAACAATAAATGATATCTCTAAACAAATTGACCAAAACAGTAATGTCTCTATGGCTATCAAAAGCCTTTGATAAAGTCCCACACCAGCGCCTGTTATCAAACTTACGCCTATGGCATCGATGGAAATCTCCTGGCCTGGTTTGCATCATTCCTCAACAACCGCATCCAGCGTGTTGTCTGTGATGGTGAAATCTCTGATTCTAAACAGGTTTTATCCGTGTACCACAAGGTACTGTCTTGGGTCCATTATTTTTCCTTTTATATGTAAATGACATCTCTGATAAAATAACCAGCACACTTAGACTGTTTGCTGATGACTGCCTTGTGTACAGAACAATTGATAACCCCTCCGACCAACAAATCCTCCAAGATGATCTTAACAAACTTGAACAATGGCAAAATAAATGGTAAATGAATTTCAACCCCTCTAAATGCTACATCTTGTCAATTCCCTCTAAGAAATGCTTTAAATCACCTGCTTATACCTTATGCAACCAGCCACTAAAATATGTCAACTCCCACCCATACCTAGGTGTTGAAATTGATAATAAACTTAGATGGGATAAACATATACATAATATAAGCAAGAAAGCTAACTCTGTACTTGGCCTATTAAAACTTAACCTCTCAAACTGTCCCACCGACGTTAAATTTACTGCTTATAAAGCTCTAGTCAGGCCAGTACATGAGTACGCATCAGCAGTCTGGGACCCCCATCACCAGTGCGATGTGGATTCTGTATGGCAGAAAAACATGCCTCTTAAATTAGATTGGCCCCTGCTAAAAACAAGAAGATACAACACCCGAATACATATGCTATATAAAATCAATAACAATCTTGTCGCCATCAATAAAGATGAACTTATCCCCACCGTCAGAACTAATACAAGAAATAATCATGACCTTAATTTCCAGGTTCCCTATGCTAAAAAGAATGTATATAAACACTCTTTCTTCCCTCACACACACGCCAGTGCACCACAACTGGTTATCAAAGGCCGTGGACATTGACTTGGTTGTCGATGTTATGTCTAACCGTACGTCGTACCTGTGTTCTCCTCCAGGTTGTATTAAGCGTTTCGTAATAGCATTTGTACTATCATAACCGAATACGCAGGCGACGACCCCGTCATTGTAATTGTGTGTTCAACTCTCTCTCTCTCACACACTAAAGGATTGAAATGCTTTACCGTCAGACGTTGTACATGCACCAAGTCTCAACTGTTTCAAAGCTAAACTTACTAACACTTGTATTGCAAACTAGTTTTTAATATTTTTACTCATACTTTTTACGCTCGGTTGGCGTTCATGTCCTCTTGAAGGATTTTTGCCGACTTTACCGATTCAGATCTAGATTCATCAACACATAGATAAGTTGTGAGTGTGTGATTTGAATATCACTCAGACCAAAAAAGACAAGGTAGCCAGTTTGTGGGGCATTTAGAGGCAAATTTAAGGCCTGAGACAAGTGGGGTTTATGTGAACGTGAAGGAGTTCAGAGAGTCGAGGCTCCAGAGTATGTCACCAAAAACAATACAGGGGAAAAGAGGTTGTGAGTTAGAATAAACATGATTTACGAATCTGTTAAATAAATAATATAGGCCTAGGCCTAACGTTACTAAATATAGGCCCTTAACTTGACAACAGGAAAAACAACACATAGCTAGGCCTAGTGCCTGAGTGAGGTGTTTATCCCACTAAACTCTGGCTCAAGTAGGCAATCTCACGTGGATATGGAGATATTACCTGCTGGAAAATATGTCGAAAGTTGGTATGGAAAACAACATTCCGGACAGTTTTGTATCCGCGTTCTGAACTTTGAAAAGAGTGACACAAAGATTAAGAAAATATCGCACAACACCTTTATTCCTAGACCTACGTTAAGCTTTTAAGGAAACACATTTGGGAAAGTGCATGGCACAAAATATCTGTAAAATGAATCTACTTCGTTTTATAGGTCATTTCCTTGGATTTCGTGTAGCTTGAATTAAACTTTCTCTTTTTATATATGAAAATGAATAATTTTGTGGCGTCTTTTAGAATAACAACTTACTTTTTCATTCTGCCTCGCTCGTTTTCGTCGTCGATGTGGTAGCACAATTGTAAATGTTTTCCTGCAGTCTCAAGACACCTTGGTCATCAAGGAGTCAAAACGGCTAAAAGCCACACCAGGACCAGTTGCCACAAGGACCAAGCCCCAGCAGGACCACGAATCTCAAATTTAAGCCACGTAAGGACCACTGTGGTCCTGGTGTGGCTCGAAAAAGCCACACCAGGACCAGTTTGCTCATGGTGAGAAATAGCTCTCTCTCTCTCTCTCTCTCTCTCTCTCTCTCTCTCTCTCTCTCTCTCTCTCTCTCTCTCT
>JAIGNY010004241.1:2500-92500 GCA_020152595.1 Chiridota heheva
CCAATATGTCTGATACTGAAGAGACTGCTTCCTCCAGTAACCTCCAATTTTCAAATGGCTTCATCCCTTTCACATATGTTCCTACTGACATACGTGTCCCCCATTTCAGTGGTTGCCAGCTTAGCCCCAACGACCCCACCTTTGCTGAATGGAAGGCCTAGTACTGATGACATTTCTCAACTTTTTAAACATTTGGAGGGTATATATGGAGACAACACCCCAACCAATGGACTACTACGCCAGTTTTATTCCCGACGGCAATGGCAGTTGGAATCTGTGTGCCAGCATGCCTTGTCTATGCAGCAGCTTGCCGCGAGGGTCACTGCAAAAGTTGAAAATGCTTTTCCTGACTTTGATGTGGCCTTCCGAGACGCAATTGTTGAGGGCCTGGGTAGCCATAACATTAAATTGGAGCTCCGTAGGGACATATGTAGAGCTATTGATGAATCATTTCAGGACGTGAAGCTGGAAGCGATCCAGTTGGAGAGGAAACAGCTTATCAGAGGTGGCTGCGGCCTCTATAATGCTTCCCTTAATTTTTCCTCCACTGTAAAACCTCCAGTTCCACATAATCCAGCTGCAGATTTAGATATTCAAAAGCAATGTTGGAGACCCTAAAATCTGTAACAATGCAAGTGCAGAAATTGCAGCTTTGTATAGACAGAAATGGCCAGAGTGGCTTTACCCGCCGCCTAGGGCAAAGAGGTCCGGTTAGACTTCACCCGACTGACTGTTTTGATCAAAATCGCCGACCAATTTGCAGAAAGTAGAAACAGGCTGGTCACATTGCCCGATATTGCCCACAAAATGGACAAAACTCTAGTCCTGCCCCGTCAAACTAGCAAGGTCCACTGTTAAGAGCCATACAGTGGATTGTCTGTCACATGGCTAATCCCTTCCATCACCTGTTACAGCGGAAAATAGGAAAGAGCTGGTTGGGGGACACCTAGTGGTGGATGCCAAAATAAATAGCATACCTCTTCAGGCCTTACTTGATACAGGATCACAAGTCACAACCATTTTATAGAAATTCTTCTCTCAGCACGTCTGTCAGCACGCTGGGACTCGCAAGATACTTGATGTTCATTGGTTGAAAGTTACGGCAGCTAATGGGTCGGAGTTAGCCACAAAGGGCTACATTAAAATGGACATCGAGGTTCTTGGCAGAAAATGTTCTGCAGTTCCCGTGCTAATAGTCCCCAATGAAGCTGTAACAGGGGTACCAGTCCTTTTAAGGACGAACCTCATTAGTCAGGTCATTGAAATTTTGAGAAATGTACGTAGAAACAATTTTTCCTGCCATGAAAAAGATTTCCGGGTTTGGGACAGGGTTATAAAGGCATGGAATACTAAAGTAGGTTCGGTTTCTGTTGATGGGCGGGTTGGATTTGCCAGGCCTGTAAGTAGACGGCCAATATATGTCCCTGCAGGAGAAGAAATTATCATTAAGGCAGTGTGTCGAACACCCCCAAAGAGGAACACATTTGTTGGCCTAGTCGAACATTCTGAGGAAAATAACCTTTCCCAGGGTGTTGTAGTAGCCCGTGGTCTTGTTTCTGTCACAGATGGGTGGGTGCCCATCAGATTGTTAAATCTTAGCCCGTGGTCTTGTTTCTGTCACAGATGGGTGGGTGCCCATCAGATTGTTAAATCTAGGTGACCGAGACATTAAGATATACAGACACATGAGACTGGCCTCCATATATGACATGCGTGACGTAGACATCGACCATGACAATGAAATGCAACCCATAGATGGGACAACCACCAACATACAAGTGACCAACACCAAGAAACAAAAAGACATTTTACACGCACTTGTTTGCACACTAGAAACAGAGCGGTCAGACTGCCTGAAGGACTTAGACATTAACGATAGTAAGCACACCAACCAACAGAGACGGATGGTATCACTGTTACTGCACAAGCACTCTGACATCTTTTCTAAAAATGACGATGACTATGGACAAACTTCTACAATAGTGCATACCATACCAACTGGAGATGCTCCACCAACAAGGGAACGCTTTAGGCCTATACCCCCTCACCTATTTAAAGAAGTGAAAACACATATCCATTACCTCCTCCAAAAGAACATCATCACGGAAAGTAAAAGTCCCTGGGCATCTCCTATTGTCCTTGTTAAAAAGATAAATGGGAGCATACGTATGTGTGTCGACTACAGAAAGCTAAATTGTAAGACCCACAAAGATTCCTTCCCTCTTCCCCGCATTGAAGAACTACTTGATGCCTTCGATAATGCAAAGGTATTTTCAACCTTGGATCTGGCAAGTGGTTACTTCCAAATGACAGTTGATGACAAAGACAGGGAAAAGACGGCATTTACCACGCCATTTGGGCTGTTTGACTTCAAACGCATGCCATTTGGGTTATGTAATGCCCCTGCCACCGTCCAGCGCTTGATGGAAAGGTGCCTCGGTGATCAAAACCTGGACTCACTGCTGATTTACTTAGATGACATAATCGTATTTTCGGAAGATTTTGGAAGTCACCTTAAAGACTCGACATGGTCTTTTGTCGCTTGAGAGAACACGGCCTTAAGATTCAGTTGGCCAAATGTCATCTTTTTCAGCAGAGTGTCACTTTCCTTGGCCATGTGGTTAGCAAAGATGGCTTAGCCACAAATCATGAGAAGTGTGAAGCCATTCACTCTTGGAAAACTCCAACTAGCATCAACAAGTTGCGCAGTTTTCTTGGCTTTGCAAACTATTACCGACGTTTTATAAAAGACTTTGCTAGTAATGCTCAGCCATTGTACGCTCAACTTCAGGTTTCTAAAGGTCAAAGGTCACCAGTGTGGTCAATGTGGACCCCAGAATGCGAGAAAGCATTCACGGATCTTAAGGGCCGATTGACATCTGCCCCTGTCTTAGCGTACGCAGATTTCACGAAGCCCTTCATCCTGTATACCGATGCAAGCAGCGACGGACTTGGTGCAGTTTTGGACCAGGTACAGGATGATGGCATAGAAAGAATTATCGCATATGCTAGCAGGACCCTAAGAAGTGCAGAAAAGAATGATGCAAACTACAGTGTCTTTAAGCTGGAATTATTGGCGCTCAAGTGGGCCGTAACTACCAAGTTCAAGGACTACCTATTAGGGTCCAAATTCACTGTCTTTACAGACAACAACCCTCTGGTCCACTTAGACACTGCTCAGCTTACTGCAACGACACAACGATGGATGGCAGGCTTGGCGAACTTTGATTTTGATATCAAGTACCGCCCAGGAAGGTCAAACAAAAACGCGGATGCTCTTTCCCACAAGCCTGGTCCGACATGCGAGGTGCATGACGACACAGGTCAAATACTGTCACTTGGGGCTTCACTTAACCAACTCATACCGACCATTCCAGCAATAACGCCACACGAAATTGGGTGTTTACAGGAGCAAGATGTTATAATTGCTCATGTTTTGCATTTTCTTCACAGAGATGTTAAACCCACAGTTCGTGAGTTAACAGGTGAAGAAAGAGAAACCAGGAAATTGCTAAGAGAAAATTTATGTATTTTCGATGGTGTTTTATACCGGGAAATTTTTGATCCTATACTTCTTGAAGAAGTGTATCAATTAATCCTCCAAGGTCGTTACAAGGAGAAGTTCTTTAGAAGCGTCATGATGATGCAGGACATTTTGGTACTGAAAGGATACACAAACTAGCATGCAGAAGGTACCTTTAGCCCTTTATGGCATAGCAGATTGAGGATTACTGCAAGAAATGTCAGAGATGCTGTTTGTGAAAGACAGCAGGGCAGAGGCGAGCGCTATTAGTGTCCATACACACATCACGCCCGCTAGAACTGGTCACCATGGACTTTTTGAAGTTACCTCAGTCCTATGAAGGTTATGAAGATGTCCTTGTTATTACGGACCATTTCACAAAGTTAGCAGTTTCGGTCCCTACACGAGACCAAACAGCTGTAACAACTGCTAAGGCACTTTGGAGGAATTTCTTGCTGATGTATGGTTGCCCAGAACGCCTTCACTTGGATCATGGGGCTAATTTCAAATCTGCCGTAATTCAAGAATTGTGCAAATTGCATAATATCAACAAAAGCAGAACAACACCATACCACCCGCAAGGTAATGGCCTTTGTGAGAGGTTTAATCGCACCCTCATTCAAATGATTGGAACCATGTCGGATGAGAAGAAACGTCACTGGATACTCCATCTCTCAGAATTGGTACAACACATCATCGAAACAATGAGGGCGGAAGAAGTACAAAACAATGGCATGACTCCTACGGTACCACTGCGTTGGTAGAGGCATGTACTTTAACCCTCGTTTTTTCCTTTAAAATAGCGCCACTAAATCGGATGACATCATACCTTTCTGGCTTCTGATTGGTCGAAGGAGAGCATAAAAAGACGTCTTGCACGTCGACTTCAAATATCTACTTCCTGTGGTGTAGCGGATATCATACATGTCTACAGACCACGAGGTCCTAGGTTCAAGCCTGGGTTGGGTAGACACGCCAGTGCACCACAACTGGTTATCAAAGGCCGTGGACATTGACTTGGTTGTCGATGTTATGTCTGTCCGTACGTCGTACCCTGTGTTCTCGTCCGGGTCGTATTAAGCGTTTCGTGATAGTATTTGTACTATCATAACCGAATACGCAGGCGACGACCCCGTCATTGTAATTGTGTGTTCAACTCTCTCTTTCGACTTCAAATCGTATTTCCCGCGTCAGGGGATTCCTCAGATATTTTACAATTACGTTATTTTAACCTCGTGCGAGGTTATACATATTTCATTGGGTTTTCGCATTTTAATAGTTATAACTTAAAACAAAAATCATAATGAAAAAGTAATAAGAAATTGATAATTATTCTAAATAAAATATTAAATTGGTGGTCTAAATCGTGGTTGACATACAAGTTACAATTGAAATATATATATATATATATATATATATATATATATATATATATATATATATATGTATATGTATATATATATATATATATATATATATATATATATATATATATATATATATATATATATATATATATATATATATATATATATATATATATATATATATATATATATATATATATATATATATATATATATATATATGTATATATATATATATATATATATATATATATATATATATATATATATATATATATATATATATATATATATATACTATATATATATATATATATATATATATATATATATATATATATATATATATAAATATATATATATATATATATATATATATATATATATATATATGTATATATATATATATATGTGTATATATATATATATATATATATATATATATATATATATATATATATATATATATATATATATATATATATATATATATATATATATATATATATATATATATATATATATATATATATATATATATATATATACATGTATATATATATATATATATATATATATATATATATATATATATATATATAGATATATATATATATATATATATATATATATATATATATATATATATATATATATATATATATATATATATATATATATATATATATATATATATATATATATATATATATATATATATATATACATATATATTTACATGTATATATAAATATGAATCTTCTATCCTATTTAGAGAAAGACAGAAATCACATTATATGGATGCCATGAAAGAAGATTCATATTTCTGCTGAATAAACGAGTTGAGGGACAGGGGCCCTTTAAGGCTACTGTCTTCGCCCTGGTACAGGATAAAGTTGCTGTCATTGGTATTTATGTTACCCCAAGGTACAATGGTTTTTATAGAAAAAGATGCATCCATGCATCTTTTCGGCTGAATAAACAAGTTCAGGGACAGGGGCCCTTTAAGGCTACTGTCTGGGCCCCGGTACAGGATAAAGGTGTTGTCATTGGTATTTATAAGACCCCCAAGATATAATGGTTCCAATAGAAGAAGATTCATCCAAGTATTTTTTGGATTGAATACCCCCCCCCCCCTTCCCCACCCCCTTTCCCTCCCTGAGTGGGTCCTGGTACAAGCATAAGTTGCTGTCATGGCTATGGCCAGCATGAGTACCCTCTTGGGAGCATAATCCAACATATTTTGTCCGTGTATCTCTTCGGCTGAATAAATGCATTTCCCTATCTTCTATCTTGTGCCCCCTGGCTACTGGTATAGGATGTGACCCGGCAGCTACATTGATTATTGAGTCCTGGGTCCAGATGTACATGACCCAACATTTGAGGCTCCCGGTCTCAAAGCAGGATCTGAGCTGCAATCAGTGGTTTCACCTTAGCGGATCATCAGGCAACTTAAGCTAAGTAATTATTCAGAACAGGTCAGCGCTTCTTCTTAGTACGGATGGGTGGTCTCATTTTATAATGGCGGCAGAGGACACTATCTCTAAACTTTTGTTGAGGAGGTTCTCTTTGGTTGCGTTGACAATGGCTAGTTTCTCCTTGGTGCATAGATTGCATTGTACAGATAAATTCATTAGTGTGTTTGATTGTTTGACGATCGACCAGGAGATTTTAGAGTTTTCATTCTTTTCTTTTAGAGCCCAGATGAATTTGAAAGCTATTTCGCTGGAATGTATTTTGGGTTTGAAGGACTTGTTATGGTTGTAGAACCGCTTCTTGAAGCATTCACCTGTCATGCCAATATATGAGAAGACAGCATCGTTTCTTAGCACTTGGGCTTTGTACACAATGGCTTCAGCCAAGCAAACTCTGTTTAGGTGGCAGTCACTTTTTGTGAGGGAATTGCAATATTTTTGGGGGTGGTTGAGCTTGTTTGTGACAGTGTTTTCGAGTTGTGGCTCTGGATAATTGATTTGATGTTTTTTTATGCAACTCTAGCTCATTTTGATATTGTTCTTGTTAAACATTTGGTGAAGTGTGGATGTGAGGGAAATGTTTGGTGATTAGCTTCAAAAGGGTATTCCCTACATATGTTTTTACTGTTCTGCTAAAAGGTGGCTGAAACCAAATGTCTTTTCTGCTACGGTTTTTGCGATTTTTGTGTTCGGCGCCTGGTGGCGGGGTGTATTTAAATTTGGGTTGATAGCCGCTGGCTATTAAGGCATTGTTAAAACGGTTGCATTGTGTGAGAGTTCTGAAAGGCGGTCCTTGGTGGCTCCTGTAATGTTGTGGATTATAGGGGCAGGGTGGTCTAACTGATGTTTATGAAAACCGGTAGGTCGTTGGGTTTCCTGTACGGATAGAAAGTGCCGGATGTAAAGTTTAGCGTAACATCTATATAGTTGACGATCTTTAGGTTAGTTTGAATTGTAGTTTTGAGGTCACAACAGACTACCAAAACATGCTAGCATTGGGGAATACATATATAAATAAATATATATACACACATATATATATATATATATATATATATATATATATATATATATATATATATATATATATATATATATATATATATTTTTCAATTGCAAACCTGTGTCAACCACGATTTAGACCACCAATTTAATATTTTATTTAAAAAAGTAATCATTTTCTTATCACTTTTGTATTATGATTTTTTTTTAAATTATAATTATTAAAATGCGAAAACCCAATGAAATATTACTCGCACGAGGTTAAAATGACGTGATTGTAAAATATCTAAGGAAACTCCTGACGCGGGAAATACTATTTGAAGCCGACGTGCAAGACGTCTTTTTGTGCTCTCCTTCGACCAATCAGAAGCCAGAAACGTATCATGTCATCTGATTTAGTGACGCTATTTTAAATGAAAAAACGAGGGTTAAAGTACCTGCCCCTACCAACGCAGTGGTACCATAGGAGTCATGCCATTGTTTTATACTTCTTCCGCCCTTATTTCTTCAATAATCAAACACATGCAAATACAATGTTTTAACATTCTTCAATGCAACAATCAAGTCCCACAGACAATCCATCACTTTGCATTCGAGAGACCAAGATGGCTCAATCGATCAACGTAGCTTCCCAGCGTTCCATAGATGACGTCTCTCAGTAAATTAAGCACCTCCTCTTTTTCGAAGTCTTTGCTAACAATTTCTTTATTCCTCTTCCCAGCTCTGTGAAAAGGTCTTTCGCAAATGGATCTGTGATCAGCGGGCGTCGAATCTCTTTCACTTTGCCTCTCCTTTCTTCGACCTTCTCGATCAGGACGTTGACCTTTGTGGATTGGGCTTTCAGCAAGTCATGTGTTATCTCCGTCATCGCTTTCATGAGTTTTGGCCAGTTCTTTTTCTCTTTAAACAAGAGAGAGTCTTCTTTTGTCGGCTTGAATTCGACGGTCGGTGCTGTTTCGGTCTGCTGAGAGTTTGTACTCTCTTCCACTCCCATCTGTTTCTTGGCCACTTTCAACAAATGTTCCAGTACTTCTCCTTCTTCATCCATGCCACATCCTTTAGGGGCCATAAACGCGGCGAGAGAACCTAAAGCGTTATACTGTAGAACGGTGATATGAAGTCTCCTCCGTCAGTATGTTCTCCGTATATGTCAGGGTCGCAAGAGTCGTCGCGCACCTACGCCTGATCTCTACCCTGGTAATTTTCGAAGGGGCCTTTGTCACTACCGGCGATAAAGTTCTTATTACGTGGTTTCTTTGATGCCTGTGAATACGCCGGCGCTGCTATACGTTTTCGCCCTAAACACGTACTGTTGGTTGTTGCACAGGCTTATCTCCATGTTGCTTCTTTGATGTCTGATAAGAGAATGAATCGAACTTGGCGACGACGAGTGAACACTCAATTACAATGACGGGGTCGTCGCTTGCGTATCGGTTATGATAGTAAGAATGCTATCACGAACGTTTAATATGACCCGGACGAGAACACAGGTACAACGTACGGACAGACATAACATCGACAACCAAGTCAATGTCGACGGCCTTTGATAACCAGTTGTGGTGCGACAACGCTTTCCTTATAATGTTTTTTTTGGACTAATCAGAGCAAAGCAATGACGTTACAAGGTAATGGTGGCGCTCTTTCTAAATGAAAGGTTTAGAACGTATACGACTTAAAGATCTGTTTTTAATGATCGTATATTCAATACGGACTGTTACAACGTTTTTTCCAACCAGGCATGAAAAAGTTCTGGCATGAAGGCGTACATTTCTCCATCTCTGTACAATCTACAACTGAAGTTTTGCAAAATCTTTAGCATTGCCTCTGATTCTTCATCGTGATGAAAAATAGGTGAAATACACGGGATCCAAGTGCTTTTCTCTATATCCAATTTCAACACTCAAACAGTTCAATTTCCGTAGCTTTTTGACATAGACTTTTGCAAGCATAGGCCACCATAAGTGATTCCACACAAAAGCTAATTCTTTGTTTAGAATACCCATAGTTAACTGAATCAACTCAACTCTCATCTACTTCTTTTATGTTTCTTTTTTGACCAATCAGAGCAAAGATGATGCCGAAGTGTTGGTGGTGGCGCCCTTTTATTAATCGTACGGGAAGATCGAAAGATCTGTTTGGATGACGCATTTGTCGTAGACCAGTCTGTAATCCTAGGTAATGTATCTGGTGAGAACTCTGCCCGGACCGTCTCTCCTAATGCTATATGGACAATGGACAGGAACGATGAGTTCTTCGTCGTCTTAAGCTTCCCAGGCTCGGCCTTTTCCAGGATCCACATGATTTATAATGTTAATCATCGCCTGGAAGTTGACCGATTGAATGGCGTTATGGTCCAACGTGATGCCTTTGACTTTGCACTCCCCTACAAGTACGGCGCCTGTTCTAGTCGAACGTACTTTGTAAGCGTAGTCTTTGGGCATGTGGAAAAAAAACTCGGTGGTGTAGCTCCCAGCACCGTTAAGTTTCTCCAGCTTGTCTGTCATGTCGCCGAGAAAGTTGCCGAGGGGTGCATCGTAGGTTCGGGTCGACTGACGTAAATCACGGAATCCGTGTCGAAGTAAAGGACGCGCTCCCCAGTCGCTCGATGTAACTGTAGAGTTTGAGGTGGGCGTGAGCCGTGGTATGAGCTGCGTTGAAAATCTTCGTGTTGAGCGATACTTCGATGTACTCGTTCGTGTCGACCCATTGAATGCGAGCGGTGAATTCGTCATGAAACTGCACGTATTTCACCTCTTTCGATTTGCCCGTCAACAGCTTGTGGAATTTTTGCAAGAGTGTTGACAAATTCCGTCTTGCTAAGTGCACTTCGCTGTCGGAACTTTCCTCAAAAGGAGTTGAGCATCAATTGAGCTTTCCCTCGTTCTTGGCGATGCTGGCGTAGTCCAGTCTGATCCTTTCGCAGGCATTGTACTCGTCACTGTTCTTCGGTTTTCGCAGCCTTCTGGTCATCCGCTCGCTTCCTGTTTCATTTTCAGAAACGTATTGATGTAAACCGTGAACAAACCGGCCTCTCTCTTTTCAGGATCATACTGCACCGTCTCCTTGAAATTCCACACCTCGTCGATATGTAACATCTTGTACCCCATCGCTACAGCTTTCTGTAAGTCGCAGTTCACCCACGTCCCATAAAGCGCTCGCCCTTCTTTGGGGTGCTTACATCGTCCTTTAGCCAGAGGCTCTGCGCAGGTGGCACACAATGGAAACATGAGTTTTCCTCGACATCCGACCGGGAGTACGGGGTGGTACAGACCACGAGGAGGTAAGACGATGCAATTGATCAGTTCTTCGTAGTCACGTACGTCGGTCGTGTCCGGGGTTTTGATGATATCCGGAAGGCCGATAGGGTATTTACAATAATTGTTGACGTAAGGGTAGAGTGAGCAGGCGTCGACGTACTTGATCTCTTCATCTTCTTTGACGACTTGATGAAGCTTGATGTCATTGGTCTCGGGACTGAAGAGGCTCGATCAGTTCCAAGTTATCGACGAAGTATTTTATCTGCGGGTTTCTCTCCAGCTCGTCTCGGAACTTGCATTCCCAGATTTCCACTAGTTGCTAGCCTTTACGAAGACCTTCGTTGTTCAACCAGTCTCGTTTACGGGTAAGTTTGTCGTGGACATCTTCGACGGTTGTTTCGAACCTCGGCAGCTTGTTTTCTCTGTTCAGGATGTAGGTGGGACAATCGTGCCACAAACAACCGTAGAACTCGTAGGCTGTCTTTGACGACTCATCTTACCCTTCTACTTTGTAAGAACTGATATGTTTTTCTCCTCCGGGAGATCAGGCGTGTTGCAGTTGCCGACCCTCTCGTTGCTTGATCAACTTCAACCATTGAAGGGCTTTCACGAATTGGATAACATTCTCGTATCCCGAATGAGAAACCAGGGCGATCGTATCGGTATGAAGGGTCTTTTGTGGAAGATGCGCATGCAGGACATGAAAATAGTGATGCATTTTTCGAAGAGATCTTCGCCTGTAGTTTCAACAAAGTCTTTTCGGAAACGCAAACATCCTAGCCGGAGTAGTTCTACATCGCTGCAACAGTACTGGTACATTTCACGAGCCATGTCAAAAGTTTTGTTCGTCTGTCCTTTATACCATAAGAGAAAAGCTTTGCGTCGAGCAGCTTTCATGTGATCAGGATTGTAATTTCGACTGCATTCCAAGGACCGACGTAATTTTCGGTGAGCTGAGTGTTGAAATGGTACCAGAAATAACCCTTCTTCTTTTCCGTCAACCCAAACGTTTTGGGAAAAGAAGAGAGAGAGGAGCCGTAATAAAGTTACACGAATCGATGATCCTCAGGGTCGTGGCACCTTTCTTTTTCTTGTTCCTAGCTTTTTCTTTGAAGTCGATGCTTATCAGGTTGGCTCTGTTCATCACAACGTTGAGACACGTTCCGATGTTATTCATGTGATCAAGAATAAAATGACCGTCGTATCCATTCATGTTATGAGCGATGGCGGTGCTCTCTTTGTTTTCTGGAGAAACCAACCAACTACAAAAGTCTTTTTGAGTGTTTCGTTCGGAGAAGACGTGTTCTTGTTTATAACACATGAGGCACAATCTTGGTAGATATCTTCGTTTTGGATACAGTTCAAACAAACACGATGTGCTATACAATAGTTTGGTACCTATAAATATCCTCCGTTGTCAAGCTTGTCTTCCTGCATGCATTCGAAATAAAAAAAAACCCTGTAATTCAGAGAAAGGCTCTACACTTCCATCAGCTCGTCTTACAGGCCGAGAATATTACGAGTTTCTTCTTCGTCGTCGTCGACAAGTACCTCTCCTCCTCCTCTTCCTCCTTTGATCGTTTGCATGAAAGAAAAATGTTTGTACGATTGGTGACTCTCACAGTTTCTGCAGTAACGTTGACCGCATTTGTATTGACCTTTGACGGTTACTTCACAAGTAGTGCAACAACGGCTGCGTGGGCAGATCGTGCGCGGTGTTGTTTTAGTTTTGGGTTTGATAGTGACTTTGGTTCTTTTTGGGATCCTTTTATGATTTACAAAACAAGTCGGACTCTTGAAGGATCGGTCGCAATCTTCACATTGTATCATTCGGTTTACTGGCATTCCTTTTTTTTTGCATTGAAACAACATTCGCAAACCTTGTGGCAGCGATGGTGGTCGAAGATTTTGTACCCTTTATCACAAATGTCACAGAAGTAATGGGTATCCAGTAGTCCCGGAAGTGAATTGACCACGTCAAAATGATTGTCATGGTAGAAAAGATGAAGTTGTTTTGAACGAGGACGTCTTCTGGATAGAAACAAGTCGTGTGGGTTTGTCGTAACGACGTTCACTTGATAATCGGGTAGCATGGCTTGAAAACGCTCTACTTCTTCCAATCCACAATGAGCCATGGCAACACCGGCTCATTCGTGTAACTCTCTGGCGAGTTTGTGTGTTCACACTGTCCTCGACAACTCTTTTCCCAGTTGACGGAGTTGTCAATCTTTTTATCAAAAAAGCTCGTGACCGCTTTGGCGGTCACGAGAGCTCGGGCTAGACAGAGGTGGTTCTTTGTTTGTGATACGGATGATAGAGTGTTTTTTCAGGATCCAGTCTTTTATATTGGCACGTCTACTTCCAGAGGCATCTCGATGTGAATCACTCTGATTTCAACGTCTCTGTCGAGCACGAAGGCAGTCTGTAATTGAAGACGCTGCACGCTCACTTGATCTCTCCGCATGAGTTGAACCTATATCGGATACTACAGACTGGGTGCATGAATCTTGAAACCCACACAATCTTCAGCAGCAAAACTTTCTACCAGTCGTTCGATGAGACTCTCGAAATTAGCATGCAATACGTTGACGACGTCCTCCTCTTGATTGACCAGTCGACCAATTCTTTTCCCGTAAGAGACCAAAAGACACCATATTCCCAGGTACAACTCGGAGGCAAATGAACCGCACAACGTGCTCATTTGCCTCCGAGTTGTACCTGGGAATATGGTGTATTTTGGTCTCCTCGATGCAAAAGCAATTCTCGACGGTAACTTTTCATCGTTAGCTCTGTCACCTTCTTCGTCGTGTTGTTGAGCCATCTGGTCCTATTCACCTCCGTCACCCTGTTTCCGGTCGACATCCATAGTCTCCAACTTGTCCACTTTTTTTTATCTAATTGTCAATCAACACCCTGGGATCCACCTACTTGATTGAGTCTTTCAATTTCTTCAACAAGCGGCAAAAACTCCCGAACAACGAGTAATTGTAATAATTGTTTATCAGGATTTGACATGTTTTCAACAATTAATTGATTCACAAACGTACTGAGTTCTTCGGGTAGATTACTCCGTACTCTCGCAATCATCTTCTCTAGTTCACATTCCTGGGAGTCGATACCCCATTCTTCTGTGTCGATTTGTGCATCCCAATCCTATTTGTCGATATTCCAGTCTATTAAGTTTTCCCTGTTTTGTGATTTCAGCTCCTCCTCCGCAAACCCATCCGGCAATTCTCAAGGTTTTTCACCCGTCCAGTGATTAAAAAAGTAATTTCGTCCATGAGTCGCATGTTGCTAACGTCCAGCCTTGATTGAACAAATCCACCATGCCTTGGGCCACGATCTATTGATTGACTGGTAAAGACAGATGATGTTGATTTGTCGAGATCGAAAGATAGAATGGTGTAATTTCGAGGAATTCACGCCAATTTATATCATTAGGCACGATGCCAAGATGTCCCCCATACGAACTTCTCTCTGATGGTGACTTTCACAACTTAGAAGATGACTTTCATAATCTATTTGGATGTAGGTGACTTCCACCAAAAATTTACATAATCTATTCGGTTTAAACTGGGGATTAATGAACGTTAGCAGATTGTTCAAACTACTATAATTTTTAAGAAATATATAGATAGGAAATTATCATTGTTTTCTGAAAACATATTTAAATATAGCTATGAAATTATCGTTGTTTTTTCTGAAAAGATACTATAAGGAACGATACAAGTTTGATCGTAACATTCAAGAGATGGAGACGTTGGATGGAATATTACACCATCCTTTTACTTGTATCGTCGCAGGACCGACAGTGTGTAAAAAGACCCGGTGGGTGAGAAAAAGTACCATTCACAACAGGGAGATCAATCGTCAGGCTGCATTTTCGTCAACGTCGTTCGACTATCTTGGAGGGGAGGGATATAATGTTACCGCAGACGTCGTACTTTTCATAATCGCTCGAGACGAAGAAGATCATGGCTAAATCGTTTAACGTGACGCTGCCAAGCAATGGCTTTACGAAGGTGTATCCCGAAAACACAGTGACAGATTTTCGAAACATTCTTTCGAGACCCCTACATTTCGATGGAGCATGGAAAGTCGGTTTAACGAGTTTCAGCTACCCATATTCGTGGTACCAAATCTGTAACGAGACTAGTCAATGTTCTTTTCGAGCAGCAGGAATGGAAAATGAGGAGAAGGTCGACTTGCAGCCCTTGAGAGAAGTGACCTTAGCATCGCTTTTCTCAACAAAAAAATACTTTCCTACATTATACCGAGATTTGTATACAATCGGAAAGGCCCACTTATAACGGACATGTAAAAATACGAGCAAAAGTCGGACACGTTGTAATACTCCGTGATAAAATAATTCAATCGAACGGATGTGAGGATCCTTGCATTTTTACACAAAAAGTGATAACCGCCCATTATTCTTGGAAGAAGGAGAATATTGAACACCTGTTTCTGTACACCGACATCATCGCTCCTCAAGCCGTGGGGGATCAAGAAGTGCCGTTGTTACAACATTTTGGAGTGCCGTTATCAAAACCTTGGGGTCTGCCCGTTAACGTGGCACCCCCGATCATCGCCTATTATCCCGTTAACCGAAATCCCATCGATTCGATCGAAATCGTTATCCGCGACGGTACGGGGCAAAAAGTATCATTCACAACAGGGAGGTCAATTTTCAGGTGCTTTGCATTATCGCTCGAGACGAAGAAGATCAAACATCATGGCCGACGGATGTCTACCCGTGTTTATCGGGCCGGGAAATCAAGGAGGCTACGGTCTCGGCGGAATGCTTTCGGAATTGTTTAGGAAGACCATACCGTTCCTCAAGAAAGGAGCCTTGAGTTTAGGTAAAGAAATTGGAAAACAGGCTTTGACCACAGAAGCCGGTGTTCTAGGAGACATGATGGCCGGAGAAAATATCAAACAATCAGTCGCTCGCAGAGACGTAATTCATCAAAGTACCCAATTTTGGGGTATTTCAAAATACCCAGTTTTTCGGGCTGCTCCCAAACTGTTAGTATTAATATTCGTACTAAAATCTTACCTTATGATTGATATTCTTAGTTTTTTTAAATGTAAGCATAATGTACAACATTGATAATAATTTGGAAAGTTCTAATATTATCCATTCTTTTTGAGCAACATTAAGAGCAACTGCAGATTCTAACACAATTTAGGAAGTACCCCCCTTTAGTTTTTGTTTCCTGAAGTGTTGGAAATTTGTTGATATTTACCGTCTTCTCTGGTATGTCCTAACTAAAGTAACACTTTAATATACTGTAGTCCTGTTAAATTTGTTGGAGAAGTCATGGTCATACTCAGATAATTTCAAACTACTATGGAATATTTGAAAATTGTTATGTCATCTTTGACATCAAAACCAAAACTTCTGTGTCAACTTCTGGAACTGTGATTTAAACGCAATGCAGGCTGCACAGTTACAAAATAGTATGACCCTTAACATTACATCATGGTACTGTTAATGAATGTTGATTATTTGCTACTTTTCGCAACTTATTTTTTTGTCAAAAATGTGCCAATTTACTTTTGGATTACAGAAATAACACAAAAACATAACATAAAACTGAAGTTAATTTGAACATGAGTTTGCAAAGTGTCCGATCATACATTGTATATTTACCTTTAATACACAGCGCCTCGATATAGACAGTTTATGAAGTGTTAACTAGTTTAAATTACAACAAAATGTTTTTTCTTTTTCCTTTTTTATTTGTTCAAAAAGCAATTTTATCAAAATTCTGGCATGTTGAAAAGTTAAGCACATAGGTCTGTAGCTTGAGCTGGTTTTCTGAGTTGATTTGAAGCATACTCTTCATCATTATCTGACTAGACCAGTATATAGCATTAATGCAGAAATAACTGTAGTTTTCTTCTTTTTTTTCTAGTGAGGAACAAGCTACAGTAATATACACTATTTTGCTGTTCTTGTTCTCGGTCTTGTTCTCACTTCAGAACTGATATCATTTGAAACATTTTATGCTTGTTGTTCTACATTGCAGATTTGTAATTATTTCATGTTTTTACAAGAACCATAAACAAATCTTATGGTACATACCATCACAAGTTTTTTGACCTCACATGTCATATTTTAATTCATAACCTTAATGTCATTTGATGTTAAACAAAATTCGTATCCTCCCTTGTTTGAGAGGAAAGTTCTGCAGCATCACATTGTCTTGATATTAATTCATCACTACCTTTTACTTTCCTTCAAAGATTGTGGCAGAGCAACAGAGAAAGCAAATAAGTACTATATTTCTAGAAGAAAAAATGTGCTCAAATAAGTGCAGTATCAGGACTAGTTCCGTATTTACCCATCAGTCATTTAGGTTGCATGGAAGCTACAGCAACACTAACTGAAGAAGAATGATGTGACTGACAGTGATACTGCATAGAATGATGTCTCCATCCATCCTGTTCTTTTACACTAGCATACTTCATACATGGTAAAATGAAACAAGTGTTGCTATATGTGAAATATTCTTTCATGAGATGATTCTTTCATATTATATCTTTCTTTGTTTTATCTGCAGTAATGAATTAGATCAATACATTTCGATATTGGAGCAGTGTAAGATATGAGTATGGGTACCACAATATCTTTGTATCAACAGAAAAGGTAAACAAGATGCAGATGGTTTAATGTCTTATGCAAACTATCATTATCGGTGCTTTAGAAAACTCAACTTAAAAAAAGTAAAGTGCCATGTAACTGGTTAATGGTCAATAATTACCATCTTTAACAATAATTGTATTATTTTAAAACAATAATTAATTTGTATAGTGCACAATCGTGTTAAGCATTTTTATGCGCTGTACAAAGATAAAATGATGGGGAGGAGCAAGAAATTAAGTGGAACTATTTAAGGATTCTTTTAGAATATATTGATGACATTTTTTGTCAATTTTCTGACACCAGGATGAGGCATTGATAGATTTGTTGATATCGAATAGTCTTTTATTTGTAGCACTTCATAGACGCATACTTCGAAAGGTTGTCATAAAAGACTAGTGACATCTAGAACATTTACCTTACAGTTTGGTACAAAAAAATATTGACAAGGAAGTCTAGTTAAATAAAACATGTTAAGCTTCAGACAAACAGTAGTAAATCAAAATTTGAGCTTTATTAGGGTATGTATAATATGTGATGCAATGCAGTATGATATAAAATATTTTCATAGTATAATATATTGTCTTTTTCCTCTATTGACCAAGATAATTTATTTTTTACTGTGGGATATGGCAAAGAAAAAAACAAAGCTAGTTGCTCTCTTTGAAACTATTGTAGATTACAATTCAGAAGAAAGAATGAAGGGCAGCTCCACTCACGAAACAACCAACACTTTGTATTTGTGTGAACAATCATTTGTTGTGTTATTTCACAATGCTTTAAAATACTCAAATATAAAACTAGATTTAATTTACATCATTAATTTATGTCTGGTCAATAAAGCAAACATTCAAAGCTTGCTCAGTTGTAAAGTGAAATATACCTGTAGTCCAAATCAAAGCTCAAAAGTCTACGAATGGGTAGGTGAAAAGCTTGATATAATTCTTCATATTTCCTTCCTAAATTTCACTTCTTGAAAATGAGACAAAATCTATTCCTGCTAGATTATGGTTAAGAGGTATGGTCAACACTTAAAAACGTTTGGTTACAATTTCTTCTTTTTCTCACAAATGTGTGACAATGAATTTAAAAAACAAAACAAAGGGATTACATAAGGAAATAGGAACTTTCGCCCACTAACACATCAGACGAGGAACGTAAAGAGAAACACAAATTTGCATATTTTGGCCTGAAAATTCAAAATGCTCTCAAATGGACAATTCTTAACCGATTTGGACGATTTTTGTTTTGCTATTTTACATGGATTTTAAAGCACTTTACCATAAGTTGCTGCTACACATCCATATATCTTTAAAGAAGCACTTATACATATGAAGGATTAAATGCATTGCTTATTTGTGATGAGGGTAAAATAAGACTTACATTTGAACCAAAAGAGATAAATAAATTATTATTTGATAATAAAGTATTTTCTTTGATTTTTCGTAAGTGTTATGTGAATGTTTGTATTTGTGTACCATTTAACCCCTAATTATTTATCTAAAAATTTGCTTCAAACAAAATCTGCTTCAAACAAGGATGTATGTGTATTAGGCTACTATAGATCTGATGGAGCCACTTTTTTAACTGAAATAGCAGACAGGCTTATTGTAACAGACCTGCAAGGTACACATGAATGCCTGCATTCGCAAAGTAATGTGTTGTGTAAGACTAAACCAATCCAATAATTTATTCATTTATTTTGTCAGAAACAAGAATGGAAAGTATAAAAGTAATATTGGAAATACTTGCTATGCAATCTGAGCAGCCCAGAGAAAAGCTATGCCCAATTTTGAAATGCTTATTCTTGAAATGATTTAATAGATAATGGGAAAAGAGTAATGCACCATCAGTGGTAAACCTTAATTGGATTTGAACAAACAAAACTTCTACAATGATTTCATTAAAAGGTGTGAGGCAGATGTTCCAGGGGGAAGGAAAAGCAGTGTGGTAGAAGTTACCTTTCATTCATATATTGATGTATGTCTCTTACAGAGGTACATTTCCCTTAAAATCAAAAAATGATGCTCATTGGGAAATTTTGGACTTTCTAGTACTGTAGTGGTGCCACATTTGATTATTTATTGGGTCATACCACTCACGTGAAGCCTTAGATAAGACCCTGTATTAAACATTCAGCCTTTCCTGAAAACAGTTCATTCACACAAAAGAGGGGATGGAATTCGGTGAACGAAAAAGAGAGAGAGAGAGATGAACACACAATTACAATGACGGGGTCGTCGCCTGCGTATTCGGTTATGATAGTACAAATGCTATCACGAAACGCTTAATACGACCCGGACGAGAACACAGGTACGACGTACGGACAGACATAACATCGTCAACCAAGTCAATGTCCACGGCCTTTGATAACCAGTTGTGGTGCACTGGCGTGTCTACCCACCCCAGGATTGAACCCGGGGCCTCGTGGTCTGTAGACAGGTATGATAACCGCTACACCACAGAAGGTAGATTGAACGAAAAATTTGCAGTGACTTAAAATAACTCGATCTCGATTTCTGTTGGGAACTTGGGAGCACCTGGGATCATTCAGATTATCTTCAAGCACATCCAGATTAAAACAGTATCACAGCATTGACAGACTGACAGTTAGTGACAAGGAGATGCAGCATAACCCTCTGACTACATCACTTGTATGCCTTATATTAATTGATTTCCCTATCATTTTACTCCTCTCAGGTCTTTCCCATGATTGTTTGCAATAGGTTGCCCCAGCCCTCATAATAGTGCTTTAATATTATTGCAACAATTCATGATCTTCCATTGGTTAAGAGTTTTATTTCCCAATGGATTGCTTAGTGACAGTTCCCTTCATGTCCCACCCTATCCACTCCCAACTGACAGTTTGCCCCACATTGCACAGAAGAGGAACCACTTTAATTCATGACAGACTTATTTAAACCTGGAAAGTTAATTCAACCAAATCTAATGTTCCATGTTACGCAGGTGAGTTATACAAGTTTCAGAGGTAAACATTCCTACCAGGTGTGTAACAACATTGTTGGTAAGGAGCAGAGATGTCACTATAAGGGGTGGGGTTAAGGTGTCTTCCCCCCCCCTCCTCCCCCCTCCCATCTTAAAAAAAGAGAATGGAACGCCAGTTGAAAATTACCATGGCAGTTGGAAATCCAACAGTTCCTCTTCAGGGAACCCTAATAAATCCACCCATTTGGAAAACTGATGCCCCCCCCCCCATCCCCCACCCACCCCACGCCCACCACCACCATTCAGAAGATCCTGAGTCCAATCAGAATACCCAAGCAACGTTCTTGGTAAGGAGACACAAGTAACTTAGAGTTACAAGTGTCGGCATATCAGGTTTGTGCTTCTATTCCCAGGGTCTCTAACCAAAGAGGTAATAATTTTAATGGGTAAGCCTCCATACTGTGCCAGTGTGATTAAAGTCAAGCGTACATATCAACGTAATTGTAAGCGGCTCAAGCAATGTCATATTGCAATTACTTAGACAAGGGTCCCGAACACAATATCCCCATGGACAATAGCTGCACCACTGATTGTGGTGTAGCCAATATTCAAAAAGTGAGGTGTCCATGACCCCCTCCAAAGACAAGTGTTCAAATTTAAGGCAATTTTGAAAAGCGAAATAATAATAATGATAATAATAATACATACATTTATATAGCGCTAATTTTGTGAAAACTTTTAAAAGTGCTTTACATACAAAGAAATTAGATACAAAAACAAAAATAAGATTACAGAAATGACAACATAAATAGAAATACAATGGATCAAGCTGCACAATAAATTAATGTCTTTTTAAACAAAAAAGTTTTAAGCTAAGTTTTGAAGGAGGTCAGGGATACATTATCAATACATTTTAGTTCAGTTGGGAGTGAATTCCACAACCAAGGACCTTTATAAGCAAAGGCCCTTTCGCCATAAGTTTTATGTTTAATACGGGGAACAAATAGGGACTTGAAACGAAAGTCATAGCGGGATGGTTTTTGTATATATAAACGAAGATTATCCCCAATTTTTTAAAAATTGCCTGTGAAAAGGGGGTCCCCCTATTCACCCCGTGGCTACACCACCAATTAGAGAGCATGTTGAAGTCCCATGCTATGTATATGAAGAAAACAAAGTAATAGATATATATTAGACTCATTTTCTAGGCGAATATGAAAGCTGTCATAGTTTGGGGGCCCCAGAGCCCCTCTTACTAAATTTCAGAAAATTGTGTTCGATTGTTGGCTGATAGGATTAAAAAAAAAGTGACCAAATTTGTAATACATGTTGCCTCATATTATTAAATGAGGTAAATTGGGTCCGTAAAATACTTATGGGGCCTACTTATCTATCTAAACTTGACAGTTATAAAAACTGGGAGGTATCTAGTTTTTCAAACGCTAAAGCCGATATGACTGGTACACATCTCGAAATTAGGTATGAAATTACTCTTATGAATCACAAAATAACCTCTTTCTCTTGATATACAATCGAATCTAAGAGTATTTTGTAAACCTCGAGAGTTTATTTTTCCCTCCAATACCATCACTTGTTCTTGAGAGGCAGGAGCGCTGTAGATCGTCTATTGGTGTTGTACATCCGTTTTACGAACCTACACTCAATGCGCATGCGTTATAATCATGGCGTCCAATTCAAGCCGACAGTGGGTCTAATCGAATTGTGATATAACTTTTCTTAGGTTCTTGGTTTTTACTACACAAATTGGTAAGTTGTTTTTTTTTCTCTCGTGATTTTCATTATTTTTGTATCGGTTTGTTGTCAATTTTATCACGGTTTTTTTATCTTTCATATGCTGTTGTGCGAAAAGTTGTGCTCACATTGTGACATAAAACAATGTCGTTAATTCTTAAGAGTAGTATTTTTTATCGTGTATCCATACGATAAATATGTGTTCTTCGGTTTTAGAGCAAATTGCCCTGATCTTGAACAGAGATTAAATGGAAATTCATCACTCGAAATCAAATTGATTGTCACGTGATTTTGAATAAAGTTTTCGGGTCAATCGAGGTCATGTTTCCGACTGTTTAACCCGTTTCTGTATGCTGACATTGTGTGATTGCTGTTGTTTACTTATCTGCGTCCTCACGAAGGTTACATGTTTTCCCTATGCACGCCATTGGAGATGAAAGACAAACTTTTTTGGCAGAACGTCTTAGCTTTACATTACTTCCCTGAGAATATTCTTCACTAAAATATTAAAAATCTTTTATCACTAGGTTCACAACAAATTTATTGTTTATCCATAAAATATGAAACTTACTTGGAAATGGTAGAATTGATCTATTTTCTGTGAGTCTTCTGTTCGCGATGCGAAAAATTATTCAGCCATTACTTTAGAGTAGAACAAAATTTTGTTGATTATTCATGAGGTCAAACTTCACTAAAAGATGTTTATTTGTTAGTTGAATCTATTTAAATGTTCATGAGTTGTTAGCCAATCAGCTGTGCGACAACCATAGAAGTAATATGACGTCAACATAAACAACACAAGCCTAGCTGACATGAGTGACAGAAACTTCAAAAAACTTTGATAAAATCTTTTTCGTCAAAGCAAGCTAAGTTTGTCTTTTTGAGCACAAAAACAACTTAAAAAAACTACGTATACGAATTAAAGCAAGAAAGGTACATAGTAAGATAGCAAGTTTAAAGCAAATTTCGCCCCATCGACCTAAGTTTGGTAGCTTAACGTTCTACACACCTACTTTATGTATGGAAAGTATAATAACCCACTATACACTCCACCAGTATGTCAAAAAGTGTATTGTGGGATATGACTAATAGCTGGGCCTAAGTTAGGTCCAGTTCGGTTCAGTCGGTTGTATTTCACAAAAAAAACTCGCCCCAATATGTGAGAAAAGAAGTCTCACTTACCTTTGAAGTTTGGGATGATGATTCCAAGTTTCTTTTATCTGCTCTTAATATGTTGTAATTAGGATCTACACTCCCCGTCAAAAGTAAATCGCTTCAATTAAAGGAAGTAATAAAAAGGAAGTTAGGCGGTGCGACATTTCAACTTCAAAGCAACGTGCATCAAAAAGCTTAATAAAAGGGATTAACGGATTGCTGTGGTTGGGGAGGGGGGGGGGGTATCTTTTTCAATGTATGGAACGTTGAGTTGAGTTCTTTATTTAGAAATATTTGATATACTACAGAACTGTTGAGAGTCTTTGAAGTTACTTTAAAATGGTGAGCGGACCCTAATTTCGGCGGAGACGAGGGCATACGCCCGGTTCTTAAGGACAGAATCTGTGCGTGAGGTGGCAGAAATCTGTTCAATTTCTCCGAGTCCGCAAGTGTTGTTCAGATTCTTCGCGAAGCAGTAGGAAGCAGCAGGTTCGAACAGAGCGTTAGAAAAACGGGACGCCCCCCGCTATGAGTCCGGATTTTAATCCAATAGAGAATGTGTTAAAAATCTTAAATGATAATCTTTGAAGGGATGCATTAGCGCAACAAATTTATTAGGAAACTTTTCAACAATTTCGGAGACATGTTATTCTGACTTTAAAGGCAATACACACTTCGACCATAAATGGATAGACATAGTTGTTCAACTCGGAGGTACCCGTTTGAAATATTAATGCAACATGCAATAGAACGCCGTCAACAATTAGGGAGCAGGCTAGAGGAGGGGCCTTTGGGACGTATTTTAACTTGCGTCTTGGACAATTTTTAATTATATAGATGAACTTTGTTCATATTTGGGAATAAGCGCGGCAGAGTTAAATGGGAACAAGGTGCACAAGCAGACAGACAACTATCTTTACCTTTATATTTATCATTTTTCACTCCTTTTTTTCTCGGAGATCTCACAGAGAGAAGAGTTGCTAATGTTCACATAATTTTTACAATAAATGCACATATTATTATTCGTGGACATTTAAAGGGTGAACATTTGAAGGGTGATGAAGGGACAAGCTCAATTTGGGGCAATGGTAATGGTAAACTTATAAGTTGTAAAAGATTTGAAGTCACATAAAAAAATTCTTTGTAAGTGACGGTGAAGTGAAACCATCCATTGAAACATTGTGCTGACTGCACGGTAAACAAAAAGTTAAAGGTAAAGAAATGTATACATGGAATTCCTTAACAATAGGTCGCTGGCAATTATTGAATGAAAGAAATCAGAGATAATAAATTCGACATTTTGACGTGATGGTTTCGACTTGACTGAATTTCGACACTAATTATCTCTGTCTTATGTCTCTACCTTAATTTACTGCACATACGCCTGGCCCACACCCGTTTGAAAATGCCAGACATTCTTCTAACATATCCGACATAGCCTTAGACTAATTTCATACATATGTTCGAGGGCTGAAATTGGATATGTTTGTTAATTTACAACATATTTCCTTTCATTTACCAAATGAGGTTAATTTCAGCGCTTATAACTCAAACAAATGCATGTTCATTTACTTACCTCTGACTATAGCCAGCACCCTCTTTTTAAGTATCCCCCATCTGTACCAAAAATTCGAGACCTCCGTTATTAGAAGCGTAACATCCCTCCCATTTTGCAAAAATACTCATTCTGGCCACAAATCCCCCTACCCGTCCCCACCCCTTAAAAATGAAATCGCCCAAAACCCTTTTTAAAGCCCAAACATTTCCACGCCAAATTTGATTTTCATATACCTGCCTTTCTTCGCGTCTATCTTGTACCCATTTTGTTTCATTTGTTTTGTCTGCGATTGTAGCCTAGCCATGCATTGCAAATACCACCGTCATTCTGTGAAATACCCGATCCAACGTTGCAATTGCCATACATGGGTTATGCGGCTATTGGATATCACGATAGAACGTTCCAGCAATTTTCACCTTTTTTCACGATTATCAGTGAATTTTTGTGAAATTTTGGTGCTTGTGACTGTAGAAATGAATGGAATTTTACTTCCCAAAATTCTTCCTATAGGCCTACCTATACCATTGTGACGTCTGTGACTGGCAAAATAAAAGTACCGGTATTTGAAAAAAAACATTTTCTTAGCTTGTATACGTACATCGTTGTGACAATTTTCCTAATCGTTAGTAAGTTGATGTGGATTGCAAAATAGCAAAGACAACAAAGTGGCATAAATTGAGGGTGTATCACAGATTACGTTCAGATGTCACTTTAAATTACCTATTTATACTCTAAAGTTATTTTTAAACATTTATGTGCTGAGAAAAAAAAGATTCTTTCTTTAAAGAGTGTAGTAGGAACCTCACTAAGTCACTTAATGAACTTAAAGCTTCTTGGTATAATATTACAAAGTTACTTCCAAATAGCCATGTTAGTATTAAGATTCCGTCAACTGAGGAATTGGCTCATTATTTCAGTAAATTACTCTACTGCGAAGATGTTGAGAGTGAATTGAATACAGGTCTTTTTTAGTCAAATCCAGCATTAGTTGAACATACTGATTAACTGAACTTCAATAGTGCAATTACAATTGAGGAAGTTAATGAATGTTTGTCTAATTTAAAACAGAATAAATCGCCGGGATTTGATGGTATCCCAACCGAATCGTTTTAATACTCTACCCACATCACATTACGAACAAATCTCGCAATAAATATTCGGTCTTCATACCCGCAGAATCAAGGATTTCTGCGGGTGCTTTTTTTAGACTCCAGCCCTACGCAAGTAACTAATACCACCACGCCCATCATTGAATCTAAGCAATCATGAATTGATTGGGATTTGAAGGATGATCAAATCATGGGGTTGGTAGTATTTGCCTAGGTGTATCGTTTGCACACCAATAATGAAAGAAATGGACTGGAAATTTATAGCCTGAGCTATTCGTCATGAATGCATGATATGCTAGTCTTTATATAAGCTATTTAATCATATTTTTGACTCAAACGTATTTCCAAACGAATGGACAAAGGAAATTATAATCCCCATATACAAAGGGGTATAGTAAGTCAGTGACATTATTACAGGGGAATAATTTTGCTTCATATCATCAGTAAACTGTTTGCCTCAATCTTAAATAGAAGACGCATGGATGGGTAGTAGCAATACCCTAGACGAGGGACAGTCAGATTTCCATGCTGGTTACGATACAGCTGACAACATTTTTATTCTACATGGTATCATACAAAAGGTTTTGTTGAAGAAAAGACACGCCCGTTACTGCATGTTTGTAGACTTTAGTAAGGCTTTCGATTCCCTGAATAGAAACAAACTTTTTTACAGATTGTCTCAAATTGGCCTTAAGGGAAAATTATATCATTCAATCCTTTCTATGTATAAATATTGTCAAGTTTGTGTGCGGCAAGGGAAACATGCATATATCTGATTTATCCTACTGCAACACAGGTGCGTTTTGAGCCCAACGCTTTTCGCACTTTATAAATGATCTTGCTGAGATGTTCAAAAATAATATAGATGGTGTACAATTTGGTTTCTGACAATGTCAGCGGATTGCAATGTTACATCTTTAAAAATGTCGAACTAGAGACTTTCTGTGAAAATACTGGTATGGAAGTTAATCTTGATAAAACCAAAATCGTTAAATGGGGGATGCTTAAGTAAAGCCGAAAAGTGGTTTTTCAAAGGTAACAAAATGAATTGCATTTCTTACTATAAGTATTTGGGCCTTACTTTCTCTTCACGGAATGTATGGACAAAGGCAACATATTCCTTAGCTGTACAGGGCGAGAAAATGTCTTACATAATTCAAAGTGCCTTACGTTGGTTGGGGGATACGCATTTCACTATACTACAAATTATTTGACACCATGATTTTACCAGTTCTTACATATGGAAGCAAAATTTGGGAACATACTTTGTAGAATACTATTGAAAATGTATACAAGTACAATTTTTCAAGCGATATTTGGGGGCGAAGAGGTCAGCTCCTAGCTCTGCTATATCCTTAGTGATTGTGGCAGGCACTTAATGTTCGCCGAGTCAGTCTGTCAGTTATAAAGTGTATTAAATTTTGGATGAATCTTATTAGACTACCCACAAATAAATATGCAAGGAAATGTTATGATATGTTGTTAGAGCTTGACAAAAGGGGTAAAAGAACGTGGGTGACAAAAGTCAAAATTATTTTATAAAGCAGTGGATTTGGGTATGCATGGATGTATCAAGAAATTGCAAATGAAACCAGTTTTCTTAGACCTTTAAATTAAGAATGAAGGACATTGATCTACAAAATTGGCACGGTAGGGTTCATTCTCACGCTATAAATTGGAAATGTATCTTTTAAATCCATGTTATGTGTTGTGCCTTATATTTTAAAGTTAATTGCTAATTTTCGTTTTTCGTGTCTCGAACTGTGTATTGACTTGGGTAGAAGGCAAAACATTCCAAGAGAAGAGAAAATGTATTGTTTATGTGTAAATTATTGTGTGGAAAATGAAAACCACTTTTTAGCAATTTGCTATAGTTACAATGACTTAAGACAAAATTTTCTTCCTGACCTTGCTCACAACTGTTCGTTTTATAATTGTATCTCACATGTATAGAGATGTAAGTTTGCTGATACTCTATCAGATTACATTAGACACGCAATGAACAGAAGAGAAGAGCTCATAGAACAGTAAAGTAAGAAGTTGATAATTGATGTATGTAACATTTGTTATATGCTCCACAATGTGAATTTGTATCATGGCCGGTGGCTAATATCAAATTAATAAATGAAAATCGTTCTGACAATTTCTCTAATGGAAATCATTGTGGCGTTTGTGACTGTGGAAGAAATGGAATTTTTGTCCCTGACATATTCCCTATACCTTTATCATTGTGCGCTCGTGACTGCCAAAATAAAAGTATTTGACATACATACATCGTTGTGACAATTTTTCTAATGGAAATATTATTTTGGCGCTTGTGACTGTAGAAGAAATGTGAATTATGTCCCCAACATTTCCCCTTATCAGTCCGGCTCGTACTCCCGATCGGGAGATCTCAAAGTTCGCTCGTTCGGGAGATTGGGACATGCGCAATACGAGTCTATTCAATAACAAAGCTTCTCCATAGTCTTTGGTGTAGTCGCTTTATGTGTATATTACACTGTTTTATTAAAATAAAATGATAATAAAAAAGGTTGATTTGACTCTTATCATTTTTATTACAATGTTAGTTAGAAATAATCACCAAACAAAACTTTGAAATGTTTTTTTCTTTTTTTCTTTAGAAAATCTTGTTAAAGCGCAACTGCACATAATAAGAAATCACTACTTATCTTCAAATTTCTTGAAAATTCTAAATTTTGTCAATTTTAAAATCGCACGGTGAAAAGTTCATTCATATGCCAATAGTTTATATCATAAAAAAACAATTAAACCCTTTTCAGTGGTTGAGGTCCCCGCGCTCCCTCGCAGTGGTTCAGGTCCGCGCTCCTTTGCAGTGGTGCAGGTTCCCGCGCTCGAATTTTGTCTGATTCTTATATTATTCCTATACAAAATTTGTTGTCAACTAATTGTGGTATAGCGGTTAGCATACCTGTCTACAAACCACGAGGCCCTGGGTTAAAGCCTGGGTTGGGTCAGACACGCCAGTGCACCACAACTGGTTATCAGAGGCCGTGGACATTGACTTGGTTCTCGATGTTATATCTGTCCGTACGTCGTACATGTGTTCTCGTCCGGGTCGTATTAAGCGTTTCGTGATAGCATTGTTACTATCATAACCGAATACGCAGGCGACGACCACGTCATTGTAATTGTGTGTTCACTCACATGAATTTGGATAAGTTTATTGTGGGATACTTCCGTAAAGTATCTCGAGTCGGGAGACTAAAACTATTCTCCCAATCGCGGGTACGAACCGGACGGTTTATAATTGTGACGCCTGTGACTGGCAAAATATAAGTGTTTGAAGAAAGAAAGAAAAAAAGGTTTTTTTTTTTTTTAAACTTCTATACGTACATCGTTGTGACAATTTTTCTAATGGAAATATCATTGTCTGATTGTGGCGCTTGTGACTGTGGAAGAAATGGGATTTTGGTCCTTGACATTTTCCCTATACCTTTATTATTGTGACGCGTGTGACTGGCAAAATGGAAGTATTTGAGAAAAGTTTTTTTTGTTTAACTTGTATACGCCATCGTTGTGACAATTTCTCTAATGGAAATATCATTGTGGCGCTTGTCTGCTTGTGACTGGAAGAAATGGGATTTTTGTAACCGACATTTCCCCTATACCTTTAAAAAGTGTATTTTTACCTTGTATACGTACATCGTTGTGACAATTTCTCGAGTGGAAATATCATTGTGGTGCTTTTGATTATGTACATAAATGGTATTTTACCACCGATATCCTCTAATCATTTAGTCAGATAACATACGACTCGACTGTGTACCATATACATCGGCTGTACACATTACAGGTAGTATTGCAAATAGTGCAGGCATACCGAGTGAGAAGTTTATCTTAGGCCTACATAAGACAAGGATGCAGGGAAAAAAGTCATGGGTTTCTATTAACAAACCGTAACGTTCTGATTTCAGTCGTGTGATTGGTATCATTGTAAGCGAGTTTGTATGTGTGATCCGCCACAAAAAAAAACACCTAAATGTGGCCTGGTCTAATTAAATCTTCGGACTATTACATTCTCGGACTATTGAACCTTCGGACTACCGGACGTTCACCACGCTTTAGCAGTTGAGTTGAGAAGAGCACGCGGCGATCTGATTCAGGTTTTTAAGTTTCCATCTGGTAGTGCTGCTTTGACCTGTTATTTATTGCATGTTCCAGCTAATCTCTATGTGACACATGGTAACAATTTAAAGTTGATCAAAGAGTTCCTACGAATTGATATTTGGCGTTTTAGCTTTTTGCAAAGTCAATGAGTGTCATGGTTTGCCTAAGTGGGTGGTTAGCTGCAATTCTGTTCACTATATTTCAAAAGTCACGTTCTTTACTAGCTCCGGGCTTCTTTGATATTGTGTATTTTTCTTTTGTGGTGTTAGTGATGGTGTTAGTTTGGGCTTTTTATTTGTTTATGGGGTAACTAACCCTTCTTAGCCCTTCATCTTGTTATATTATGTTATCAAATAATTTTCCATTAATTTTAAGCCATTTTGGGGCCATCAAAACAAGAAAACTTCGAGGAGTTTCTCCCTTAAGCGAGCCCACACCGTTAGTGCTGGTATTTACAAGGCAATTTTAGGGAATTTCCTTGCCCCCTCCCTGCTGTTCAAAATGAATTCGGGATGTTATCATCATCTTTCCCCCACTCCTCTCAATAATTCTAGGTCTCGCCCGCCCTGTATCTTTTAAATTCTTTATATTCTCTGAAATTCACAGGAAAACTAAGCAAATAACTTGATATTTTTTTTAAAAGCAGGCTGGATATAGCATCGGTGTAATCGGGTTTCCAATTTCACTATAATGTAGCGACTAACGAGATTCTCGAGATATTTCCAGATCTGGAATCTCAGCCTGATGGTTTTAAGCCTTCCTTCAAGATTCAGGTATCACACATAAACAGTTTGTTGTAATTGTTGTAATCACCCAGTGGCATAAAAGAGACAAACGATGCCAGCCATATGCCCTATTAAAAAGTAAAAAACAGTACACATTTTTTGTCGGTTTCTTTTGAGATTGACAAAAGTGCCTGGGTAGACGTTGGATCCTTGAATGCTGGACTAAAAGTAATTGAAATCCGGTGCACCATTAGTGTTTGGCCCCTATCCGCATTCCGCATAGAAAGTTAGTGATTTAAAAAAAAAAAAAAATGACTTATTTCAGCCTCAGTGAAGCTGTAGGAAGGTAGGAGAGTTCCTTGCCTAAAGACACATCACAGTTGCTCGGCCGAGAATCGAATGTAGTACTTCTCGACGTTCTGAACACAGACTCCAGACCTCTGAGCCACTAATATTCCTTTGTAAATGGTAAGACTTCTGTGCTACCTAGGCCTAATCGCCAGTTATTCGTTTGAATTGGACTTCAGACACCTGCAGACCTGCACTCCCTGCCTGCAGGAAATTGTCTGGTGAGATCAACATCTCACTCAGTATGCCCTACATGCTACACACTACTTGCAATACTGAGTGAGACAACTCAACACAAACTTCCATTGGGATTTTCATTTCGACCTATCATACGACCAACACTTTTAGAAATTATGATAGCAAAACCATTAAAAATAGAACTGACGAGCTACCAATTTGATGACAATTATATTGTAAACTTACTAAATACATTTTTATCTCCTAATATACAACAAAAAGGAATGAAATTGAATGATTTTCGGAGCTAATCGTTTACCTTGACAACTTTGTCCGTCTGACTCGCGACGGGCGTACAAAATTAACGCCACAGCTCAGACCAGATTACACTGGCGAGTGTTAGTTCTCAGATATTCGCACTTACAAACTTCTTCGAGAGACAACAAGTCACCGGGGCGAGAAAAATTTATATCACATATTACGATGGAGGAGCATGTTTGATATGCAATAAAATATCATTTAAACGAAATAAAGAAAGGTGGCAAAACGGTAAAAAAATATTTGGGAAAAGAATTTAAGCCTATACAACTCAAAGAAAGTTTAGCTTATTGAATAATTGTTCTTCAGGCAATTATTGCATAGGCCCTATTTGTTTTAATGAATTTCATGTCCATGTCGTGATGCTCAATACATACGGTAAGTGTAGGAACGGGGAAGGCAGGGGAAGGGTGCCCCACACAAAAAATGAATAAAGTGCCCCTTTTGAAAACGAAAAGTTCACCTCAATTACTGTCAAAGGTGCAAGAATTTGTGGCGGAATTTGTGGATACTTTTAAACAAATATTACAAAAGTGAATTTTCAAAATGAATACTGCTTGGGCTTAAAAATTATATCTACTGGGTAGGGGGAGGGGGGGTTCATTTATTTAAAAAAAATGAAATTAAGACAATGATTGTTTTGTCAATTAAATTGTAGACCTGTAACAAAATATTTCGTTCAAACAAAATTCATATATTTTGGCTCAGTAATTGCCATACTCCTTACCTCGGACCAACTCAACCTCATGACGCATAACAACATGAAAAGTGGGCGGGATTTGCCTATCGAAAGTGGGGCAAAATCAAAAGTTTGGGGGGACAAATTCACGCTAAAATGAAAAATAAAAATCTAACGAAAGGTACAAATATGGGAACAGTGTGTGTGTGTGGAGGGGGGGGGGGGTGGTCTTCCTTTTGATTTTCCTCTCAAATCCAGCCTGTGTACATGAACAACGGTGACTGATATGGTTACTATTCGCGTTTACATTCATCATGTGGTATATGTTAAGTATTGTTGTCAGATCTTGTTCATACTGTCAACATCCAAGCTTTGTTATTATCGGTACGCACGCTAGTTGTTTGATTTAATGGTGTTCGCCCGCGGATTCTTTTGACGCTTGAACGTTCGCAGTGTTTTCAATTAATTAGGTACAGACACTTCGATGCTTTGTACAGTAAACCTTTGCGGAGAAATAACAGTGAAATAATTTCTTATTTTGACCAATTTACAACAGCCATTGAGGTTTGAAACGTAGGTGCCCTTCAAGATTAAGTCTTTTTAAGTATGTTTATGCTAATTTTACATAGTAGGACGAATTTTTTAACAGTTAAAATTACAAAAGGCAACAGCCACAAATTCGTCGCGGAAAGGCTTACTTTGAGCCGTGCGTGTGCGTCAATATTCGATTACGTTATTATGTTGAACAATGTAAACGTTTTCCACGTTATAATTTGCACAACGACCTCTGACTGTGTACAGCCGATACACATGGCTACAGTACACAGTCATAACTCATATGTTATCCAACTAGAAGTTGTCATGCCAGCTGCAGTAGCCTGTAGGCTTAACGTTAGGCCGAAGTCATATAAGTTAGCTTAATCATAAATTAAGCTCGGAAAGAAGAAGTGGTGCATCTTATTGGACCTGTTGCTTTCTTAATTAGCTTCGTTACACTTTGATTGCTCTCTGTAGTCATACTATGCTAGTCGCTAGTTAGGGAATCCGCCGGAGTCAAAGTTCGAACTTCTTGACTCCGGTAAATTTTTGGGAAGTTGTAACGTTAGGCTACATTTAGGCCTGGGCTAGTTATTAATTATATACATACCAGCACAGGTGTTCCTAGCGTTATACTACCTATACTTGGTAGGTCACCTCCTACTGCGACTTTCGAACCGTATATGAAAATTCCCTTTTTTGAAAATTGAAAAGAGTGGGTAGAATTGAAAATAGTGGGTAGAAAGATGACTAGCCCTATGGTGTGTCTAGCTTTTTTTTTTTTTTTTTTTTTTGTAGAGGAAGAGGGTGGGACTAATGCCTCGACATCACATCTTACTAAGACTTTCACCTCCCTATCTTGTTCCAAAATTGACTTCCAAGGTTTATTGGCCTATTTCTGTGTTCCAAAATTTCAGGATTTGGGATTCAAAATTGAGGATAGATTGTTGGTGTAGCCTAGTAGTATGCCCTAGGCTTAGTAGTTTAATTTTAATTCTAAAATATTTGGCTCGTCTGGCACATATCCTACTGAATCTTTGAAATTGTATTCCCAATTTACATGCATATTATAAATAAGAGCTTTGAATGATTACAACTTGGTCTGGAATGATGCATTCATTGGATGCTGCCCAGGGTACATTTTGTGCACTAAGGTTGAAAATCTTCGGTGAGGAGTTGATTTCTTTTCAGCGTAGTGGTGTAGCAGAAGCTTTTCTTGGCGTACTGGCGTGAAAAAAAGGATAAACTCGTAACTAGAACAGTTGTCCTAATTTCTTTCCAAAACACTACATATTACAAGAGTTATTTACCTAAAATACCAATAAATCTCGCAGAATGTACTATTAAAACTAAATAACTTTTGACACTCACACTTTTACACTGAAGTAACACAATGTAAACTTATGTCGTACATATAAGTAACATGTACATATGACCCACAATGGTGCGCTTATACGCTTAAGGTTGCAGAGAGGATTCAGATACGCACTCAAATATGTCAATAATTCTTTTACGCAAGCGTCCTATCTTATTGGTTGGAAAAAATGCATGTGCGTGCTACATTTTGTCAAGACGCTTGCAGCAAATGTGTTGAAACTTTATTTTTGAACGAAAAATGTGTCCCCTTTTAGGATAGATATTGAGTTATTATGATATTCACAATGTGTGAAACAAATTCAAGTTTCTGTGTGCAGATTTTCAGGTTAAAATAAGGAAGTCTTCATACCGAAAATCAAGTTGCCCAGAATTTCTCGGATGGCCAGCCATCACTTATGGCAGCCATACTGACATGGCTGGCATCAGTCCGACAGTACTATGGGCCATGGGGAATAGTACTTGTAGCCTAGGTTGCTATTACTTATTAAACACATCCCTCAATACGAGTTGACTTTGGGATTGCCGTATGGTTGGCATCAGTCCAACGGTACTACGGGGAGTACTACTTGTAGTACCCTCGGACTGATGCCAGTCGTGTTAGTAATGCTGCTGTTGGTGATGGCTGGCCGTCTGAGGTACTACAAAATCCTACTGTACATCCTCCTGTACTGTTTTAAGTGAGGTGATGAAAGCATAGGAAAATCTCAGTTTTACAATCTTCATAAAAACAAAACCATTTTACTTTTTTTTTCACCCACATTGATTAGAAATGATCTTTGAAGCCCATCCGTGTCTTCAAAAACTGTTTTTATGGTGATTTTAGTTACTCTTATGGAAGTATTTTGGACTACCCACTCTTTCTCTCTTTCACTGCAGCACAGGGCACACCTAAGCAATGAACCAACCTGAATGCATAGTTACTATATCCTGCTATTAAACACAGAGACATTTCTCTGATCCTGCCTGATATCCAATCAAGAAAGGGAAAACAATCTGATCCTTTTATTTTGGGTGTGTCTTTCAAATTATCTGAAGTACGGCTAGTATTACTTAGTGCTGGGCACAATTTAGTATGTTCCGCGCACATTTTATTTCTCCGGGGCACAAATTCTCCCATCATGAATGTTAAGCTGCATAGGAAAAAACTCAAATCTTGTTGAACTTTGACTCTTATTTCACAACTCTATCATCCCTGGTCATGAAACTCTTAAAAATGGCATGATAAAATCGTTAACAATCCACTCCCGTCAAATCAAAATCAAAACCTATCTTCCTTAGGTGCAAAATTGGGGGAAATTTAAAGCTATTCTGTAAATCATGTTAGTTTTAAAACAACCATTTGCTTGAAACCTTAATCAAATTAATTGACATAACTAATTGATAAATGAGTAATTAACAGTCAATATATCTTTCGAAGGATAATTTTATCCCAAATTTTAGATTTGTTCATGATCAAGAAAAAATGACTGGAATTTCATTTCCAAGGCCTCAAAAAGTGTCTCAATTTCCCCTGATTTTGCACCCAAGGATGCTGCTTTTTGAATATTTTTTGCAGGGTGTGGATCATTAAGGAATTTATCAAGGGTGGGAAAATGGAACATTACTTTCTCAAAGAATCCGGATCAGATTTCACTGTCCCAACTTTTTTGTCGAAAACTGTAAATTCCTTTCTTTAAAATAGGCTTAATTTACAACCACTTTATTGGTAAATATGTATGTCAGTTATTAGTATTTACACAAGTTGCATACAATCGTACATGTATATGCATCCTTGCATATGTGTATTCACGATTATGCTGGAAATTGCATGCAAGGTGAAAAAACTGTTTCTTTATGCTGGAAGATGTTATATTTATGATAACCTTGTTTGACAACATGCATGTTTTTGAGTAGAAATCAAGTTAGTGATCATTGATGCCACATGCTCGTAAAAGAACACTGTTCCACTAGAACAGTGATGTTTGAAAATTCACTGTTCCTGCATATAAAAAAAAAGCACTGTTCTCGGAACAGTGGCAAATTGATATCTTGCCAATTTTAAGAGTTTCATGACCGGAAATTTTTAAATAAAAATTGAAAATCAACAAAATTTGAAATTTTTCCTATGCAGCCTAACACTAATGACTCATATGGTTGCCATTTCAAGTGTTGCCTATGGGAGATGGGTACATTAGTTCAGGCCCGGAGACAGAGCTCAGTCAGCTAAGCGTACGACTGAGATGCTGAAGGTCCATATTCCAACAATAATTTAATCTGTGATTTTTCCACAGATATGAAGAACGATATGCTGACATTACTCATTTTCGCCTGGGACTATTAGTTAAACGTTAGTTATGGAACCATTTACCGTCGTTTGCCCATAATTAATTTCACTTTAACCATTTAATCCGGTAATTGTAAGCATTACGGTGGTTTCAACTTTGGAGGGTTACTTATCATTATAGTCAATCAATGGGAAAATCAGCAATCTTTTCACCTTTTTTGTGATTTTGAAAAGAGTATCGCAAAAAATTAAAATTTCAACAAATATGATGAAGACAAATGCCTAACACATTAGTGCCATTAGTCTACTCCCAAAATGCCGTCATAACCTATTTCCATCCCTTCCAAAAAATACAAATGTTTGACCTGAAATCAGGCAAAGTGACACCTTCTTATTTTGATGAAAGTGATTACATTTTTGGCCTCAAAGTTCCCTGTTTATTTTTTTAATTTGATTACAATGTTAATTTAGAGCTAACATTATAATTAATAACATATTAAGAAGTCATGCACTCGCTTGAATCAGTAATTGTGAAAGCATTGCAAAAATGTTGGAATTTCCCATTGACTCGAAAGTCTCCAATGACAAACATCCTATCCTTTTTCTAAAAATAACCCATGAATTCACAACTAGCTTAACTCAGGCTAATTTTCACAAGAATCATGTGTTATATCATCATGTTCAACATAATTGAGTTTCAGATATTTTTCTCTGACTCATCAAAAATTATTTGCCAAAAAAGTGAAGAAGAAAAATGTAGGCCTCCCATTGACCCCAATAATAACTTTTATAAGTGATTCCTCCACAGTGTGAAACCGTATTGTACATGCCCTAATGGCCACACTTGAAATGCCAACCATATGGGTTAGACTGCATAGGAAAAACCTTCCATTTTTTTATTTTTTTAAAAACTTTTTGCAAGATAAATTCCTGTGCAATCCCATTTTAACTTGGTTTTGTAATTATAAAATTTAAATGTTTTAAGTGCGGCCAATGAAAATGAATCCTTTTGTGTTCTTACAAGTTACAAACTTCTGAGAAGCAAGGAAAGAAAATTCATTGCTATTACTTTAAGTTTTGTTGTTTTAATGTGTACAATAGTGTATAGGCCTATCATTGTGTGGCTTTTATAATGAAAAGATTTTTCATTGTTCATTTACAGGTATGTAAATCATTCATTGTACATGTATGTATATCATTCATTGTACATGTACAGGTATGTAGATCATTCATTGTACTTGACATGTATGTATATTATTCATTGTACATGTACAGGTATGTCGATCATTCATTGTACATGTATGTATATCATTCATTGTACATGTACAGGTATGTAGATCATTCATTGTACATGACATGTATGTATATTATTCATTGTACATGTACAGGTATGTAGATCATTCATTGTACAGGTATGTATATCATTCATTGTACATGTACAGGTATGTAGATCATTCATTGTACATGACATGTATGTATATCATTCATTGTACATGTACAGGTATGTAGATCATTCATTGTACATGTATGTATATCATTCATTGTACATGTACAGGTATGTAGATCATTTATTGTACTTGACATGTATGTATATTATTCATTGTACATGTACAGGTATGTAGATCATTCATTGTACATGTATGTATATCATTCATTGTACATGTACAGGTATGTAGATCATTCATTGTACTTGACATGTATGTATATTATTCATTGTACATGTACAGGTATGTAGATCATTCATTGTACATGTATGTATATCATTCATTGTACATGTACAGGTATGTAGATCATTCATTGTACATGTATGTATATCATTCATTGCACATGTACAGGTATGTAGATCATTCATTGTACATGTATGTATATCATTCATTGCACATGTACAGGTACCGTATTTTCTCTAATAAACGCCCCCAGGGCGTTGCATTCGCAAAACAGGGGGGCGTTTGTTGGAGGGTAAAGTATAAAGAAAAAATTTAACTTACAGAAGAACGGCAATTCTCTTTAGGCCTATGGTATTAGATTCTTCAAGCGAGAAATGAGTCCTTGGAACTCGCAGAAAAAAATAAAGTACATGGGATTTTCAAGCCACCTGCAACCTGTAAATGTTGTCGTTTGTCTGAGGTTACAGTGGCTGTTATTCTGCTGTTGTTCTTTAAAAAAAACCAACAAATTTTTGATGATTTCCAAGGCAAGTGTCCCACAACAACTCCACTCCTCAAAACTGACACTGCATGTTTGTCCATAACATTATTAGCCTCTTGCTCGCACTCTAATATCTCCCCTATCTTTGGTTCCCAAATATCTTTGTACACGTGGAATCCTCAAATTACGCTATTTATCTGATGTGTTAAAATTGGTTCGGTTTCTTTACTTTGGTTTGAACACGATGCCATATTCCTTACATCCCCGTACGTAGTTTCGTACGATCAAAACACATGAGTCACTGTACTTAAATAATAAATCTCGCTGCGCTCAGTTAGTTAAGTTATCGCACCAAATTGACTCATAACTTTTGCAGACTATATTTGACCCGAACCACTTTAATGCATTTTTGCGAAGGGTTTGATGGTATCTCTTTTGTCACAGTCATTTAGTTGATACTAGTGAGGCATATAGTGATACCTAGGATGAGTATCATAGCCCAGGACATTAGGATCGGGTTATTTCTTCAAGATTGTAAATATGTTCAAGTTTGACTTAACATTTAACATTTTATCTCTTTTGGAATATTTGCCTTTTTAATGTGCACTTTCTTTACTGTACATCTCTTTTATCTGTTAAAATCATTACTCACTGTTATGTAATCCACTTTAAACTTTTACTACTAGGCCTGGGCCTATCCGGAATAAACTTGATCGACACGTGTTATTCATTTCGTCCGTACGTTCGTTCAATCTGGAAGTAGGTCGACAGGAAATGCAAACAATAACAATTAGTCCAATGTTTACGTATACTGTCAGACTGTTTATTGACATAATAAGCACTAGGCTTTGTGTTGTTGGTGATCAGAAAATATCGTAATTACTTTAAAAAATATGGCTATTATGGAATTACTATTTTTGTGTTTTTAGCATTATTGTGCATGGATTATTAATGGAATATACTCTTTGCATATTTTCTGCTTGGTTATGTTCAACTTACAGCCTTTTCAAGTCACATTCGGTAAGTTAAACGTACGTTGTTACATCCTGAAAGTATGAAAAATGACAGGGGGGGGGGCGTTTATTAGAGGGGGGACGTTTATTAGAGAAAATACGTTATGTAGATCATTCATTTAGTGTTTACACGAGTACCCAAAATATTCGGTTACCCGACCGATTGAGTTGCTACTCGGTTCCGAAAATACAACCCAGGTATGGATTTTCATGATATTACCAATTACAAACTGTTTCTGTTTCAGAATTGTATGTTAATAGAATAAATCCTAACTTACAAGAATTATAAAAGTGTTTGTTTTCTTTCTATTCCAACGCAATGCAATAAAACAATCATAAAATACTGTTACAGATCACAGAAATGATGTTGAACGAGCGATGTGGCTAGTAACGTAGGTACGCTGGTAGTATTACATGTACTAGTAGCACAAAACTTAAACTCTCTAAACTTTGCTGTAAAAAAAAAGATATACAAACCAGCACCCAACAGGCAGTGTGTGTAGTATGCTGCAGAAAAATATATTGCGCTTGTACATTACCAAACTATTTTGAAGCGTGTCTGCTATTTGCTGAAAAAAAATGTAACAACTATTATGAACCAGTCACAGGTTGTGTTCAAATAAAATTGTTACGTGCTACTGAGCGTGCACATGACAGAACTAGGAATCGCGTATTATTCCAGAAAACACCCATTCCGTGAAATTTTGAGGAATTGAGTATACTATTATTGTACAGTATTTTATAAAGAGGTCAATAAAAAAGACTAGAAACAATTTGTATTTTATTTCTTTATTCACAAAAACAAAGATACGATTAAAAAAACAAGAAATGTTACAAGATTTTACACTGTACATTGTTAGATTTTAACACATACTACTTCTGCAAAAAATATTGAAAAGGCCTTGTCGGAAAGTCGGATACCCGACCGATAATGCAGGTCGGGTACCCGGTCCGATCTTTGCACCCGGTGCAAACACTACATTCATGACATGTATGTATATCATTCATTGTACATGTACGTATATCATTCATTGTACATACGCCTTTCATTGTACATGTATGTAGATCATTCATTGTACAGGCACATGTAGATCATTCATTGTACTTGTATGTAGATCATTCATTGTACATGTATGTAGATCATTCATTGTACATGTATGTAGATCATTCATTGTAAATGTATGTATGTCATTCATTGTACATGCGTGTAGATCATTCATTGTACATGTGTGTAGATAGTTCATACTACGTGTATATAGATCATTCATTCTAAATGTATGTAGGTCATTCATTCTACATGTTTGTAGATCATTCATTCTACCTGTATGTAAATCATTCATTCTACATGTACAGTATGTAGATCATTCATTCTACATGTATGTAGATCATTCATTCTACATGTATGTAGATCATTCATTCTACATGTATGTAGATCATTCATTCTACATGTATGTAGATCATTCATTCTACATGTATATAGATCATTCATTCTACATGTATGTAGATCGTTCATTCTACATGTATGTAGCTCATTCATTCTTTATGTATGTGGATCATTCATTATACAGGTATGTACATCCTTCATTCTACATGTATGTAGATCATTCATTCTACCTGTATGTAGATCATTCTACATGTATGTAGATCATTCATTCTACCTGTATGTAGATCATTCATTCTACATGTAGATCGCTCATTCTACATGTATGTAGATCGTTCATTCTACATGTATGTAGATCATTCATTCTACATGTATGTAAATCGTTCATTCTACATGTATGTAGATCGTTCATTCTACATGTATGTAGATCGTTCATTCTACATGTATGTAGATCGCTCATTCTACATGTATGTAGATCGTTCATTCTACATGTATGTAGATCGTTCATTCTACATGTATGTAGATCGTTCATTCTACATGTATGTAGATCGTTCATTCTACATGTATGTAGATCGTTCATTCTACATGTATGTAGATCCTTCATTCTACATGTATGTAGATCCTTCATTCTACATGTATGTAGATCGTTCATTCTACATGTATGTAGATTGTTCATTCTACAGGTGTGTAGTTCATTCATTTTACATGTATGTAGATCGTTCATTCTACATGTGTGTAGATCGTTCATTCTACATGTGTGTAGATCGTTCATTCTACATGTGTAGATCGTTCAATCTACATGTATTATGTAGATCGTTCATTCTACATGTCTTATGTAGATCATTCATTCTACATGTATAGAGATCATTCACTCTACATGTATTATGTAGAACCTTCATTCTACATGTATTATGTAGATCTTTCATTCTACATGTATGTAGATCATTCATTGCAAAAATCTTAAATTTGCTTGTTGGTTTTTTTGGTTAACAGGACTTGAGTGTGGATCTTGGCCTTGATTCTACTGGTAAGCCATTACTCCATTAAACAAGAAACCGACATAATTCTCATAGTATGGCAGTCAGCTCTTCCACAAGAAATTCTAGACTCTTTTCTTTTGGCCTGATTGCCGATGTACAGTATGCTAATATTGACAATCGCTTAAACTTCTCCCAAACAAAATGGCGATATTACAGAAACTCTGTCAACTTGCTAAGGGAGGCTGTGGATCACTGGATTAGAGAATCTCAGACACTGACTTTTATTGCACAGTTGGGAGACATCATTGATGGGTTTAATAATAGAAGTGGAAAGAAGGAATCTGAAAAGTCTCTGAAACTTGTTCTGTCTGAGCTTCAAAGGACAAACGTACCTTTGCATCATACATGGGGTAATCATGAATTTTACAATTTCACTCGCCAGGAATTGGTTCATTTTGGTTTATTTTCTGGAAGAGATCTACCCAAGTCCCAAAATCTACTCATGGAACAAAGTGTGAATGTTTCTCAATTCTTAACCAATGGTCAAAATAAAAGCCCTCCTAAAGATGCAATACAATATAAGAAGAAATCACCAAATGAATTTCCAGCGTATTATAGTTTCACCCCTTACACAGGGTTTAGGTTTATCAATTTAGATACATATGACATGAGTGTGTTAGGGTATGATGAGGACTGTGAGACATACAAGACAGCATGTAAATTATTGAGATCCAAAAACAAGAACCCAGTTTGGAACTCTCCGGTAGGATTACCCATTGATGATACCCACTTCTTGGGATTTAACGGAGGTCTTGGTCAAGAGCAGCTAAGATGGCTGGACGAGGTCCTCGCAGAAGCAGATCAAGTGAAAGAGAAGGTGGTGATTTTAGGTTGGTATTTAGTTTAATCTTTTCCTTTTGTACATGTATATTCCTTTAATAGAATTACACCTAGAAACTTGAAAAATGTATAGAAAGGTACAGGCAACATTGGCTAAATTGATCCAAAATCCCATAAAACATTGGAAATTGCCAAAATTCTCATTAAAATTGGATGCAAATTGACCACTTTACAGTTTTGTTAGGTCATAATATGTTCATTTTTATGCTAGTTTGTCATGTATGAAGAGGCAATTCTTGTTGTTCCACATAGTACTTTCATAATGAAGTTCTAACAACAGGTAGACATACAGTACATTAAATTGTTTTAAAATATGTTTATAAAATACATGAAGATGAAAACAGAAAGAAGTTCCAATTTAACAGCACTTTAACAATCAAAGTTTTATACAGTATGCCATTAATCATAAGAGGTAAAGTCATGTGTAACGGAATAAGCTATTGATAGGGATAAAACAAGTCATAAGCTCATTCTGGCTGTACGTGAGTTTATCTTGCATGAAAGACTGACAGAAAGCAAATAGAGAACAAACTTCTTCACTATCTTATTCCATTACATACTGTATGAATAACTGTTATCATTAACAGCATATATGACTTTAACTGTTAAAGTGCTGTCAAACCCAAACAAACTTATTCCATAAAAGAGATATTCATGCAGAAGGTTGGCACCCTCATCCTTACTTTTTCAACAATGGAGCCTTTACGTAAGAAAATAAGAGTGATAGAATGAATACAATAGACATGAAAAAAATGATGAAAAGCATAAAACAGTGATTTTGCTCAGTCTGGCTGTGGAGAAGTGCAGAAAGTACTGTACCTCTAAATTGCCAGAAACTAATATATTTTGGCCTAGCAACATGTGATGTCTCCTTTCTCTTCTTTCTCCAGCACATGTACCTCTTTTCCCAAAGGTGGATCGATTATGCCTCCTTTGGAATTACCAGGAAGTCTTGGGCACCATTCACAAGCACAGGTCAGTGGTTGCGATCTTCAATGGACATACTCATGAGTACGGTTACCACATTGACAGCCAAGGTATTCATCATGTTATTCTGCCTGGTGTCATAGAGGTCCCACCCGACCACAATGCATTCTGCTCAGTTGATGTGTTTGATGATAGGCTAGTTGTAAGAGGGGTGGGTTTGATGCCATCTTTGACATTAGAATATTCTAGTCCTTGATTCAATCAAAGATACCTCAGTGCTTAAACGTCAATATATAAGTAGAGGCAACTGCTATGGTAGATTGCTTCAAGATTGTTGAAAACTATGAGAATAACAAAAATGAAAAATTGTTTAGTTTACAGAATTTAAATTTGTAGGTATTGATATGAGAGTTCACATATCTATTTTCTTATGTAAATCCACCGTATTCAACCATCCCCTGAATTTTTCAAACAAGACTTTTTTTAATGCAAGCCATACCAGTAATCAACCTCTAAGTTGGAAAGAGATTTTTAGAATTTCCAAAGGTTGAAATTAATAAAGAAATGTACTTCATGATATTAAAATTTCCAGGGTTGTGTTTGTTCATGTGCAACAAATGGTGCATATATGAAAAATATTTGAATAACAGTAAAGATTTCAGTTATTCTAGCAATATTTAGGAAATTGTTCTCATCAAAAATGTATCTTCTTTTTGAATAAGACTTACAAGACATTTTTGTACAGTAATTGTCCATAAACCTGTAATTGTAATGGTCATATCAATCGTTAGTGTGCTAGATAGATAATTGGATGGTGCAGGGAGTATTTTGTTAAGTGAGTAAATTGCAAGTGTGGTCACTTTTTTTATTGTTTTGAATTGCAAGCTATTCAATGTGTTGATGTTTATCAGAGCATTATCTATGTAATAAATTGATTAGGAATTGACCCACTAACCAACCCTAATTTTTTTGCCTAAGCTGAAAATACATTTGATGTGTATTTAGGTTTATTGAAACATTCAGAAGTTCTAGCTTTCGAATTTTGTCCCCTAGCCATCAAAATCTCCATTTGTCAGATTTTCTGTTTAAACTATCCTGGTATGTCCTGTACTCTTTTCAATTGGCTGAAGAGGTGAAATAGACTGCTTGCTTTTCATTGGAGCAAGTGTCAACATAAGAGTATGTCTTCATATTTTCAAATATAATATTTGGAAAATAATGGGGCTAGTATTCTACCTCTCCTCATCATTCCCATGATGTATTTTATGTTACACCAATGATCATCCCCCCTTTCCTCATCATTCTCATGATGTATTTCATGTGACACCCATGATCATCCCCCCTTTCCTCATCATTCTCATGATGTATTTCATGTGACACCCATGATCATCCCCCTTTCCTCATCATTCTCATGATGTATTTCATGTGACACCCATGATCATCCCCCTTTTCTCATGATGTATTTCATGTGACAACCATGATCATCCCCCTTTCCTCATCATTGTCATGATGTATTTTTATGTGACACCCATGATCATCCCCTTTCCTCATCATTCTCATGATGTATTTCATGTTACACCCATGATCATCCCCCCTTTCCTCATCATTGTCATGATGTATTTTATGTTACACCCATGATCATCCCCCCTTTTCTCATCATTGTCATGATGTATTTCATGTGACAACCATGATCATCCCCCTTTCCTCATCATTGTCATGATGTATTTTATGTTACACCCATGATCATCCCCTTTCCTCATTATTGTCATGATGTATTTTATGTGACACCCATGATCATCCCCCCTTTTCTCATCATTGTCATGATGTATTTTATGTTACACTTATGATCATCCCCCAAACCTCCAAAGTTGGTGAAGAAGAGAAGGGTTTTGAGCATTATTTTGCAGAGATTGGATTTTTTAATAAGAAATTGATTTTGCCATTTTTAAGAGTTTCATGATCAGGACCATTAGATTTGAATTTTTCCTATGCAGCCAAACACTTATGACCCGTATAGTGTGGCCTATAGCATCTTTACTGTTTATCCATCCGTTCCTATACATGCATTTTCTGTCCACCACATGCATTTTTTGTGTACAGGGAGCAAAAATATATATATTTTGCAGGAAATTACAAGTCAAAGTATCACAACCAAGTAGGAATTTATAAACCTGACTCAAATCGCCACATACTCTTCTCAACTCAAGTGTTCTCAAACCAAGAATTCGCAACCAGGAGAAATTGTATCTGTCAGCAGTCATTGTTTTGATAATTTTATTGATAATTTAAGGGATCAATTTGGTTGTTGTTTCTTGCTATGCTTGTAAGTTTGGTACAGAACCCATTACCTTGATCAGATAGATGTTTTTATGCTTGTGAATTATATTTTGTATTCAATCTGATGTAAGTCACTGGCCCATAACAGCAATTAATAAAAGTGTCACAAAGTGATATGGTAATTATAAAACTCCATAGATTTAGTTAAGTGTAAGAACATATGCAGGGAGGGTTCAGTAACCGATCTTATTTCTTGAAGAAAATTCCAAGGGGCTTAAAATTTAGGGGGTTATGCATGCCACAAAGCTTTGCATCCTTTATTCCATTTTTTTTTTTTTTGGCTTGACATTGGGTAGACTGAATAAATATTAGGTGGTCGCATTCACAGTTACAAACACCATGTGACAGGAGCAAGGAGCTGAGGGCTCCACCGTGAATTTGTTTTCCCGCTAATGAGAACGTGGGTTTAAGATAGCTGCTTCCCGCTGTTGAGAGTGAGGAGTCAACTTTTCTGGGAAGTCTTCTTATACCATTAAGGGTTTGGAGTATCCCGTTTGGACCTATAGTCATTGAGGGCTAGGAATCCACAATTTTCATGTATTGCTCCTGAAAACTATGTTTTGAGATGAATTGCCGGGGAGGTATACCATAATCATCATTTGTTATCATCCATTTTATAAGAGACACAATTGACCTGCTAGGACAGGGACACATCCACCAGTGACAATAAGTGCTAGAAGCAAACTTAAGAGATTAAATCATGGGAGACACCATTCTATAAACTGAGCTAGAATTTCTATCCTGAGAACTAGTTAGCAAAACTTGAACACCATTTGATAAAATATGCGGGAAGCGCCATTTTGGAGTAGAACAACCTGCCCATTCTGAGCTGATTTAATTTTCCAGTCCTTGAATCTCAGACGCCATCTTTTGTAAACGCGATTAAGGGAGAATATCACAGGGTATAACAAGCAAGAGTTTATTTTATTTTTATTTTTTTGTTGTTGTATATACAGTTTTTATATTCAGCATTGCATGATGTTTGTTTGTAATAAAATCTTGAAAACTAATGCAATTCGGGTTAAGTGTTTAATTGTGAGACTGGAGTGGGCTGCTTGTCCTCTGTTCCAATACTTAACCTAATGGTCCAAAAACCTGTCATGCCTCCTGACAAAGAAAATATACATACATCAAGGTTTTTAGTTATTAACAAAGAATTATATGAATGGAGATACATACATTGGACTTCATTAGGTCTTACCCCTTCAGACAGCTCATTTTGTTGATTAATTGCATAAACTAGAAAATTAGCAATATATTTTGTATGTAACATAATGTATATGTATAACAAAATTACCATGTGAGGGTTTCAAAACAAGAACTTATTACTCAAATCAGAATATCTTACATATTTCGATTTTTGATGAAAACTGGAATCCATCTTCAACTTCACCATATGGAACATGAACAGCTTTCTCTCTCAATTTTTTCCCTTCCACCTGTTCAATCGCTAAGTTATGTCCTGAACAATGGAAATGAACAAAAATAGATCTTTTCTTTTAATTCTTTGAATTGTTGTTACTATTACTATAATTCGTCCCTCTTTTTGTGTATTAACGAATGTTAGTCGTATTACCTTTGTATATAAATTCCGTGATTATGATGAATGTCTTTGGGACTAATAAAACGTGAAAGAGAACTAATATATACATTTTTGTAATACTTTTCAAACCTTTTATTTTTGCCCTCTTGAATAGGGTATAAATGTACTCATTTACCCTTCAGAATCAGAATAACAAGTAAATTAGAAAATCAATAAAACTTTGACATCAATTTTCTCAAAACTATGTTTTTTTTACTTCATCACTATGCGGAAAGAGGGACAAAATATTTTGCAAGTCGTCCTGCTTTGGCAGTCTAGTTTATATTCTCATGTGATTGATCACCTGATGTTACAGACTATTTGATGAAATGCTTCAGAGATTTGAAAGTGTTTAGTGTGATTACTTTTATAAAACATCAACTATATTTTTTTCAATCTATCGATATCATGTAAATGTGAAGATTCCCAACTATATTTTATCATATTTTATGTTTCAAATTCCAGTGATTTTTATTAGTATTTTTAATGCCTTGCTGTAATAAATATGCAAATTTTATATTACTTTTGTGACATCACAACCATAAAACCTATCAATCTCCTTATGTTAAGTTGTTAACTTTTGTGTTTTTTAAATCTCCTCCAACTTCTTTTTAATGTAAGACTTAAATATGACGAAGAAGTTTTGAACTTGTGTCTCCATCATATATCATAGCTCGATCGAAATAAAGCAGGAGAAATTGGTCAGTTTGATGTTTTTCAGTGACTGAAATTTAGGACAGAAATTTAAAGAATTTCATTATAAAACTCACCTACAAACAATCAATATTTTCTCAATAAAAAATATGTCAAGTTATTTCAAAGGACTGAGGACTTGGCTTCATCATGCCATATTTGTGTTATACACTGTGTCGCGGACCTAAATAGAAAAGTAACAGAAGAATGTCAAAAGATAAAATCAAGATCAGTGGCCTTTAATTTGAACTGAATATATTCAAACTTCAAGCCTTCTTTGAATAAATAGAATAATACAAACAATATTTTTAGGTCTGCTCTACTTAAATATCCTAACCTGATACTGTCAGACTAGTGAAGATAATGAGCTATCTGTCTAGTCTCTCTTTGGGCGATGGTTGGTAATTAGGTAAAGTCCTTTAAGTATTCCAATAATGATCCAGTTCCGCAAAGAGTTCTGTAATGATATTGATGCGATGATTCCTCTCAAAGTTTAAAGTCCGTAGGAGTTATGAGCTCATTGAAAGACTAGCTGTATAGATCCACTTTAAGATTTAAATCTGCAGATAGTTAAAGGCTGAGAGATCTCTTATAATTTATTCCTTAAGCATAAGTCAAGATAATAATCCAAGTTGATAAATATCCACACACTGAATGAAGGCAGTTAATTCTGGATGTAAGATCACAGACACAATCGTCACCAATTGTCTTGAAAACAGTATATAGACTTCTAGTACGTTCTTATTTTAGAAATTGGCGTAGCCGGGCATAACCGTTGATGTCGTTGACTATTTTTATGCTTCCCTCTACTACCATATTTATTCCTCCTTCCCCACCCCCCTCTCTCTCTACATTTTTTTTTCACCCATGCTCCTCCTCTCTCGATTCCAGCTTTCTGGTTTTAAGTTCTCGTCTTTCTCTCAATCTCCCCCTAATTACTCTCCTTCCTACCTCTGGAATGATCTAACCTCTGAGGCACAATTTGACCCTTGCTGTTGTGGTGCCATTAAACTCTCATCAAACAAACAAAACTATTTTTAGAAATATTTTTACAATGTTCCAATTCTAGAAGATTGCATCAGCAGGTCAGTATGAGTCAATGTATGATATCATCTTGGAATTTTCGGGAATTGCGCCACCCAGTTATTAAATGACAGTGTTATTGAGCAATTTTCATCACGCACTGGAATGTCCTTGATTTCTTGTAAAAGATCATACCTAACAACTGGATCTTAGTCAAAATTTCATGGGTTGAGCTACTGTATCAGTGATGCTCTGGTTATTAGCACTACTTCCCCTTATTAAATTTTGTGTGTAGTGCCTTTCTTCTACCCTAATTCCTCAGTTCAATCTAATGTTTGAAATGCATTTGAAAATTCAATTCGCAGTTTGCTTGTGGTCTCTTATATTTTGACAAGATGTGATATAGATCATTAAGTACTGTATTTATTTATTTCCTGAGTTATACAACATTGAGATGTCAATTATATGTAATATACTTATTGTAAATTTATAATACAATTTTGAATACATTGTGTCCACTATTTCAGGAATGTTTTATGTATACCAAGTGTGAATAAAAATAAATTGAAGTGCATTCTTCAAAAATGTACAGAAAGATTAAGTGGATGATAGGCTTAAAGTACATCAGGCTACAGACATGAGATAAAATTGATCGTGATTTTTTTAAAGTTAGATCCCCTGAAATAGTTTTCCCCTCCAAAGAAATATCTCACAACTGACAGGGTGTGATTAACTATTGAATATATTTCCTTATTTAAATAACATTGAAAAATCAACATATGCAATGTACATGTACTTCTTGTAAAATTTAGAATAACATTTTTAATATATTTTATGGTATTTTTAATATTTCACATTGTGTGCACTATTTCAAGAATGTTTCATGAACACCAGTACGTGTGAATAAAAGTGAATTTACATTTATTTTTCTTTTGTTTTCTTTATTCATGGGTAATGTGCATGGCCGGTTAAACAGTTTAGTTGGGAAATGTCCTACCTATATCATGTACATTTTGCTCTTCTTCACTCAGTCCAGTCATTGTTTGTTCAATAACAAATGATCAAAAATGAAGACGAAATGTGATTGGTCGATGTGTTCCCTTATTCAAATCATTTATTACAGAGGAATCTCATCTCAAAATAATCACTCTCAAGATCTTCACACCCTCAGTGACCTCGAGATCATTATAGTCAGGAAGTTCTGATCACGTGATACCTTACATACTAAACATGCATACAAAATAATGTTGCAGTGGTTTTCTGCCAGATTTTCAGGTTAAAATAAGAAAGTCGTCATACCGAAAATCAAGTTGCCCAGAATTTCTTGGACGGCCAGCCATCACTAATGGCAGCCATACTAACACGGCTGGCATTAGTCCGACAGTACTATGGCCCATGGGAAATAGTACTAGTAGCCTAGGTTGCCATTAGTTATTATACACATTCCTCAATACGGGTTGATATTGGAATTGCCGTATGGTTGGCATCAGTCCGACAGTACTACGGGGAGTAACTCGGTTACCATAAGATAACGCTAGGATTAGGAATGCCTGTGTGTAGCCTAGTACTCCTTGTAGTACCGTGGGACTGATGCCAGCCGTGTAAGTAATGTTGCCATTGGTGATGGCTGGCTGTCGGAGGGCACTAGAACATCCTATATCCTCCTGTACTGTTTTAAGCTAGGTGTTGATAGGAAAATCTCAGTTTTACGATCGTTATGAAAACGAAACCATTTTACCTTTTTTTTTCTCGCCCACATTGATTAGAAATGATGTTTGAAGCCCATCTATGTCTTCAAAAACTGTTTTTAAGGTGATTTTACTTACCTTTTTGAAGTATTTTGGACTACCTACTCTTTCTCTCTTTCACTGCAGCACAGGGCACACCTAAGCAATGAACCAACCTGAATGCGCAATTACTATATCCTGCTATTAAACACAAAGACATTTCTCTGATCCTGCCTGATATCCAATCAAGAAAGGGAAAACAATCCAATCCTTTTATTTTGGGTGTGTCTTTCAAATTATCTGAAGTACGGCTAGTATTACTTAGTGCTGGGCACAATTTAGTATGTTCCGCGCACATTTTATTTCTCCCAGCCACAAATTCTCCCGTCATGAATGTTAGGCTGCATAGGAAAAACCTCAAATCTTGTTGAATTTTGACTCTTATTTCACAACTCCATCATCCATGATCATAAAACTATTAAAAAGGCATGATAGATTCGTTAAGAATCCACTCCTGGCAAATAGAAATCAAAAGTACTTTCCTTAGGAGCAAAATCGGGGAAAATTTGAAGTTATTTTCAAAATCATGTTAGTCTTGAAACAACCATTTGCTTGAAACCCCTATCAAATTAATTGACATAAGTAATTGATAAATGAGTTATTAACAGTCAATATATCTTTAAAAGGATAATTTCATTCCAAATTTTACATTTGTTCATGATCAAGAGAAAATAGTTTGATTTAAGTTGATTTTATAAATAAAAAACGACTGGAATTTCATTTCTAAGGCCTCAAAAAGTGTCTCAAATTTTCCCTGATTTTGCACCCAAGAATGTTACTTTTTGAATATTTTTTGCATGGTGTGGATCATTAAGGAATTTATCAAGGGTGGGAAAATGGAACATTACTTTCTCAAAGAATCCGGATCAGATTTCACTGTTCCAACTTTTTTGTCAAAAATGGCAAATTTCTTTCTTTAAAATGGGCTTAATTTACAACCACTTTATTGGTTAATATGTGCAAATATGTATGTCAGTTATTAGTGTTTAAACCAGTTGCATACAGTTGTACATGTGTATGCATCCTTGCATATGTGTATTATGCTGGAAATTGCATGCAAGGTGGAAAAACTGTTTCTTTATGCTGGAAGATATTATATTTATGATAACCTTGTTTGACAACATGCACGTTTTTGAGTAGAAATCAAGTTAGTGATCATTGATGCCATATGCTTGTAAAAGAACACTGTTTTACTAAAACAGCGATGTTTGAAAATTCACTGTTCCTGCATATAAAAAAAAACACTGTTCTCGGAACAGTGGCAAATTGATATCTTGCAATTTTTAAGAGTTTCATGACCGAAAGTTTTTAAATAGAATTAAAAAATCAACAAAATTTGAAGTTTTTTTTATGCAGCCTAACACTAATGACTCATATGGTTGCCATTTCAAGTGTTGCCTATGGGAGACGGGTACATTAGTTGAGGCCCGGAGACAGCTCAGTCAGCTAAGCATACGACGGAGATGCTGAAGGTCCATGTTCCAACAATGATTTAATCTGCGATTTTCCCACAGATATGAAGAACGATATGCTGACATTCCTTATTTACGCCTGGGACTATTAGTGTAGTTGAACGTTAGTTATGGAACCATTTACCGTCGTTTACCCACAATTAATTTCACTTTAACCGTTTAATCCGGTAATTGTAAGCATTACGGTTTCCACTTTGAGGGGTCATTTATCATTATAGTCAAATCAATGGGAAAATCAGCAATTTGTTCTCCTTTTTTGTGATTTTGAAAAGAGTACCAGAAAAAATTAAAATTTCAACAAATATGATGAAGACAAATGCCTAACACATTAGTGCCATTAGTCTACCCCCCAAATACAGTCATAACTCATTTCCATCCCTTCCAAAAAATACAAATGTTTGACCTGAAGTCAGGCAAAGTGACACCTTCTAATTTTGATGGAAGTGATAACAGTTAACTTTGGCCTCGAAGTTCCCTATTTTTTATTTTTTTTATTTGATTACAATGTTAATTTAGAGCTAACATTATAATTAATAACATATTAAGAAGTCATGCGCTCTCTTGAATCAGTAGTTGTGAAATTATTGGAAAAATGTTGGAATTAATTTCCATTGACTCCCAAAATCCCCAATGACAAACATCCTATCCTTTTTTTTTAAAAAACCCATGAATTCACAACTAGCTTAATTCAGGCTAATTTTCACAAGAATCGTGTGTAATATCATCATGTTCAATGATATAATAATTGAGTTTCAGATATTTTTCTCTGACTCATCAAAAATTATTTGCCAAAAAAGTGAAGAAGAAAAATGTAGGCCTCCCATTGACTCCAATGATAACTTTTATAAGTGATTCATCCACAGTGTGAAACCGTATTGTACATGCCCTAATGGCCACACTTGAAATGCCAACCATATGGGTTAGACTGCATAGGAAACACCTCCATTTTTTAATATTTTTCATTTTTATTTAAAAACTCTTGCATCAATTGCAAGATAAATTCCTTTGCAATCCCATTTTACCTTGGTTTTGTTAAACAAAAATTAAAATGTTTTAAGTGTGGCCAATGAAAATGAATTTTGTTTTGTTTTACAAGTCGCAAAGTTCTGAGAAGTAAGGAAAGAAAATTCATTGCTATTACTTTAAATTTTGTTGTTTTAATGTGTACAATATTGTATAGGCCTATCATTGTGTGGCTTTTATAATGAGAAGTTTTTCATTGTACATGTACAGGTACGTAGATCAATCATATTATTGTACATGTATGTATATCATTCATTGTACATGTACGTATATCATTCATTGTACATGTATGTACGTCTTTCATTGTACATGTATGTAGATCATTCATTGTACAGACTACAGGTACATGTAAATCATTCATTGTACAGTATGTAGATCATTCATTGTACATGTATGTAGATCATTTATTGTAAATGTGTGTATATCATGCATTGTGCATGTATGTAGATCATTCATTATACATGTATGTAAGATCATTCATTCTACATGTACAGTATGTAGATTATTTATTCTACATGTATGTAGATCATTCATTGTAGAACCATCACTTGACATAAGAAATTTGGGTGTTTATTGACAGTTCTTTGACAATGGAGAAGCAAATTACGGCCATGTCTAAAGCAGCTTGTTTGTCCCTTCGCAATATTGGACGAATTCGCAAATACTTAACAAGAAATGCAGCTGAAACTCTTGTCCATGCTTTTGTGACATCGCGCATCGACTCAAATAACTCCCTCCTATATGGGGTTCCAAACATCCAGCTGAAACGTCTGCAAAGACTCCAAAATATTGCGGCTCGCATCATCACCCGCACAAAACAGTCTGAACACATAACACCTGTGCTTGCAGATTTACATTGGCTGCCAGTTCCGCAGAGAATCACTTTCAAGGTTTGCTTGATAATTTACAAGTGCCTGAATGGTATAATGCCCTCTTATTTATCTACACTTTTCAATGACTATGTGCCAACACGTTGTGGTTTACGATCTTCATGTAAAGGACTGCTTCAAGAGTATAATGCAAAAACACAATAGGGTGACAGATGTTTTATGATTGGAGCAGTGAAACTTTGGAACTCATTGCCATTTGCACTCAAGTCATCACCCAGCACCAACATCTTCAAAAGGAACTTAAAAACATACCTGTTCAAAGAGACATTCTGACTGTGACTATAGCTGATACATTTATTATTGTTGTGTTTGCAAAAGCACCATGAGCATCATTTTTTTGATGGATACTGGTGCTTTATAAATGTTCATATTATTATTATTATTGCAAAAATCTTAAATTTTCTTGTTTGTTTTTTTTGCTTAACAGCATCTAAGTGTGGATCTTGGCCTTGATACTACATGGTAAGCCATTACTCCATTAAACAAGAAACCGACATAATTCTCATAGTATGGCAGTCAGCTCTTCCACAAGAAATTCTAGACTCTTTTCTTTTGGCCTGATTGCCGATGTACAGTATGCTGATATTGACAATTGCTTAAACTTCTCCCGAACAAAATGGCGATATTACAGGAACTCTGTCAACTTGCTAAGGGAGGCTGTGGATCACTGGATTAGAGAATTTCAGACACTGACTTTTATTGTACAGTTGGGAGACATCATTGATGGGTTTAATAATAGAAGTGGAAAGAAGGAATCTGAAAAGTCGCTGAAACTTGTTCTGTCTGAGCTTCAAAGGACAAAGGTACCTTTGCATCATACATGGGGTAATCATGACGTTTACAATTTCACTCGCCAGGAATTGGTTCATTTTGGTTTATTTTCCGGAAGAGATCTACCCAAGTCCCAAAATCTACTCATGGATCAAAGTGTGAATGTTTCTCAATCCTTGACCAATGGTCAAAATAAAAGCCCTCCTAAAGATGCAATACAATATAAGAAAAAATCACCAAATGAATTTCCAGCGTATTATAGTTTCACCCCTTACAAAGGGTTTAGGTTTATTAATTTAGACTCATATGACATGAGTGTGTTGGGGTATGATGAAGACTGTGAGACATACAAGACAGCATGTAAATTATTGAGATCCAAAAACAAGAATCCAGTGTGGAACTCTCCGGTAGGATTACCCATTGATGATACCCACTTCGTGGGATTTAACGGAGGTCTTGGTCAAGAGCAGCTAAGATGGCTGGACGAGGTCCTCGCAGAAGCAGATCAAGTGAAAGAGAAGGTGGTGATTTTAGGTTGGTATTTAGTTTAATCTTTTCCTTTTGTACATGTATATTCCTTTAATAGAATTACACCTAGAAACTTGAAAAATGTATAGAAAGGTACAGGCAACATTGGCTAAATTGATCCAAAATCCCATAAAACATTGAAATTGCCAAAATTCTCATTAAAATTGGATGCAAATTGACCATTTTACAGTTTTTTAGGTTATAATATGTTCATTTTTATGCTAATTTGTCATGTATGAAGAGGCAATTCTTGTTGTTCCACATAGTACATTCATAATGAAGTTCTAACAACAGGTAGAGACATACATTAAATTGTTTTAAAATATGTTTATAAGATACATGAAGATGAAAACAGAAAGAAGTTCCAATTTAACAGCACTTTAACAATCAAAGTTATATACAGTATGCCATTAATCATAAGAGGTAAAGTCATGTGTAACGGAATAAGCTATTGATAGGGATAAAACAAGTCATAAGCTCATTCTGGCTGTAGGTGAGTTTATCTTGCATGAAAGACTGACAGAAAGCAAATAGAGAAGAAAATTCTTCACCATCTTATTCCATTACATACTGTATGAATAACTGTTATAATTAACAACATATATGATTTTAACTGTTAAAGTGCTGTCAAACCCAAACAAACTTATTCCATAAAAGAGATATTCATGCAGAAGGTTGGCACCCTCATCCATACTTTTTCAACAATGGAGCCTTTACGTAAGAAAATAAGAGAGATAGAATTAATACAAAAGACATGAAAAAAATGATGAAAGGCATAAAACAGTGATTTTGCTCAGTCTGGCTGTGGAGAAGTGCAGAAGTACTGTACCTCTAAATTGCCAGAAACTAATATATTTTGGCCTAGCAACATGTGATGTCTCCTTTCTCTTCTTTCTCCAGCACATGTACCTTTCCTCCCAAAGGAGGATCGATTAAACCTCCTTTGGAATCACCAGGAAGTCTTGGGAACCATTCACAAACACAGATCAGTCGTTGCGGTCTTCAATGGACATACTCACGAGTACGGTTACCACATTGACAGCCAAGGTATTCATCATGTTTTTCTGCCTGGTGTCATAGAGGTCCCACCCGACCACAATGCATTCTGCTCAGTTGATGTGTTTGACGATAGGCTAGTTGTAAGAGGGGTGGGTTTGATGCCATCTTTGACATTAGAATATTCTAGTCCTTGATTCAATCAAAGATACCTCAGTGGTTAAACGTCTATATATAAGTAGAGGCAACTGCTATGGTAGATTGCTCCAAGATTGTTGAAAACCATGAGAATAACAAAAATGAAAAATTGTTTAGTTTACAGAATTTAAATTTGTAGGTATTGATATGAGAGTTCACATATCTATTTTCTTATGTAAATCCACCGTATTCAACCATCCCCTGAATTTTTCAAACAAGATTTTTTTTAATGCAAGCCATACCAGTAATCAACTTCTAAGTTGGAAAGAGATTTTTAGAATTTCCAAAGGTTGAAATTAATAAAGAAATGTACTTCATGATATTAAAATTTCCAGGGTTGTGTTTGTTCATGTGCAACAAATGTTGCATATATGAAAAATATTTGAATAACAGTAAAGATTTCAGTTATTCTAGCAATATTTAGGAAATTGTTTTCATCAAAATGTATGTTCTTTTTGAATAAGACTTACAAGACATTTTTGTACAGTAATTGTCCATAAACCTGTAACTGTAATGGTCATATCAATCGTTAGTGTGCTAGATAGATAATTGGATGGTGCAGGGAGTATTTTGTTAAGTGAGTAAATTGCAAGTGTGGTCACTTTTTTTATTGTTTTGAATGGCAAGCTATTCAATGTGTTGATGTTTATCAGAGCATTATCTAAGTAATAAATTGATTAGGAATTGACCCACCAACCAACCCTAAATTTTTTGCCTAAGCTGAAAATATCTTTTGATGTGTATTTAGGTTTATTGAAACATTCATAAGTTCTAGCTTTCGAATTTTGTCCCCTAGCCATCAAAATCTCCATTTGTTAGATTTTTTGTTTAAACTATCCTAGTATGTCCTGTACTCTTTTCAATTGGCTGAAGAGGTGAAATGGACTGCCTGCTTTTCATTGGAGCAAGTGTCAACATAAGAGTATGTCTTCATATTTTCAAATATATTATTTGGAAAATAATGGGGCTAGTATTCTACTTCTCCTCATCATTTCCATGATGTATTTTATGTTACACCAATGATCATCCCCCCTTTCCTCATCATTCTCATGATGTATTTTATGTTACACCCATGATCATCCCCCTTTCCTCCTCATTCTCATGTATTTTATGTTACACCCATGATCATCCCCCTTTCCTCATCATTCTCTTAATGTTTTTTATGTGACACCCATGATCATCCCCCCTTTCCTCATCATTCTCATGATGTATTTTATGTTACACCCATGATCATCCCCCCTTTCCTCATCATTCTCATGTATTTTATGTTACACCCATGATCATCCCCCCTTTCCTCATCATTCTCATGTATTTTATGTTACACCAATGATCATCCCCCTTTCCTCATCATTGTCATGATGTATTTTATGTGACACCCATGATAATCCCCCCTTTTCTCATCATTGTCATGATGTATTTCATGTGACAACCATGATCATCCCCCTTTCCTCATCATTGTCATGATGTATTTTATGTTACACCCATGATCATCCCCCTTTCCTCATCATTGTCATGATGTATTTTATGTGACACCCATGATCATCCCCCCTTTTCTTATCATTGTCATGATGTATTTCATGTTACACTGATGATCATCTCCTCTTTTCTCATCATTGTCATGATGTATTTTATGTTACACCCATGATCATACCCCAAACCTCCAAAGTTGGTGAAGAAGAGAAGGTTTTTTAGCATTATTTTGCAGAGATTGGATTTTTTAATAAGAAATTAATTTTGCAATTTTTAAGGGTTTCATGATCAGGACCATTAAATTTAAATTTTTCCTATGCAGCCAAACACTTATAACCCGTATAGTGTGGCCTATAGCATCTTTACTGTTCATCCATCCGTTCCTATACATGCATTTTCTGTCCACCACATGCATTTTTTGTGTACAGGGAACAAAAATATATATATTTTGCAAGAAATTACAAGTCAAAGTATCACTACCAAGTAGGAATTTTTAAACCTGACTCAAATCGCCACATACTCTTTTCAACTCAAGTGTTCTCAAACCAAGAATTCGCAACCAGGAGAAATTGTATCTGTCAGCAGTCATTGTTTTGATAATTTTAGGGATAATTTTAGGGATCAATTTGGTTGTTGTTTCTTGCTATGCTTGTAAGTTTGGTACAGAACTCATTACCTTGATCAGATAGATGTTTTTATGCTTGTGAATTATATTTTGTATTCAATCTGATGTAAGTCACTGGCCCATAACAATAATTGATAAAAGTGTCACAAAGTGATATGGTAATTATAAAGCTCCATAGAATTAGTTTAGTGTAAGAAGATATGCAGGGAGGGTTCAGTAACCGATCTTATTTCTTGAAGAAAATTCCAAGGGGCTTAAAATTTAGGGGGTTATGCATGCCACAAAGCTTTGCATCCTTTATTCCAATTTTTTTTTGGCTTAATATTGGGTAGACTGAATAAATATTAGGTGGTCGCATTCACAGTTACAAACACCATGTGACAGGAGCAAGGAGCTGAGGGCTCCTCCGTGAATTTGTTTTCCCGCTAATGAAAACGTGGGTTTAAGATAGTTGCTTCCCGCTGTTGAGAGTGAGGAGTCAACTTTTCTGGGAAGTCTTCTTATACCATTAAGGGTTTGGAGTATCCCGTTTGGACCTATAGTCATTGAAGGCTAGGAATCCACAATTTTCATGTATTGCTCCTGAAAGCTATGTTTTGAGATGAATTGCCGGGGAGGTATACCATAATCATCATTTGTTATCATCCATTTTATTAGAGACACAACTGACCTGCTAGGACAGGGACACATCCACCAGTGACAATAAGTGCTAGAAGCAAACTTAAGAGATTAAATCACGGGAGACACCATTCTATAAACTGAGCTAGAATTTCTATCCTGAGAACTAGTTAGCAGAACTTGAACACCATTTGATAAAATATGCGGGAACCGCCATTTTGGAGTATAGAACAACCTGCCCATTCCGAGCTGCTTTAATTTTCCAGTCCTTGAATCTCAGACACCATCTTTTGTAAACGCGATCAAGGGAGAATATCACAGGGTATAAGAAGCAAGAGTTTATTTTCTTTTTATTTTGTTGTTGTTGTTGTATATACAGTTTTTATATTCAGCGTTGCATGATGTTTGTTTGTAATAAAATCTTGAAAACTAATGCAATTCGGGTTAAGTGTTTAATTGTGGGACTGGAGTGGGCTGCTTGTCCTCTGTTCCAATACTTAACCTAATGGTCCAAAAACCTGTCTAGTCTCCTGACAAAGAAAATATACATACATCAAGGTTTTTAGTTATTAACAAAGAATTATATGAATGGAGATACATACATTGGACTTCATTAGGTGTTACCCCTTCAGACAGCTCATTTTGTTGATTAATTGCATAAACTAGAAAATTCGCAATATATTTTTTATGTTACATAATGTATATGTATAACAAAATCACCATGTGAGGGGTTCAAAACAAGAACTTATTACTCAAATCAGAATATCTTACATATTTCGATTTTTGATGAAAACTGGAATCCATCTTCAACTTCACCATATGGAACATGAACAGCTTTCTCTCTCAATTTTTTCCCTTCCACCTGTTCAATCGCTAAGTTATGTCCTGAACAACGGAAATGAACAAAAATATATCTTTTCTTTTAATTCTTTGAATTGTTGTTACTATTACTATAATTCGTCCCTCTTTTTGTGTATTAAGGAATGTTAGTCGTATTACCTTTGTATATAAATTCCGCATTTTGATGAATGTCTTTGGGACTAATAAAAACGTGAAAGAGAACTAATATATACATTTTTGTTATACTTTTCAAACCTTTTATTTTTGCCCTCTTGAATAGGGTATAAATGTACTCATTTACCCTTCAGAATCAGAATAACAAGTAAATTAGAAAATCAATAAAACTTTGACATCAATTTTCTCAAAACTATGTTTTTTTTACTTCATCACTATGCGGAAAGAGGGACAAAATATTTTGCAAGTCGTCCTGCTTTGGCAGTCTAGTTTATATTCTCATGTGATTGATCACCTGATGTTACAGACTATTTGATGAAATGCTTCAGAGATTTGAAAGTGTTTAGTGTGATTACTTTTATAAAACATCAACTATATTTTTTTCAATCTATTGATATCATGTAAATGTGAAGATTCCCAACTATATTTTATCATATTTTATGTTTCAAATTCCAGTGATTTTTATTAGTATTTTTAATGCCTTGCTGTAATAAATATGCAAATTTTATATTACTTTTGTGACATCACAACCATAAAACCTATCAATCTCCTTATGTTAAGTTGTTAACTTTTGTGTTTTTTAAATCTCCTTCAACTCCTTTTTAATAGAAGACTTAAATATGACGAAGAAGTTTTGAACTTGTGTCTCCATCATATATCATAGCTCGATCGAAATAAAGCAGGAGAAATTGGTCAGTTTGATGATTTTCAGTGACTGAAATTTAGGACAGAAATTTAAAGAATTTCATTATAAAACTCACCTACAAACAATCAATATTTTCTCAATAAAAAATATGTCAAGTTATTTCAAAGGACTGAGGACTTGGCTTCATCATGCCATATTTGTGTTATACACTGTGTCACGGACCTAAATAGAAAAGTAACAGAAGAATGTCAAAAGATAAAATCAAGATCAGTGGCCTTTAATTTGAACTGAATATATTCAAACTTTAAGCCTTCTTTCAATAAATAGAATAATACAAACAATATTTTTAGGTCTGCTCTACTTAAATATCCTAACCTGATACTGTCAGACTAGTAAAGATGATGAGCTATCTGTCTAGTCTTTCTTTGGGCGATGGTTGGTAATTAGGTAAAGTCCTTTAAGTATTCCAATAATGATCCAGTTCCGCAAAGAGTTCTGTAATGATATTGATGTATGATTTCTCTCAAAGTTTAAAGTCCGTAGGAGTTATGAGCTCATTGAAAGACGAGTTGTATACAGTAGATCCACTTTAAGATTTATATCTGCAGACAGTTTAAGGCAGAGAGATCTCTTATAATTTAATCCTTAAGAAAAAGTCAAGATATTAATTCAAGTTGTTTAATATCAACACACTGAATGAAGGCAGTTAATTCTGGAGGTAAGATCACAGACACGATCGTCACCAATTGTCTTGAAAACAGTCTCTTATATAGACTTCTAGTACGTTCTTATTATAGAAATAGGCGTAGCCGGGCATAACCGTTGATGTCGTTAACTATTATTATAAATATTGTTACAATGTTCCAATTCTAGAAGATTGCATCAGCAGGTCAGTATGAGTCAATGCATGAGAATTTTTTGGAACTGCGCCACCTAGTTATTGAATGACAGTGTTATTGAGTTCGTCACCCTTTGGAATGTCCTTGATTTCTTGTGGAAGGTTACTTGTAACAAGTGGATCTTAGTCAAAATTTCACGGGTTGAGCTACTAAATCAGTGATGCTCTGGTTATTAGTGAGTGTTACTTCCTCTTTTTGAATTTTGTGTGTAGCGCCTTTCTTCTACCCCAACACCTCAGTTCAATCTAATGTTTGAAATGCATTTGAAAATTCAATTCACAGTTTGCTTGTGGTCTGTTATATTTTGACAGGATGTGATATAGATCATTAACTACTGTATTTAATTATTTCCTTATTTATACAACATTGAGATGTCAATTATATGTAACATATTGTAAATTTATAATACAATTTTGAATACATTTTAAAGGTATTTTTAATATTCCACATAGTATTGTGTCCACTATTTCAGGAATGTTTTATGTATACAATGTGTGAATGAAAGTATATTGAAGTGTATTCATTTGTAATGCCAGTTTTCTTTATAGACTGGTAGTATGCATGGCCTTCATAACATTCTAATTGCAAAAGCTTGGAAGTGTAGTGTCAGAATATCAGTCCGGGCGAGGTCATATTTACCTGTAAAATACCGCAGGTAATAGGCATCCTGCAACCATTTTGTTCGTATTTTGTGATAAATATGTACAGAAAGATTAAGTGAGAGGCCTACAATCTAAGACAAAGCTAAACTGTTCTTACAAATATTTTAATTTTTAAAATGACTCTTTCGCGCCAAAAAAGCCTAGCGTTTTTCTTGATTTTCCTCATGTTTCTAAAACGGTGTGGTAAGCATAAAAAGGAGTGAATAATATTTAGCTATAAAAGCAATGAAGGTCTATTACTGAGTTTTAAGTTTTGCCAGTCAAAGAAATTTTTCGCAGAGGTACTTAAAATTTCCAACACTTGCATAAGGCTTTAAAGTTAGTATAGTAAAGAATCATGGGAAATATCACAAAATGGTGATACCCATGTCATGAAAAGTTTCTTATTTAGGGAAATTTTTGGTTCCTTGTTTCAGGACCTCTTCCAAGACTGACTATCATAGGCTTAAAGTACATCAGGCTACAGAAATGAGATCAAATTGATCATGATTTTTTTAAAGTTAGATCCACTGAAATAGTTTTCCCCTCCAAAGAAATATCTCACACTGCCATTGACAATGTGATTAATTATTGAATATATTATCTATTTATATAACATTGAAATATCAACATATACAATATACATACATGTACTTCTTGTAAAATTTAGAATGTAATTTTAAATGTATTATGGTATTTTAATATTTCATATTGTATGCACTATTTCAAGATTGTTTCATGAATATCAGTGTGAGCAAAAGTGAATTTACATTTATTTTTATTTTGTTTTCTTTATTCATGGGTAATGTGCATGGCCTTTTAAACAGTTTAGTTTGGAAATGTCCTACCTATATCATGTACATTTTGCTCTTCTTCACTCAGTCCAGTTTTTCCCTGAAGAAAGTCATTGTTTTTAAATAACAAATGATCAAAAATGAAGACGAAATGTCATTAGTCGATGTGTTCCTTATTCAAATCATTTGTTACAGAGAAATCTCATCTCAGGATAATCACATTCTCAAGATCTTCACACCCTCAGTGACCTCACGATCAATATAGTCAGGAAGTTCTGATCACGTGATACCTTACATACTAAACATGCATACAAAATAAAGTTGCAGTGGTTTTCTACCAGATTTGTGCGATTTAGCCAATCAAATGTTGCGATTTCTTTTGTTTGAAGTATGAAAAGGATATTTCATGCACTTAAAACACGTTTTGTGGTAGGCCTTATTGTTGTCTAAAAAAAATCGGGAGTTGAAAGTCACTCTGGTTAAGATTGCTTACCTTCAGTACAGCATCCATAGGACGATGAATTAATACGATTTTGTTCTCCGAAAAAAGTAAATTAGAAGTAAAATGACAACAATAAAATTTTAGTACTATTAATTCGGGGACTTTTGTGATTTTTGGTTCTGATGCGATAGCATCAGGAACCTATGATGGCATGTGTCTGTATGTGTGTGTGATGGCAGCTCATAAATGCGATATCTCAAGAATGTTACTCTGGATTCATGTCATATTTGGCATACAGATAGTCCATGGTCCGTAAATGTGCCCAATTGTTTTCGATAATGAAGTCATACATATTAATGAGTAGGCGGGGCTTAATATAAAAATCTGGAAATGCTCATATTTTAACAATCGCATGCCTATTTTGTTTCATATTATGGGTACAATTATGGTGGTGTGTACATCTTCATTGTGTAAAAATCTTACAAATTAATTAATATGCATAGTGGGCGTGGCTTCAATGATTTTGCTGAAAAGAACTTGTAAACATGGTATTTCAAGAACGGTAATTCATGTCATATTTAGTACACTGATTGCCCATGGTCCGCAGATGGCATGCATATTAATGAGTAGGTGGGCCCAATGTGGAAATCTGGAAATGCTCATCTTTTAACAATCAGATGTGTATTTTGTTTCATATATGGTATAATAATGTTAGTTAGTGTGTACGTGTTCATGGTATAAAAACGTTTAAATTTTATTAAAAGGCATACTGGGCGGGGCTTGATATAATTTTGTAAACAAAAAGCTTGTAAACATGATATTTCATGAACTGGATTCATGTCATGTATGGTACACAGAAAGCCCATGGTCTATAGATGTACCCTATTGTTTTTGGTGGTGATATCAAGCATTTTAATAAGTGGGCGGGGCGGGGCTTAAAGTGAGAAATTTGATAAGTGAGCAACTGTATGTCCGTTTTATATCATACTTGGCATGATTATATTGTTGGTTATTGTGTTGTTTATGTTGTTAGCAGATGTCTTTAATATGCGTGGCTTAAAGGATTAGTTCAGGGGTCAAGCAAGTCTATCTCTATGAAAGATGACTTTAAAAGAAACAAAATAGTCGGGAAAGCATTCAACAATCTTATTCCGTTTTAAAAGGAGATATATAAGTTTAAAGTTTAATATCATTTGTGTAGAAAGGACTGAAATCAGACTAGTTGTGATGTCATAGCCTCAGATTCATCAGTCTTTATGTATCCTATCATATTTTATCCTGCAGGTTTGTGGCTTAAAAACCAAAACCATGGGATATGTCGAAAAAAAGTAGTAAAACTGAATTTAGGAAGGGTATTTATAATATACCACCTGAAGAAAGTTTGAGGGAAAATAATTTAAATAGAAAAAAATTCCATACTTTCTTTACAATACATTAATAATTGTTAAGAATGTGAGGATAAAGACACAACCTTCCATAGTAGACTGACTACACCAGTCATTTCTACACATATAAGGTAGAGCTTTAAACTTAAATATCTAATTAACGGAATAAGATTTTTGAATGCTTTTTTACCATTTTGTTTTATTTTAAGTACTCTTTCACTGATATCAACTTGCTTGCTCACTGAACTGTTTCATGATCTAATTTATGCCATATGTGGTACACGTACAGATGGGTTATGGTCTGTACATATGTTCTAATGTTGTAGTGGTGATGCCATGAATATCAATGACCAGGCGGGGCTTGCTGACAAATTCTTGAAATAGGATAAATGAGCAATCATTTTATTTTTGCATCATACTTGCTATAGTTCATTTAATGTTCATTCAATTGAAGGAACATATGGACAAAACGTGTTTTCTATTATGTAGAGGACAGTTTATAAATATATATCAACCTGGAAAAGGTGAAGATGTATGTGTATATGCTCCCAAGCTGGAAAATGCATCAAAAAGTAACACATTTGATTAACAAATCTTACAAAAAAGGGAGTTACCATCCACAGGAGAAGGGGTACAGGAGTCCTGTGTGAGAAGGAGGGGGCGTTCCTTGTCCGAAATGGAAGAAAAGTAATATTTGTCCCAGATAATTTTGTAAAGTGACATATTTGGTCAAGATTGATTGGCTTTTGCCCCCTGCCATGAGACAAAACTGCCAATCTCTTGCCCCCAGCATCAATCCTGGCGCCGCCACTGCCCCTAAGTCATACCTCGGAAAACCATGACCTCTTGTACTTCAAAATTGTGTGGACATGATTGATAGTATTTTTAGGTCGTTTTTGTATACAAAACTTGAAAAAGATTAATGGAAAAAATCCCAAGTTATATATCACCTCCCCATAAACATGCTGAATATCCCTCTCTTTTGGTGGAGGAGGGGACGTCTTCTTTGGGCTTTCCCCGCAGACGACACCCCTGATTTTGATCGGAATTTGTTTGGAATCGAACGGACCTAATTTCTAGAAAGTATAGGTTGTCCTGTAAATGATTTTCCCTGTTTACGTAGGTCTTCAACTGTATTTTGTACCCAAAACTTAAAAGAAGGTGGAAAAATCCATTGCGATTTACAAAGTTAAATATCCCCCTCGTTTACTGTCTGTCTACAAAATCAGCGTATGCGGGCAATGCCTTGGTCATCAAACATTTATTCGCATACAAATTTAACAGGTGATTTTACACGAGGTCGTCCTTTTAAATTAAACAGGGACCTCGGAAATATGTTGAAACTAAATTCACTGTCGTTGAGAAATTAATTAATCACTAATCAGCTAATACGGAATATTCAAACCAAACGTTATCTATATGCCATAACGTCCACGGAAAGTGTATTCGACTATTCTTGAGATATGCACAGTAAAGTTGCTAGCAATTGCACAGTATTTTTCTATCTCATTGTTTTAGTTTGTTTTAATTTTAGCACATGCATTTGTTTTAATTTCTTATTAACTTACAAAGTTACACCGTCCTCTAACTAACTGGCAATTCCCCCACTAATTGAGTACTTTAAGGCTCATTGGAATAAGCTGATAGGTAGGGCCCGGGAAATGGGAGGGGCACCTCTTGACCCGTTTACCTGTTAAGGTGAAGGGCACGGGGAGATTGTCCCGTTGTGCTTGGGTCCTTGAATAATTATACTTTCGCTTAGTCTTAGCTCACAAAACGCACTTGTGACCATTGCATTTTGTAATAAAACACCAAATTTGGCACAGATAGAGAATTGTATTATAAACAAATCTGGGTATTATATTGGGCCATCGCAGATTCCGTCCCTGATGGGCGTCGCGGCCATTTTACAAAATGGCCGTCCGGGCCATAAGAAGGGTACCCCATAAGTTTGGCACTGCCAGGCCCATTAAATTACTTTTTGGCTTTAAATATTTGTTTTCGGTATTGTAGAACATAATTTTATCACTAAGAAGCTGCTCAAAGATCTTCATCCACTATTGACCAAAATGGACGCCATTTTTCAAAATGGCAACCGCCCTAAATTGATGGCAACCCATAACTTTTGAACTAAAAGGCACATTTAATTATTCTGTAGGTCTACATAAACGTTTTGGCATCGTAGAACATGATTTTACCACTTAGAAGTTGCTCGTGGGTCCTCTTCCACTATTAACCAAAATGGCCGTCACATAACTTTGAACTGGAAGGCCCATTGTAATGCGGCATGACTACAAATCTCATAACAATTGTGCATTTGGTAATAAGAGCAAGGGTTTTGGTATATAGGCAGAGTAATATATCATAAAAATATTTATATATTAGGCTATTTAATTTCTGCTCCTGACGGTTTTGGCAGCCATTTTCTAAAATGGCCACCATAAGCCCCTTTTTCCTACCCTTCTAGTCCAGCCGATTTGGGCCAAATTGAGGAAATCGTCCACTTTGTGGTAAAAGCATGAAATCTGGCACACATGTACTTTGGGTCAATGTAAGTAGATTTAGCCATACAACTATAGTGTCATCTCAAATTTCGCCCGAATTTGAGGGGGGGAGGGGGGGCATTTTTCAAGATGGCCTGTCCAGTATGGACAGTACCCCGTAAAGATGGACTTAATTATGATAATAATAATAATAATGAAAAATATTAATAATAATAATATTAATAATAATGATAATAATAATAACAACAACAACAATATTAATAATAATAATGTTAATAATAATAATAATTATAAATATTTACAATACTTCCCTTTGAACTAAATCGTCAGGAGCGCGGAACAGTAAGCAAACGTAAAAATATGAATAAGTTATATAAACAAATGAAGTATAAAACAAGTAAAATAAACAAAATACTAAAATTCCTAAAATATTTGTACAGAATTAATAAAATCATAAAGCACACTAAAGCGTAAAAGCACAATTAAAAAGATGGGTGGGTTTTGAGATGAGACCCATTGAAAGGTCCATTGAATTACTTCCTGGCTCCAAGTTTATATTTTCGGTATTGTAGAACAGATTAGATTTAATGTTACCAAGAACTGGTACTTTATAGTCATTATTAAAATCCCTGTAACTCTTATGTTGAGAACATTATAGAATTCTTTCTCCACAGCGAAGAGATGTGGCCCAATAATCATTATCAACTACCTTTCTATAATACATACCGTCCAGTTTCCTGTACTATCCTGCTACAAGAGGTCACAATCATGATATCGATGTTGAAATTAAAACTTTCCATTGTGGATATAGTTTAAATCAACTTTGTCAGCAAGCCCCTTTATATCCACACATGCATGTGCATTTAAGTTCAGAAATTCTGCATGTGCACTTATTCTCCACACTACCTTTCTCTAGTTACATCTTACTAGTTTATAGCAGGCTTTGAAGGCCTCTGGTATTGTTGTCTATTGTGGAACATACAGACCATCTGTCTTGGTCCAGCCCCAGCTGGTCGAAGAAGGTAATGCTGGATTTGTTAGCAGTGTCTGGGCCCCATACATGGCCTCCCTGGTAGGTTGCTCGTTTCACACAATCACATGCAGTTCTAGAGCTGCCCTTGTTGGAGGAATCTGTTTTACATTGGGCTTCCTCGAGAAGATGTTTTGTTGGGCCTTGTTAATATCTGTACCTGTTTTGGTCCTATCATAGAGCAGGATGACGAATCTCTCGATAGTAGGCATGACATCTTCTGGTATGACACTTAATGCACAAGCTAATTTCAGGAGTACATCAGTAAGTTCTGGCAGTGCCTTCCAAGTTCTCCATGCGGTCTTCTTACCATGCCCAACAAAGTTAGAGACAGTGTCACAGCTGCATAGCACATAGAACATTGTGAATGTTGTGCTTTATTGGGTCCAGGGCCGCGTGCTATTGTGTGAGCTGCCAAGTACCGAAAACTTTTCCCGGTTCCAAATGCTAGCCAGAGTTCAGTTTCTGGGCCTAGAACTTGTACTCCAGATACAGCTAAGACCACTACATCAGTGTCTACAGTCCGGATGAGTCTTTTGTTGTGGTTGTGATGAGCTGTATGGGCTACATGCAACAACATGCGGCTATTTGCCTCTTCATGACTGCGTTGGGAGAGTGAGTTAGTATCCTGCGGTGGGTTTGCTCAGTACAGATTCCCCATCAGTGATGACAAGTTATTTGTCCGCTTGATCAAACAACTTAAGAAGAGCATGAGGCAGGAATCTGAATACCTCTGTCCTGTTTCTATCTACACGGAGGAAGTCTTGCCAATTTCTCGGTATGGCAATCTTAGCAACTACTCATCTGCGTACACCTTTCCCACGTTTTGCTCTAGCTATACCTTTCAGGGAATTGTCTACATATCTATCCCACACTAGATCTACACGTGACGCCTTTATGAAAATATGAGGAAATATTTGGAATGAAGCTCTGATATGCATATTCCTCAAAGCTGTTAGCAGAAGCATCTGGACGATGACTGATCCATCAAGAACTACACTGCTTGTTACAGGAGCCTCAGATTGTGCCTCACAAATTTCTTCTAAGCACACCAGAAGATCATTTTTATTACCTATATTGAGATTTTTGCCATCAGAGAGTGATGGAGGACATGCCTGTTTTTCGTGTCGAAAGAACCCATCGAGATTTCCGTGTCTATTCTGATAACCAATGTAGGGCCGCGAGAAAAGTGCCACATCAGATGTAAGTGACGTCATCTGTTGCTTTCCTTTACTGGTGGTTGGCTTGGTAGAGCTTATAAACAACTTTGGTTTCTTGCGATGAATCACATCATTGATGGACTTTGACCTGTCCACGAGACCTTCTTTGCTAATTTTTGTAATTGATCTTGACCAATTCGCTTCACATTTCGCACAGTCTCTACCGCAGCATTGTCTGCAATCTCCTTGGTATCAAGTACTAGAAGTTAGCGCTTAATTCCTCAAAGGGATTGCCAAGGTCATCAATGACGAAAACAACGGAGCGGACAATTTTTAGCAAATGAAGCCTGAAGACTTTGTGTTTGGTCGTGGTGACGTGTAATTCCCTTTCACTTTCTGTATTGCTGTTCATCGTGGAATTCTTGTATGGCAACCTCTGGACCTGTTACCATGCAGCGGAGAATAGGTCTTGGGCTGTTGGTGAGGGCTGTTGGTGAGGCCAACAGCCCCTCCATCGTCTTTGATACATGCATTATTTTGTTCGTGTACGTGATCAAAAGGGATAGTGGAGAAAACACTGTTGGTCTTTTGCACAGTGAAGTTTCCAGCGATAAACTTCTTGTTTACTTCAGGGTGTTTTGTTGGGAGTTCAGCCATATCTCTGAAATGAACAGGGATCCACCTAGCATAGTTTGTGTGATCTTGGGCATGGAACCAAGTTACAAGCTCTGTCAGGGCATTAAGATACATCGGAAAGGAACCCAGCCGCAGAGAACTTACATATATCAGTGCGCATAGTTCCAGTTCAATTACAGTTGCCTGGTACTGAAAATGGGGACAGGATTGCTCTCTTTGTTTGCACCAGTCTTCGAACTTCACCATGTTTTGGTCATCTCTTGCGCATGTCAGATAGTAGCGGTCATAAGCACGGTATTGAAGTATGTACAATGCAGACGCTGTCACTTGGTGAGCTCTTCTCGTACGAGAAAGGTGTGATGTACGCAAGAAAGAGTCGGCTGTCCCTGGGATTGTAATATCCGCCTGTACCAGTACTTGCACCCAACCACTACCTTGTAACGAGTCGCCAAGCTTCTTGAGAGCAGCCATCTCAATATGGAGACCGCCAAACATGATGACAAACTTGTCTTCTCCCTATATTTATAACCATTTCCACTGGATTTGTTTTACCATGGCATACAGTAGCTAATCAAAGGCGATTACTGGCGTCTGTCCTGGATTCAGATTTTCCACTGCATTCCGAATCGCATCCATGGCGTGCTTTATCATTGCCACCGTGTGAGCGCTTTCAAGAAACAGTGGAAGTAGGGCATTAGGGAATATGATATGATCCTCAGGTGGCTGTTAACTTGCATGGTATGTAGCCTATGACGTATTTTCAAAAGTCTCAGTTTCACTTGTGTACTTGTCTAGGACTTGTCGAGTATGGTCAAGCCAGCGGTATTCTACCTCGGTATGTTGCTTGAAGCCGTCCCTGCTTAGGGATGTTACACTGATAACAAAGACAGGTTAATTCTTTACGCTGCTGATGACAGGGAGCACATCAGTGTAGAAGTGTGGCAGATGATCCACTGATTTGTAGGGTGAATCACCAGTTCCCGGCAATGACAATGTTCCGATCCATTCCTTCATCATCAAAGTGTGGATGCTGGATAAAGGAAATACAAGTGCCATGAAAGGACTCTTTTGATGTTTTTGAGCTGGGGTTTTGACCAATGTTATCCACAGCAGCAGTGGTAAAAACACTGCCTAGCAACTTGAAGGGCAAACCACTTGTTCTCTGTGATACTGCTTGCAGCTATTGTTTACTATTTCTGCTGAGAGACGAAGAACACGGTCGTATGAGATGCTCATTTCCAGGTGAAAAAGTCTGTCTACTAATTCCGTATTGCGTGTATGAGCATGTAATATCAATCTTGTGTAGGTGGGGTCTCCTGTACTGTGCTGTGTCGTACACTGAAAGATGTTGTAGTGCCTAGTGTACGTTTATTTGTAGTGCTTCAAATGCTACTAATACATCTCTACCTTTCCTCTGGGCTCACATATCTGAAAATTGAGCCAGAAGGCGTTGCTTGAGTTGAGTCGTATGTACTTTGGCATCAAGTGTGTCTCCAAGCTGATCCATTTCAGACATATATAGCTGCACAAGATCAGTAAGTTTGAATACTGGAGCTGTTTCTTCATCTAGGCGGATTTCCTCGATGTACATTACTAGCTCTGCAAAGGCAATTTCTGCCATTAGTTTCTCTTCATCGGTGCCCTTATGTCATTCAGCCCTGGCCGTTCTTACACTATTACACAAGCTCACTAAGCACTTGGCATGATACTTGGCTTCCAGTGCCACCATGTCTTCAGGACTACGTTTTGGTTACAGCTTTGTATCCTCAAGCAAAACAGCACTGTCCCGTACTCGCTTGTACAACTGTAATGTAGCTGCTTCAAGGAGACCGTCGGTATCTGCAGATTGTTCACAGAAAAAAGCGTTTTGCCTCTTGGACATTGTTGTCGGTACTTTGAGACCTGGTGCGCTTGCAAACGTTGTGATTCTGACTCTCACTGTCTGTTTTCAACACTCTCTTTTCTGCTCTTACAAAGTTGTATTGTTGTATTTGAGTCTGCATTATTGATGGTAGAGAGCATTGTTAGCAACCATAGCCCCTTCAATTACATGCCCTTCATCAAGTCTTTCCAACTGAATTGGTAATTTTCCAAGTTTATTTAAATCCACCAAGTTTTTTTGCTGACGAACTGTAGCCGCTTCCAAAGTCTTTTCCTTTAGATTGTGCTGGAATTGTTAGCAGCTCTGCTTGATCTTCTTGGCAAATCATGCACAGCTTCCAGTTTGTTTGAGGTGGATATTGTTGTGACGTTGAAGGGGCTAAAAGCCCAGAGTCAACAAGATTAAAGGTCATCGACAGAGTCTTTTAAAATTTGGTTATTCGTGTTAGTCTTGTAAATCATCAATAACCACTACTCTAACATCACTTCTATTCTGTGTTAGTGATCACCATCATTAGTCCTGCAAAGAAACAAAAAGTTGAAAGGGTTATTATACTTTTCTGAATACAATATATTCTGAAATTGTTTTGCTATGTTTTTTTTTCTTTTTCCAGACGTTAATCCATTAGACTGTAAGCTGTGTCTTTCTTTTTTGGAGTGGGGTAGGAGAGGGGGTACCGGGGTTCTCTTTTTGTAACTATACTAGTTATTTTGGGGTGGGGGTCGTGGTTATGAACTGTTGGGTAAGAGGATGCTTTCTTTGTTAAAAATATATTTTTTCTCTGGGAGTGAGAGCCTTGTTAAGATCAAAAGCGTTTTTGCGGTCACTTTGATTCCACAACTGGCATGTTTTTTTTCTTCTTATTACCAGTAATGATTTATATTTTCTTTATGTTTAATGTTAATAATTGCTACACTTCATAGTGTATACTTTATATATTTATATCATTTACATATGCAACTTTTATTATCATTTCTGATGTTATACCAAACGTATTATTTCATGTACATATATGTTCATATTTTCTTATCAAGTTGAGGATAAAACAAAAACATATGAATGAATGTTCGTGATTTTCTAATTCAATCAGTTAAATCTTTCATGTGTTGAATAAGAAGTACTACTGATAGTTTCTCACAGTTCCAGTTGGCTTTACTGTCACAAATTATGTAACTTACTTAAGTTACGACCAAAACGTTAGCTTAGTGGCAAAGCTATTCTTCTGTAGGCCTACTAAGCAGCTAACCCTATTGTCGTGAAACTAACTTATCGTCAACTTGTGATATGTTGACAACACAAATATATCATATCACTATTTACATTTACTATTTATTAATATTTTACAAAACATCCTAAGCCTTTATCTCACCTTGCAATTCTTTTACTAATAAGACAAATAAATGCAATGAAATCAGCAACTGGACTACCGTAAAACGTAACTGGAGTAACATTTTAAACAACGACAACTTACAGCTGATACGCACTGCACATACTTTGTTTGTGTTTTAAGAAATCAAAAAGTAGCCCCTTCTCCCCCTCCTCCTCCCCTCCTCCTCCCCCCTCCCCCTCCCTCTCGAGAGAGGCTATGGAGGCGTGCTTTCTTTTTATTTTCTCAAATAATTCATTGGTGGTGCCAGACTTTCCCCTACAGGGGAGGGGGTTATTTGCCACTATTTTATACCCATGTGAGCAAAAGTTACCACACCTTACCCGACAACTTCAAAAATTCCCCGATGGGGAGTGAAAGTCCCCGATGGGGGAGAAAGGTATCCCCTCTTCCCTATAGCTGGCGCCACTACTGACATAATTACTACGAATTTATTAATTTTTCAATTGTAAGTTTTTTTTATGGATTACATCCGTTTGTAGCATGCATTTTAGAGCCGTTTTCTCACCAAATTTTTCGAGAATTCACAGTTTGTATGTTCTTTTGATTTGTACAGATGATATCTTCTAGCCATTATGACGTCATTATAAAAATCCGGGTGCCAGGTCACAATTGAATTTGATACCTTTTATGACGTCATCAAGGGGCCAGCGGACCTCATTCAAACCGCTCAAACCACTGGATAACTTCATCAATAGTCTCAAATTTAATTTGTGACCGGGCAACCTGACATTTATTCCCTAATTTTTGCATCCCACTTAATATTAGTGTTGCATGATTCGTATGCAATATATGCAGATAGGGTCCTTATGATAAATGGCATATGGCCGCCATTTTGAAAGCGGACTGTCTCAAATAAATTGAAAACCTTCGTTTTTCAATTAAACAGCATTTTAGCCTCATAATTGCTCACATTTTAGGAGAATATGCATGAAATGTACAGGAAAAAAGCGGTTTATTTTAAAACGACTGCCAAAACCTTCAGGGGCAGAAACTGAAATGGTCCAATATCCAAATATTTTTGTAATATATTACTCTATTTATATACCAAGGCGCTTGCTCTTATCACCAAATACACAATTGTCTGATTGTTATGGGAATTTTATTTATGCCGCATTACAATGCACCTTCCAGTTCCGAAGTTATGTGGTACCTTCCTTACGGGGACAGGCGGCCATTTTGGAAAGTGACGGCCATTTGGTTAATAGTGGAAGATGACTCACGAGCAACTTCTTAGTATTTGAATCATGTTCTACGATGCCAAAAACGTATATGTAGACCCACAAAGTAATTCAATGGGCATTTTAGTTCAAAAGTTATCTGTTACCCTCAATATAAGGCGGCGGCTATTTTGTAAAATGGCTTCCATTTTGGTCAACAGTGGATGAGGAACTAAGAGCAGCTCAAGTTCTAAGTTCTAAAATCATGTTCTACAATACCGAAACATATATTTAAAGCCAAAAAGTAATTCAGTGGGACTTTTAGCGCCAAAGTTATAAGGTACCATATTCTGATGGGGCGGCCATTTTGTAAAATGGTCGCCACTTTCATCAGGGACGGAATCTGCGATGGACCAATATCCAGATTTGCTTATAATACAATTCTCTATATCTGTGCCAAATTTGGTGTTTTTATCACAAAATGCACAATTTTCATGAAATTTGTAGGAATTGTCGTTGACCAGTTTCGTTTTCTGGTTTTATGACCACCAAATAGTAAAAAAAAAAAACCTGTCTGAAATTTTAGAGTAGAGATTGTTTGAACTTCAAAAACTTTTCTTGATGCGTGAAGCTTATGAAAATAGTTACAGCAAACTGTAAGAAAAATGAATACTGAAGGTCAGCATTTGTTTACCCTAAACAAGCGAACAGGTTCAGGGATAACGTGGCACCAGGAAAATGTTTGAATCTGATAGGGGCACAGGATGTGAGGGGTATTTTCCAAGTGCCGTTTTTTTTTTTTTTTTTAAAGCATGTAGCAAAACAGTATAGCTTAATAGGGTCAACCCTCTCCCTCCCCACCAGGAATTTTCCAAACTTTTGTCGGCCCGAAAATTAGTTGACGCATTTTCCCTTCTTTTTTTAATTCACAGCTTCAAAAATTCAAGATATTTTGATCCATAATTCGGTACAATGGAAAAGTTTTATACCATTATCTACAATGATATGAAAATTTATAGATCATAAGTCTTGAAATCGGAAGGATTTAGACTCATAGATATATAGATCATGATTAGCATGGTCATGAATCGGAATATATTTGATGTCTAAAAGTATGTAAAAAGCAAATAAGAGGGGCCTTAGATGCAGGAGGCCATCATTTTCCTGGTGAGAATAAATGTAACTCGGTATATGTCAGTATAAATTAGAGCAGATGCCCAAATTCGCACCCAGCTGTCGAGTGTTCAGCAAGTCAGTGGCAAGGGTCCCCATTGTATGTTTTTTTTTCTTTCTTTCTTTCTGGAACCCAAATTAAAGGAGCTTCACGAGTGAAATTGGGGGTATGTGTTACTCAATTGTGTCAATAAGCTGATAAGAGGATCAAATAATGTTAATATTTTAAATAACCCTATGAGAGAAGCACCTTTTAAAACTTTACACAGAAGGTATGGGGAGGGGGGGGGGGCATGTCAGTTTATCTCTGGGTATGCTTGAAGATAATCTGAATGATCTCAAGTTTAAACAGAAATCGAATTATTTTAAGTCATTGCAAATTTTCCATTTACTGAATTTCATCCCCTCTTCTGTGTAAATAAAACGTGTTCAGGAAAGGCTGAATATTTACTACAGAGTCTTATTTAAAGCTTCACATGAGTGGTATAACCCAATAAATATCCAAATATGGCACCACCACATTACTAGAGAGTCCCAAACCCAGTGAGCATATCTAAACTAAGATCATGAGAGCAATTTTTCATTTTTAGGGGAAAATGTACCTCTGTAACAGACATACATCAACATTTGAATGAAAGGTAACTTTTAACACAATGTGATTCCCCCTCTCCTCCTCCCATCCCTCCTCCCCTCCTCTCCCCCACCCCCTTCTCCCCTCCTCCCCTCCCCTCCTTCACACCCCCTTCTCCCCATCCTCCCCGGAAAATCTGCCTCACAATTTTCAAGGAAATCATTGTAGCACTTTTTGTTTTGTTCAAATCCAATTAAATAATTTTACAACTGATAGTACATTACTCTTTTCCCATTATCTATTAAATCATTTCAAGAATAAGAATTTCAAAATTGGGCATAACTTTTCTCTGAGCTGTCAGATTGCATAGAAAGTCTTTTCAATATTACTTTTATACTTTCCATCCTTGTTTCTGACAAAAATAAACGAATAATATCTTGGATTGGTTTAGTGTTACACAACACATTACTTTGCGAATGCAGGACATTCATGTGTACCTTGCAGGTCTGTTACAATAAGCCTGTCTGCTATTTTAGTTAAAAAAAGTGGCTCTATTAGATCTATAGTAATCTAAAACACATACATCCTTGTTTGAAGCAGATTTTGTTTGAAGCAAATTTCTAGATAAACAATTAGGGGATAAATGGTACACAAATACAAACATTCACATAACATTTAAGAAAAGTCAAAGAAAATACTTTATTTGATAGTACAATTCATTTGTTTCTTTTGGTTCAATTTCATCACTAATAAGCAATGCATCAAACCCTTCATATGTATAAGTGCTTCTTTAAAGATATCTGGATGTGTAGCAGCAACTATGCTAAATTGCTTTAAAATCCATGGAAAATAGCAAAAATAAATCCATCCAAATCGGTTAAAATTGACCATTTTAGAGCATTTTAAATTTGCAGGCCAAAATATGCAAATGTTTGTTGAAAAATAGAGAGGAATTTTAACCAAACGTTTTTGAAGTGTTGACCATACCTCTAGCCATAACCTAGCAGGAATAGACTTTGTCCTCATTTTCAAGACCTGATATTTAGAAAGTAAATATAAAGAATTAAATAAAGCTTTTCACCTACCCATTCGTAGACTTTTATACTTTGATTTGAACTACAGGGGTATATTTCACTTATATCTGAGCAAGCTTTGTATGTTTGCTTTAAAGGACCAGACATCAGTTAATGATGCAAATTAAATTTAGTTTTAAATTGAGTATTTTAAAGCTTTGTGAAATAACACAACAAATAAATGTTTACACAAATACAAAGTGTTGGTTGTTTCGTGAGTGGAACTGCTCTTCATTTCCTTTTTTTCTTTTCTTCGAAATTGTAATCTACAATAATTTCAAAGAGAGCAACTAGCTTTGTTTGTTTTTTTCTTTGCCATATCCTACAGTGAAAAAAAAATCCCCGGTTAATAGAGGAAAAAGACAATATATTACACTATAAAAATATTCTATATCATACTGCATTACATCACATATTATACATACCCTAATAAAGCTCAAATTTTGATTTGCTACTGTTTGTCTGAAACTTAATATGTTTTTTTTTTTAACTAGACTTCCTTGTCATCAATTCTCATCAATATATTTTAAAAGAATCCTTAAAAGTTCTACTTATTTTTTACTCCTTCCCATAATTTTTTCTTTGTACAGCGTATAGAAGTGCTTAACATTATTGTTAAAGATGGTAATTATTGACAATTAAACAGTTACATGGCATGAGGTTTCTAAAGGACCGATAATGATAGTTTGCAAAAGACATTAAACCATCTGCATCTTGTTTACCTTTTCTGTTAATGCAAAAATATATTGTGGTACGCATATTCATATCTTGCACTGCTCCGATATCAAAATGTACTGTTCCAATTCTTTACTGAAGGTGAAACAAAGGAAGATATAATATGAAAGAATCATCAAATAAATGAAACAATATTTCACATATAGTAACAGTGGTTTCATTTTATTATGTATGAAGTATGCTGTAAAAACAGGATAGATGGAGACATCATTCGATGCTGTATAACTGTCAGTCACAGCATTCTTCTTCACTCGGTGTTGATGTAGCTTCCATGCAACCTAAATGACTGATGGGTAAATACAGATCTAGTCTTTATACTGCACTTATTTGACAACATTTGTTTTCTTTTAGAAATATAGTATTTATTTGACTTCTCTGTTGCTCTGCCATAATCTTTGAGGGAAAGTAAAAGGTAGTGATAAGTTAATATCAAGACAATGTGATGCTGCAGTACTTTCCTCTCAAACAACTGAAGGATACTTGAAAGAAAAAAAATTAACATTAAATGATACTGTAGGTTACGAATAAACATATGACATGTAAGGTAAAAAAAACTTGTGATGGTTTTGCTATACAAATCATTTAGGTTTGCTATACAATTTTTTTTGACCAAATGTGTTTTGTAATTGAAGTTTTGAACTCTATCATTGTTTGAGCAGAAGCAGAATTCAAATATTTTTGCAAGTAGCACAAAGAGTAATTTCAAGTAGACAAGACAGCATTTTAACAATGTAAACACTGACTCTTCTGACATTCTGAGCTGCAAAAATCAGGTTTTGTTTTCAAAATCTTAAATCTTTTCCCCCTAATATACATTGTTCTGAAATAAATATGATTTGTTATTTCTAGAAATACGTTATAGGGGCCTTAAAGCAACGTGAATGAAGGCAATTTGTGTAAATCAATTGTTAGCTTTCTTAAGAATGAATGTATGAAGGTGAGAAAAATGGCCGCAATATAATAGCAAAACTATAAAAAAGAGTAACACTCCATATGGAACCGAACTACACACAATTTATCATCTTTTCAATCTACAAAAAGAATATGACAATAAATGAACTATAATGACAAGATTTTGAAGACGGTACATAATGTTACTGTAAAGTCCTGTTAACAGTACACTGCTTTATATATATATATATATATATATATATATATATATATATATATATATATATATATATATATATATATATATATATATATATATATATAAATATATGTGTATATATGTATATATGTATATATATATATATATATATATATATATATATATATATATATATATATATATATATAAAAATATATATATATATATATATATATATATATATATATATATATATATATATATATATATATATATATATATATATATATATATATATATATATATATATATATATATATATATAAATATATATGTATATAAATATATATATATATATATATATATACATATATATATACATATATAGATATATATATAGTTATATATAGATATATATATATATATATATATATATATATATATATATATATATATAGATATATATAGATATATATAGATAGATATATATGTATATATATATATATATATATATATATATATATATATATATATATATATATATATATATATATATATATATATATATTTATATATATATATATATATATATATATATATATATATATATATGTACATATATATATATATATATATATATATATATATATATATATATATATATATACATATATATATATATATATATATATATATATATATATATATATATATATATATATATATATATATATATATATATATATATATATATATATATATATATATATATATATATATATATATATATATATATATATATATATATATATATATATATATATATATATATATATATATATATATACTGTATCTAGGGGTCAAACTGAGAATCAACTGATTTAACCAAATTTGTTGTTCTATCTCAGTATTGCTAAATAAAAATAAAAAGGTTTTTCAGATCTACATGTACTATAAGATTGGTTTATGGGGCCTGTGAAAGCATGAAATAATCACAAATCTGCAATGTATAACAACAAGCAAAAATGTTTCAAATGATATCAGTTCTGAAGTGAGAACAAGACTGATAACAAGAACATCAAAATAGTGTATATTACTGTAGCTTTGTCCTCACTCAGAAAAAAACAAAAACAATTATAACTGCATTAATGCTCTATACTGGTCTAGCCAGATAATGATAAAGAGTATGATTCAAATTAGCTCAGAAAAACAGCTCTACCCACAGACCTATGTGCCGAACTTTTCAACATGCCAGAATTTTGATAAAATTGTTTTTGGAACAAACAAAAAACATTTTGTTGTAATTTAAACTAGTTAACATTTCATAAACTTTCTATATCAAGGCGTCGTGTAAGGTAAATATACAATGTATGATCGGGCACTGCAAACTTATGTTCAAAACCACTATCAGTTTTATGTTATGTTTTTTGCGTTATTTCTGTGATCTAAAAATAAAATCGCACATTTTTGACAAAACAATAAGTTGCAAAAAGTAGCAAATAATCAACATTTATTAGCAGTACCACGATGGGTCATACTATTTTGTATTTGTGCAGCCTGCATTGCATCTGCGTAAAAGTTTCAGAACTTGACACAGAAATTTTGTTTTTGATGTCAAAGATGACATCATAAGTTTGAAATATTTCATAGTAGTCTGAAATTATCTGAGTATGACCATGACTACTCCAACAAACTTAGTAGGACTACAATGTATAAACTGTTACTGGTAAATATTAACAAATTTCCAACACTTCGGGAAACGCAAAGGGGGATACTACTATAATTCCTAAATTGTGTTAGAATATGCACTTGCTCTTACGAATATTACACAGAAAGAATGAGTAATATTAGAACTTAGCAAATCATTATCAATGTCGCACGCTTACATTTTAAAACACTAAGAATATCAAATATAAGGTAAGATTTTAGTAAGAATATCAATACTAAGAGCAATCTAGATGATGCGGGCTGTGAATGCTTTATATGTTATATTTATGGAACTGCCATTTCCAGCATTCACTTGGATCAGTTTTTGTCTGCTGAAGTTCTGTTATGTAATAATTGATGTGGTCAACTGCCAGTAGGCCCTATGTCGCAAATTATTTTGTGGGTTGACTCATAATAGTGCTGGTCTGGTTTAACTTCTAAGCAGGGACTATTCAGTTATTGGTTAGACTAAGTAAGGCAATCAATGGAATAGGCTTCTAGGCCTATATGGTATTTGAGGCATGGCCATGATCTAGGCCTTGTGTCTCTCTCGTGCACCTTCATATGCCTACTCTGTACTCATCTATCATGAAAATGGACTTTTTACATAACAATTTTGTCCGACTTCACTAAGGTGGATAACAAATTCGGGTCATACTACAGTAATAGACCCTAGTATGCTTTAGTACTAGACCTAGTCTGCCTACTGCCAGTACCACTAGGCCTAGGGCCTAAATATTTAGTGCATAAACATATCGTTCTTTGGTAGGTCTAAACCTAGTACCAGCAAATCCAAAATTGTGTTTGTTTATATCCGTAAGCTCTGTCAATAATCGTACAACCAAATTAATTATATTTTGTATAATTTTGTCCTATGTCTCAATGCATTGCCATAATAACAACCTAGTATTACGGAAAAGCCACACCTTATCACGTTAGGAAGGAAATTGGGTCTAAGAAGTGAGAATTTGGACTGGCATTTTTCCTGAGCATTTTCATCCACTAAAAGTACTTAAAGTTGGCTTAAATTTGACGACACTAATAGTTCACTTTATAAATGCATATTGAGCCTTAATAAAAAGTTGTCTGCTATGAGGATAAGTGACTTACACAGATCAGAAAAACCATTGACGAATCTTACCTTTCAATGATCATCACAAAATGGGTCACAAAAATCTTTATTTTGGGAACTTTACCGAGACTGAAAATGCTCAGATCGATTTAACCCGAAATATAATGTCTTGTACGTCATCTGATCTTCTCCTGTAGTCACGAACATTAAAACTGCATAAGTTAGAGTAATTTAAATTATCCGGATTCATTCGGGAGTGATCGTTTTACAAACCACGAAATGCTCAATTCGAACTTCCGGGTCAAGTCTTCAGAAATTAATAATATCGCAGTAACGGTCATATAGCAAGGTCATGTTCCCAACTGATAAAAACGTGTAATTATTGTTTCGGCCCTGCATTTTTGCGTGCATGAGTACCTGATTGGTTAACATTTTTGTTATGACGCAAGTGTAAAGTGTCATTGTCTTGATTTTTGCCCCTTGCCCTTTTCACCGTACATGTTCTTATTGTCAATCAGGCTCAGCAGATCAGCAAAATGGAGATACCATTTGTATTTTTCATGGCTTAAAAACATGGTCTGCTTCATGCAAAATATTTCTGTTCAGTGCCGCAGTATTCTTTGGTAGAATATTGCGGGGGACTTTGGTTTGTTCATGGACGGTCGTGGAAATAAGCGGGACTCGCCCACCGAAAGCGTAGGTGGTGGGAGGGGGTAAAAAATCATAAAATTACCGTAAAATACAAAATAGATCCCCATACAAAAGATATAAATATGAGAAAGTGAGGGGAAAATACCCCCTTGCACCCCAAATCCCGTCTATTCTTAAAGACAAGACCATATTCCTCTCCTCCAAAGGGATACCGACAATTTGGGGGATCGCTGCCCATGGGTGCCATCTGAAGATCATTATATTTTGACGTTTCATGGAATAAAACGATTCATTTTATGTATTTTCACGACGGAATTCTTTCTTTTTGAGATTGAATTGCTACACCAAATTATTGTTTTGATTAAAAATTAATAAGACAAAATTTAGGCGTATTTTGGTGAATTCAGTTCCTTCTGGAAGTTGGCCCCTATTCTATGAAGTGAGCTTATAGAGTTCAAGACCGTGGTGGTTGTATGTTGGCTATCCTATATTTTCTTACATATTATTTCTTATATCAATGGATTTCTTATCATATTTGGATTCAAGTTCGCGTGCAGCTATCTTGAAAGTATAAACTTTATCCAAATGATTGCCGTAATTGATCCCACAGTCCCATAACAACAAAAAGGTGACATAATTATTACTACATAAAATGCGGATTGATCTGCTCAGTATTTGAATTGATTGTCATCTAAGGTTATCAAAAGATATACATGGCACGATTGTTACCGAGAAAAATTCGTCTAGTCCTGAGTCGATTTCATTTAAGTTACGTATCCTCCGACGGTAAATCTAACAGCCAACATGGCGGATGTGTCTGTACGTGACATAAATATGAAATGAATATGACCGCTGCCCTCAGCCACACGACAGACGGAAATCCGGTATAGGTGTATTATAGTATACACGAGATGATCAAATTGAAATGAGACACGACATGATCTTCCGATTGCTTGTAAGGTGTTTCGAGATCAAAATGTACCCACTCGCTCATGGATAAAGATTTGATAACCAAATTAGAGAGAGTTCCCCCGTTTCAGAAAGAAATGGGCGGAACTGGCCCGTCGGAAATCAGGCGTGTCTTAAGGCCAACCGTCCTGATACCAGGCCCATGTGGGCTATGAACCCAACCGGCCGGTCCGGAGCCTAGGTGGTTTCTGATGGTGGTTATTGATAATTTCAGGCATTTCTGCACGTAAGTGCTAACTGGCTAAGAATTGATGAATACCTCTTCAGGTTCCTCATGCACAGAACCAATGTAAAGTATATGCGGTATAGGGTAGGGGTGGGGTTATTCTTATATCCTGAGTTTAAAATCCGGGAAATGTCATCTCTTCCCCGCCGTCCAAAGCTGAAAATTAAATTGGGCATTATAATTGTAGTGTAGACAGGATGTAGGAAGCTTTCGAAAGTGGAGGAATGACTTCTTAGGGATGAAGGGGAGGGGAGGGGCGTCTCAAGTTATATGCTCCTTTCTCTAGATAATAAAGTAAAATGGATACTTCATTTTTTTTTAAAGGGGCACTTTTCCAATGGGAACACATTCTCCCGTACATGGAACTAACATGGCCGCACGGGACCATCTTACTCAGGAGGAGGGGGCGGTGACGTTTTGCCCGACTCGAAAACCTATCATGAGGTAAAACAGCAATGAATCTGTGAATAAACGATTGAATTTGATCAGAGCTTCTGTTAGATTTAAAAAAATATATATATATTGGTGGGGGTGGAGGGAGGGGGGTGGAAGGAGGGGGTAGGCTTCGGAAAATAACCTTCGTTTCCGGGAGATTTCTTTCATTTTCGGGCAGGTTTTTCAATTTTCTGAAAATTTTAGCGAATTTTTTGGCCAATTTTGGGGGAATTTTTCTCAATTTTTAGGAGCTTTCCTTAATTTCTAAGAAATTTTCTTAAATTTAAGACAATTACTATAATTTTTGAACAATTTCATTTATTATTCGGGAAATTTCTTTATTTTCGGGCAATTTTTTTTTTTTTTTTCGCGAAATTTTGGGAAATTTTTCTCAATATATAGGAAGCTTTTTTTAATTTTCCAGGCAATGTTCGGAACATTTCCTCATTTCCAGGCAATTATCTTCAAATTTCGGGAATTTCCATCAATTTTCCAGGCAGGTTTTTCAATTTGGGGGAAATTTATAGCGTATTTTGTGCCAATTTTGTTATAAAAAAAGTTCTCGGAACTTTAATTAATTTCTAGGCAAATTTTGGACAATTTTGTTGTAAAAAAAGGTTCTCGGAACTTTAATTAATTTCTAGGCAATTTTTAGACAATTTTCTTTGATTTTCTTCTATTTCCGAGCATTTTTTTTTTATCATCATACCAAGTCGGGAGGGCATGACAGATATTTAGCCAAGTAGTGCATGATTCTGGCCAATTTTTTGGAAATTTTCCTGAATATTATTAGCGAGCTTTCCTTAATTTCCTGGGAATTTTTGGAACATTTCTTTCATTTTCGAACAATTTTTGGGAAATTTCCTTCATGATTTTTCTCAACTAAGATGGGTATCTGGCCGACAGGAGGGGGGATGGGGGGGGGGGCTGTCGCCATGTTACTGTTGCTACACCTGTTTGTAAATCTGCAACTTCCCCTGACACCCCTCCCTCTCCCCCTCCTTCCATGTTTTGCTTGAGCAAAGGTATATGAAAAGGAGGGAAATGACCTATATGCCTAAATCTCATATCATAAGGGTTTTGAGGAGATTTGCCGTCGTTGCAAAATAAGCAGCAACGCATGATTAACATGACCACCTCGCCATAGGGAAAAGGGGGTGTACCAGTGGATACGTATTCAGCTTTTGGTACCAGAGGGGGTAAAAGGTAATATAAAGTTTTTACCTTTCCGGGAATGCTTTCTCCTTGGTCAGTTGGTTGGAAGGTAAACTTTGTTGTAAAGTTTTTAGATGAAATGGAAAAAATGTAAGTAAACTTTGTAAAAATTATTGGAAATTTTGGTAATTGTTATAGGAAATTTTGGTAAACTTTTTTGGAAATTTCGGTAAAATTATTAAAAATTATTATTCTTGGTAAAATTATAGAACATTTTGGTAAAATCTGGTAGCCTAACATTTCCAAAAATTGAGGCAAAATTTCCCGAAAATTTAAGAAAATTTCCCGAACATTGAAAAAATGCCCGAAAATAAAAAGAAAAAATATATAATTATCCGAAAACAAAGAATATTGAGAAAATCCAAAAATTAATTTGGGCGATATTTAACCATGACTGTACAGATAATTTTCCGACTATGAACTATAGCATAATCCATACTGGTATATTCCACGCTACTACCACTTTACTTACGGAATTTCGCTAAGGGTGGCAAGTTGCCTCTGACCCCCACTGAGGTGTACTTTCCCCCAAACATTTGCTGTAATTAGTGTCTCTTGTATTGAATTATATGTATTTAAATAAACTGATGTTCATAGTTTACGCCCCCTATCCTAATTATATTTTGCCCTCCAACTAAGATGATGGAAACATAATTTAGCAGTGCATTTGTTCTGCTTTTAACTGACTTGACTGGCAGGCTGGGACACCGTGCAGCTTCTGTGAGTTGGCTTTTCTACGCCCAGCTGGCTACTCATGACGACCGTTCTATTTCAAACTTTGCTGCGCAATCTGAAAAGCAAGTTTATATTAAATCACATGTTAAAACGCCCAAGCAAGAGACTAAAAAGTTACTGTACTTACAGCTATAGACATATAGACACAAGAGAATTCAAAGCCCAGGAAAAAAAAAAAAAACGCACAGGGTTCAAGATGGCTTTCCTGATCTTTTGTCACTTGATCATAGTTTGGGAAGACCCTCTATAAACCTGCGCCCTAATCATTTTAGAGGTACAGTGTCAGATTTTAGTTGATGGCCAAGGGTGAAGTTTCCATTAGTTCTTCGGCGTTGGTTCTTTGGCGTTGGTTCTTCGGCGTTGGTTCTTCGGCGTTGGTTCTTCGGCGTTGGTTCTTCGGCGTTGGTTCTTCGGCGTTGGTTCTTCGGCGTTGGTTCTTCGGCGTTGGTTCTTCGGCGTTGGTTCTTCGGTGGTTATGTATATATATATATATATATATATATATATATATATATATATATATATATATATATATATATATATATATATATATATATATATATATACATATATATATATATATATATATATATATATATATATATATATATATATATTATATATATATATATATATATATATATATATATATATATATATATATATATATATATATATATATATATATATATATATATATATATATATATATATATATATATATATATATATATATATATATATATATATATATATATATATATATATATATATATATATATATATACACATATATATACATATATATTATTTTCAGGTATTAAAATCCATTGTTTTGACAAACACGTGGCGAATCTCTCCATTTCCTCATACAAGCATATAAGGAAGTGCAGTTCTTTCCTCTGCCAATTTACCGTAATCGAGGTAAAAAGTGCCCTGCTCTAATTAGCGCCCACCCAACATTTTTTGACTGACTCCCCAATATCAACAAATAATGAATGCTGTTTTGTTTGTAGTAATGTGCAAGACTTATTTTGTACGTTATCCCAAATCCCTGTTAATACAGGGAGAACAAATTCATTATGAATAGGTCTATCTTTGCCCCCTTTTTATGTTGTTTCGCCGAATTCGTACTGTACGAGCCTTCTGGGTATGGTCGCTTATTAGGACATTTTTTGCGCTTAAAATGTGGTATAACTTTATTTTCCTCAGCGCCCTGGGCGCTTATTACGTAAATTACGGTATTTTCAAATGGAGAGCTGCGGAAAATTTGTTTGCATGTAATAGCTTGACAGTCAGACAATAAATTATAAGACAATAAACATTTATATGTTATGATTTGTTTTTGCAATTTCGATCATTTAAACCATCACTGCAGTCCTTAAATATTAAATTTTTAAATATTTAATTTAAACAGTTGAATTTCGAATTCAGTGCGTCTTTGCCAGCTATCGATGGAACAAAATAATCTTTGCCTACAGCTATTCTTTGAAAAATATTTTCCAAATTAGGCAATTTTATGTAATCTTTCACAAGTCTCCTTGCTAACATATATACAAAACAGCAAAATAAAATGTTTTTTAGCAAATTTTGACTTCTGAAGTTGTTTGTTATTAGATTTAGATCAAGTCAATTAAATATTAAAACTCTGCACGCAAGGACTCTTGACAAGTTTCCTTTTTAGAATAATGGCAATCAAGAATTCTTCAAATAAACTAGCCAATTTATATATATTTGTGTCTTTTATTTCGACTTTGCAAACGGAAAGAACAAATGCTGTTTTGCCTTGCCATATTGTCTTTTCTCACGCGAACCCGGGCTGGTTTTTTCCCAGCATACATTTGTGCTTGTTGCTTCGTATTTGATTTGCACCTCATCGCCGTAATCTCCTTTGATGTTCATCGTTGATGCGAAACGCGCAAACTTAGTCATTCATCCTGTTTACGATATTTTAATCTATTTTAGTCCTTACATGCATGCCTTCTCACTGTTCTGAGTAAGTGATGTCAGCATGGGGAACTATGGGGTACAACTTGTCGGGAAGACAACCCCAGTCACGAACACCTTTCCCGTCGGAAACACTCAGTGCTATCCCGTCGGGACATCCTCTAAATTCATTGAATCGATGAAGAATTTTTTGGAAGTTGTTGCTGTTAATGTGTTTGATTTAGGATACCGCCCTCCCCGGAATAGTGCACCACCTCCCTTTAGACAAAAGCTTGGGTCACCCTTGCTCTTACTTTCTAATATTTCAAAATTGATTTTGTTTGCAATAAAAAAAAGTGTATGTAGTTTATTTACGTAGTTATCTGATAATGTGAAGAGCTTAACAACGAAGCCAACCTGCCACCCACACTATAAGGCCGTAATTCTCATCCAGAAAGTGCGTGTCGGACCGGGAAGGAAGGGGGAGGGGTGGGGTATCTTATTCAACAAGTGTGGGGGTGGGGAAGAGGCTCATTTCCCCCAAATTTCAGTGCTTTTTCAAAATTATACACTCTTAAAAAAGTTGTGTAGAAATATTTACACGTCATGTGTAACGTCCAATCTACGCAACGTTGAAACAAAATTACACAAGCTAAAAATGGGGCGGAGTTTGAAAAAATGTATCTGAATACATCTTTTTTCTAAGATTTGACGAAGTGTTAAAATTTTAGATGATAAATATATTTTTAAAATTAATAAATACAACTGTAGAAAGGTACGAAAGCTCATTAGGGCTACTACACAATATTTATTTTTAATTATAAATTATTAATTTGTAATTAAAATTTGTAATTATTAATTCATATTTTTTCAATGGCCTAATGGGTATCCATACCTGTGACAGTTCCATATACTCATTTATATCTATTCATCTATTTATTCATTTCTTATTTACGGTTTCAGTTAATTTCTTAAAACTGGAATCCATAACATAAATGATTAGTCGCTTTTGGTAAAAAGTAGTTTATTTACATTTTTCATTTCTTTTATAATTTGTCATTTTCGGCAAAAATGAATAGATATTTTTTTCTCAAATATACACAAATACCAATAAGATAATCAAGTAATTTCTGAT